>JANVCQ010000009.1:6064752-6100774 GCA_025531925.1 Erythroxylum plowmanianum | reverse complement strand
ATTTGACTCTAGTTAAATTCCTCTTTTGAGGTGAGAGTTGGAGAGTTTGTCTTGTGTATTTCTTTGTGAGTGTGTTGATGTATTAGGGGATTGGGTGAGAGGAAAAATTGTGTGATTGTAAGAATTTTTTGCATAGTGGATTTTCTTCTCGGTGCCCGTGGTTTTTCTCCAGTGTGGGAGTTTCCACGTAAATTCTCTTGTATTGTTATTTTCTGATATTTTTTGTCTATTAAATATCCTTGGGTGTGGGTTTGGAAGCTCTGAATTCCCAACAAATTCCATCCAAAATTCCAGCAAAATGCAAACAAAAATTAAATAACAGTAAGCAAGAACTAAATAAAGAGAGGAAAATTTCCATACCTACAAGTAGTAATAAGCCCATTTGACAACGCTCCTAAGTAGAGTTGATAATACTAAAAGACATTTGTTATACAATATGACAGTTATACAATAGCAATTAAAAGTCAAACCATGTTCAAATTTTCAAACCATAGCAATTGTACAACAAAAAAGTTATAAAAATAAAGTAAAACCATGTTCAAATTGTTAACCCAAATCATGTAAAAAATATCAAACAAATGATAACTAATACATAACTAAAAGATGGTATCCAAATTCTCCGTAATCTACAACTAGAGATTTTTTGGAAGTAGATCTTTTTGCCTTCAATTTGATCCCCCTCCTAGTTTAAGTTGTGTTAGCAGTTGTATTTTGGAAAGCTTAAGTTGTTATTGCATCAGTATTCAGAGGTTCTAGTACATGACATTGACTCTCACCCATTTATAAAGTATAAACAACCAATTAGCTAAATATTACTATCTCCCTTATAATTATATAAGTAGTGTAAATACATATTTAAATGACTTACAATAAAGTAGGTATTCCCACTAATTTCCTCAAATGTTACTCTATATCCTCTATTTACCTATTAAAAAAGGAACTATAATGTTATATAAGTTAGAAGCAAATAAAATTAAATATTATAATTAATATTCACTAACCATTCCCTTTTCTCTTTATAATATAGAAAATGCAATATTTAAGCATGTAGATACTAATTGTGTGGGTCTTTGAACTAGATGGCTAGGAATACTAGATGAAGGGGTTTTAATTTTTGGTGACCTTCCTTTTTTTTACTGCATTATACATATTGAAGATAAACAAAAGGTTAATAATTTTTCATGAATAAAATGGCATTTTTTATACAACTAAAATAACTACCTTAACAATTTTAGGTTGCCTTGAAGGTTGAATCTTATTTTTGCATTCTTTTATATTGTGACCAATTTCATAACAATGATTGCATCTTATAGCTACTCCAACAATTTGTTAGGATTTTGTGGTTCTTCAATATGATCCCTTTTTCTTGTCCTTTTTGGTCTTCTAGGCATCTTTTTGATCAGTGGAGGTAATATTGGTTGAAGATTTTTAGTCTTAGGCCAAAATTTAAGACCGTTAATGGGTTCTATAACATACTGGTAACTATTCAAATAATAATCATGGTTATATCATCGATTGACATAAGCATCGAAATCCTCCCTCTAATAAGATAAATAAACCAAAATATGTTTACATGAAATCCTAGTTAAATCCCATAGTCTACATTGACAAGTTCATCCTTGCAAGTCAACGATGAACTTGTTCGTAAAACTAGTGACTTCAAATTTCAAATTCCCATTTGTCTTGATCATACAATGCCCTACATCCCATTTTACAACCTCCATTTTTCTTCATTCTTGGGCATATATCATAAGTGGACTTAAGCATCATATTCCTTCTTCATGTATCTTAGTCATTAAAGACTAACATATTAATCAAACTTTTTGTATGAGCTTCACAAATGAATCCATTAAACATCTTCGAGATATTGTTATGAACTATTTCACACTTTGGTCTAGTGCTCACAAAGGCCTTCACAAAGATCTTCAATTTCCTAATTTTCAAATCCTAATAAGACTTTACTGAAATAATCTTGAACTTATCCATTACCTTATCAAAATAAACTTCTGTTATGCAATTCACCACTTTCCAAAATAAACTCCTATATATGTGACCTTTATGAACATTAGACCAATTTGCATAGACATAATGGGCACATCTTCTATGTTTAGCTTCTAGAAACAGATTCTTTAATGCTTCCACTAAACCCTGTAATAAAAAAAAGGTAGCATATATTGAAGAAGAGAAATCACATTAACAAATGAACATCATATGTATTGATATTTAAAGTTTACCTTTACTGATTGCTAACAAAAGTCCATGCATTCCCACTTATTTCTAGATCTTCTGCAAAAATGCTCAAAAACCAATGAAACGATTGATAATTTTCTCCTCAACCACATCTCGAGATATAAGAAACATCTTATTGTTTCTATCACGACCTACTGTAGCACCTACAAGGAATGTCTTTAAAAAACATCCATCTAACCTGATTATTTTCCTACATCCATCGAGAAAATCATACTTCTAAGAACTAAATCACTCATAAAACCTTTTGAAAATTGGTTTTTTGAAATGTTCATCAAGTTCAGTTCCAATAATATACTTCCATCTTTGTCAGCTCATCTTAACTCATGTTCATAAGAATATAACTTCACATAATGACCTTCCATAGGTCCTCGAAGGGTGGTAATAACTTCCCACTTAGCCCTATGACACTAAGATTTAGTGACCTGTAGTGCATATTTTGATTGGATCATCCATCATTTCAGTAATAGGCCAATTTGGGTTCCTCGTAACTTGTGTAAGAATTCATTTGCTATCCATTTCCTGCTAGCTTGCTTGCTCCTTTTCACTTTCCTACAGTTATTATTGTTTTCTACTCTCTTCACAGCAAATGTTTTCTCATTTCCATCCAGCTTGTATAGACTTGAAAACGACATTATACCTCACAAACTGTTTCCATTCTCACACTGGATCTCACTATTGAAACATTATACCTATTTGTAATTACATACTTTCATATTGCTTCCCTCAACTACATCTCGTCCTTAAACTTCATTTCAATTTCAAGCTTAAAATCTATCATATCAACTTTTGGATTAAAGATAATGGATTTCTTCTTTGGAATAGATGTTTCATCATCACTATAAACTGGTGATTCAATTTTAGCATTACTATCCTTATATTCACTATTTGAACCATGTGAACTTCCTTCTTATCTTCCTATATTTTTAGAATGATCACCTTCTTTATTGGAATTCCTTCCACTACCTCCAGCCCCATCGACAAACCCACTATATATATTCTTTGCATGTCTCTTCTCATTTGTTCTTGCATAAACATATTCTTCATCATCAGTTCCAAATAATTCCTTATCAACTATATCATCTCCAGAATAACTATCTTGTATAACAATGAAGTTATCATCTTGCTCCAATTGAACTTGTAATAACCCCACGTCATTATCATCAAATACATTGCGAATATCAGAGTCTGATTCTTTACCATTTGTTGCAGGATGTTCATAACCATAATCATAGTATATTTCGACATTATGATAATTCAAATATTCCATTTGTTGGAGCATAGCCAACATATCCTTCTATTGATGTAAGCTTAATTCCATCAAGCTTCTGATCGACTTATGTGGAAATTTATAAAACATAGATATTATTCTCTGTCCTTTATTTTCAGAAGATCCTTTTAGAACTAACATGCTAAGTTCATCAAGACCCATATCCTTTTTTATAATCTAGCACCCAACATATTATTATCTTGCCTTTCCAACACTTCACCATGATGAAATTCAAAATTTACCAACATTTGCAAATTGTTGGGGATTTTTAACAATGATGTATAACATAACACACAAGAAGATGGTTATAAATGGATGTATATACAAAAGTTTAGGCTAAATAAAAATGAGCTAAGGGAAAGCGTAATTAAATACAAAATGATATATATTCCAAGAAGAAAAAAAAAGGAACAACGAAGAAATCTCAAATTGGGAAAATTAGAAACACTAAAGAGAAGTAAATCATACTTAACATCAACATTATCAACCCATCTTCTAATCTCAAAGTACTTTAATTCTATATACTTTGCATTGTCTCTGTTCTTTGTGTTCTTAAAAAAAGAAAATTACATGAGTCATCACAAAATATTTTTATTGACTTAGGAATATAATTAACAATCTTAAATAGTGTAATGAAAATTTTTTAACCATTTGGCTTCAGTTCAGGTCCAACTTCAAAATAAGTTAAAATTTCCGCTTCTAATGTAGGAGTTACGACATACCGTCTATAACTTTTCTAAGAAAATACACTTCCTACAAACATGAAAATATAGCCTACATGTGACTTTCGATCATCTGAGCTCGCACCAGTAATAGAGTCTACAGGTGACTTTCTATGAATCTTCTCTTTAAAAACAAAAAGCATTTAAAAATCTTTTACATCAAATGATTGATCTGCATCGACCAATCTTTTTAGTTAGTTTACTTTTGGGTGTGCACTGATGAGAAACAATTATTAGCCCAACTTATGTATTGTGAAAATGTAAAGAAACACAACTTAATTGTGTAAGAACAACTTCATTGCGAATAAAATGTAAAAAGGCACTTCATCTTCATCTAAATGTATTTATGATCATGAAGATTTGAAAAAATAAACAAACCTACAACAAACTATAATAAAAACCTAACCTTGATGTGACTGATTGTGATGTGAAAGAAAAATGAGCTTGTTGCAGTTCGAGAACAAATTGAAAATGAAGGGTTAAGGGTGTAGGGAGAGAGAGTTGGAAACAAAGAGCTTGTTAGTGTGCTGTGATGCGAGAGTAGCTTGGGGCATTACAAGACTAGAGTAGCCGAGGGCATTGGGAGAACGAAGGAATACGTAAGATGATTTAAAGATTCATTTATTCATTTTTTAACAACGACGTCGTTTTAGTTACATGATTAAACAATATTCTATTAATAGTTAGGTTTCTCAGAATAAGTTGCAAGTCGTGTCAGTAAATTTAATGGAGACACTAATGCTAGGTTATAATTAAAAAAATAAAAAATTAAATATTTAATTACTATTTTTAAAGTTTAAGTTATAATTATAAAATTAAACAAAATTTGAAATTTTTTTATATTAAGCCTTTCGTATAACCTTGTTCACGCGGGCGGGGTCCCTCCCACGTAATCGGAAAATCATATTAACTGGCTTCAACAAGCGCCAGTTGTCACTGTACTTTTTGTTATCTTAAAATCGCAGTACAATTGGGAAAAGTAAAGACGGAAAGCTGAACAAGTTAGAGTAAAACTTGAAACAAACATGGATATTTTATGACAAGGCGACAGTACATTAACGTTATTCACGGCCTTCGAACTACACGTAGGATGAGACCAGCTTCAACGGGAGCTAGAACAAATGGTCAATGGCAGCTAACACCCTTTATGAATTGTTAATTCCAGAAGTGACCACACCTTTTCAGGTTATAGTAAAAATGTGATTAGATAACAATTGCTTATAAGTAGTTGTAGTACCCAAATTTTGGTTAATAAATAAAAAAAAGTGACTAGAAAATTGTGCTCCTATTTAAAAAACATGACATTATCTAATAAGCAGAGTGAAAGGACGAAGATTCCTGAAAAGCGGGGGTGTGTGAGGGACATTATCTGATTATCGATTACTGGATCCGATGCCCATCCAATCACAAGACGTCGGTGCTCCTCATCACCATTTTTCTTACCAACCAACCAACCAACCGCCTCTATCATTGTTATTAATCTTTCATTTCCTTCCTCTACCCTCGTCGTTTCCGTTTTCCCATTGCATTCATCCCCACCCTCTACCACTGGCACGTCATTATTCAAACTCAAAATACCTTCAATCCCTTTATCGCTGATTTATTTAAATGTAAATAGAAAGGATGGTTTCCAAGGGCAATTCCGGAATCATGCCTCAATACATCAGGCGACAAAGGCACATACAATAAAATAGAAGCAAATATCATGGAACCCGAAAAATAAAATTGAAACCGTAACCACCGCCACCACAGCCGCCACCTTCGTCTTCGTCTTCGCCTTAACAAAACAAAACCCAAAACCACAACGCGTAAACAAAAGGTGGTAGATGCATGAAGAAGACCACCTCTCTCTCACACACACATATGTCTATATATCTCCTCTGTTTATCTCACACCACCTTCTCTTCCTAAAATCCCTCTTCTTCTTCTTTTTTTTTAATTTACTTTTTCTGATCCTCACCTGGGTTGCTACGCTCTCATCACAAACACCACCTGCTACTTCCACTTGCTTTTTCTCTCCGAGGTAAACAAAACCCCATCACCTTATCCTCTTTCATTCTCGCTGCTCGTCTTGCGCTTACGATACGCTATTGTACAACAACTAGTATTACTACTACAAGAGACATTTTTGTTTGATGGGCTTCCGATGTTGTTGGGCTTTGTGGTTTATTCTGTTGATTGGAGTGGATGGGGGGCTTTTGTCTTTGGGTGTGTTTTCTTTCATGAAAGGTGGTAGGTTGGTGGGAGTTGACTTGCTT
This sequence comes from Erythroxylum plowmanianum, assembly GCA_025531925.1. Taxonomy (NCBI): domain Eukaryota; kingdom Viridiplantae; phylum Streptophyta; class Magnoliopsida; order Malpighiales; family Erythroxylaceae; genus Erythroxylum; species Erythroxylum plowmanianum. Next base: position 6,094,277 of record JANVCQ010000009.1, on the reverse strand, counting down.
TCCACGGTGAGAGATTTGGAAAATTCTCCTCGACTAAGTCTTTCTGTGTGCATCTTTTGCTGGTTTCCTCTTACCTGGTCTATAATCTTAATCTCCTTTATGCAACAACAGGTCTCCAAATTCTTTTCCTTTTTATTTTTTTGCCAATTAAGAAATTCACGATAGCTTGTGTTGGTCTTTCTTTCTCTGACGGGCCGTTCTGTCACCTTTACCCCGGTTTTTAGATTCTGTTGTCTGAACAATTGTTAAAAACATATACAACCGCGTCGTCTTCCCAGATGATGTACGCATTCTGTAATTGAAAGTGGGGTTATATTCTTAGAGTCCATTCATAACGCTGTCGCCATGTTATATAATTGAGTAAATTGCAGATGTTTTAAACTCGTACCAATGGGTTTTGGGGAACCTTTCACGGGTAATCGTTAGTTTTTGTTATTGTTTTTTATGCTATAATGGTAAGTTCCAGTGTGTCAGCTTAAGTCCCGCGACGAAGCTAACCAACCGCTTGTTTTCAGAGATGTCTTTTATTTGTTTGAATTTGCCTTCCGCCATGTACATAGTGATCTTTTTGATCGGTCTATTTGTTCTTTAACTCTCGAACTTTTTTACGACTTGATGGAGTGTCATTCTTATGCTTTTCCCAAAAGGGACTTATAAATTACTGTCTTCCATTTGAGATGTATGATTTACCCTGTTAAGGTTTATGCTAATTTTAACGTATCAATAACTCAAGTGGCTTTTCGCTTTAGGACCGTGAGAATTGCAATATCGTATTTTCTTTATTATTCTCTTGTATAATTCTTGTCACTGCAATTATAAGTTGGTTTAAGTTTTTGCATTCGTCAAATTTTGTCTGCCTGCTTATGATCTAGGAAGAAAGTGCTAAATTCTCCAAGTGATCACAAACTGAGGGACAGTTCTATAATTCAACATGGTCAGCTTACGAAGGAGGAAACTTTTGGGGCTGTGTGCTGGTGAGCTTCATTTTGGAATGTGCTTCGTACGCATGATTGATATAATTCTTCTATTACTCAAATTGTACTGGCCTGTTTCAGCTATTTTTGGCATATGGCTTAGCAGCAGTTATCTATAAATGTTCTCGCATATCCTTTTGCATTGCTATTGTACCAGTTCATATTTGAGTAGGCAACCTTGAAATTCACAAAGTCTGCTAGTAAATTAGTTTTTCTTTCCTTCAAACCGTTGATCCAGTCAGATGGTTCTGCGCATGACCTCGACTTACCAAAACTAGCTGGCTTTTTGCAGGCAGAAATTCTTTCTTGAGTCTGCTCCCTCGATTTTCAGAGAATGGAACTGCTCTTGCAAGTGCCACCCAGAATGCCAAGTCTGTTAGCGTCCATCCCCTGCCATCAGATGATGGCAACCACCCAAAGGAGGTAAAACTATCTCTTATCCTCTTTTCTTGGATATTTCGTGATAAACTTTATTCAACTTCAATATTATTTGAATTAAAGTATCAGCTAAGGCTTTAATGGGCTCTCGTTATAAGAGTTATACAATCTCGATTCTGCAAAGTTCTGGGATTTAAGAATGCCATCAAGCTCTGTCCTTTTGACATGGACTTGATTTTAATTGGCATAAAATATCATCCACCTCTTTGCTTTTTCATTTACTTTTTCTCATCATAGCTAATTTAAGAGGTATCATGCTTTTTCCTTTATGCAACGTCCTGCATGGGTTCTAACTGATACGTTTCATTCAAGGCATGGTTATAAAGTTAGAATTTTCTACCTGGTAATAAAGTGGGTTTAAACATGGTGATCCATCATGATCTTACTCATCTGTGTCGAAATCAATTAGGTTTTGCCAATCTTGACACAAGTGAAACATGAAAAGCTTCAGAATTCTTAAATCCTTTGACTAGCTTTTTTCTTCCAAGATAGATTACTTTAATTTATGTTTTCTGATTCTATTACCGTTGCCTGGCAGGAGGCCCCTACCAAGCTTGGAGCTAGTTCCTCAAGTTTGTCTACTTCTGGCTCTATAAAAGAGCAGCTGGCACAACCATATCCAGGTTTGTAAGTGGAGTGAAGATGTCTTGTTTTGTGTTTCTGAAAGATGCAAAACAATGCAGTTGTATTCTTTTGGTAATAAATCGATGTTTGGTTTATCCCAGAGAAACTTATGAAAAATGTAGCATATGCTAACGTATCTTATGATATTGACTAAACATGAAATTACTTAATTATTTATAAGTGGTACGAGTTAGTAGTTATTTTGCCAACCGTTAAGGATTTATAAATAGTAAAAGTCATTAATCATTTTGGTAATGATTTACCAAAACCTAATTTTTATTAATAGATTTATTCTACTTATATTAAAAATTTTAATATGATATCAGGTTTAATCCAGATTATTAATTTTTTGATTGTCCTTTTGAAAATTCGGTCCTAACAGTTCGATTCAATTATTCTTCTTAATGGATTCTGCATTTTATTCGTATTAAAATTTCTAGTGTCAATAAACTTCAAACGAGTAATAGTTTTCCAAGAAAGTTAGCAATGAAGGGAAAAGATTTCACTGCATCCACTTTCTTTGAAACTGTGGGGGCCACTTTATTGCATAAACTAACAATTTATTAATAGCCTGGCTTTAGGATCTTTATTGAAACAAGTGCCTCAGCCCTTCAGTTGAAAGTCTATATTCTTGCATCACAACGTATTAAAGTCGATATTTATTTGCGATATTGAATCAAATGCTTCAGTTAACACGGTCGTCTGAGCTTATTATTTGCCACCATGATTTTTGCAGGGCAACCAATTAAACGCAGAAAACGTCATAGGAGAAAGCATGTCCAAAATCAAGAACCTTGCTTAATGAGAGGTGTTTATTTCAAAAATATGAAATGGCAAGCTGCAATTAAAGTTGACAAGAAGCAGATCCACTTGGGAACCGTTAGTTCACAAGAAGAGGCTGCTCGCTTGTATGACAGGTGATAGTTTGAAATTTAGTTGCTTTAACAGTAATATTTATTCAGCATTAAGTTCCTGAGACCATAAAACATGAACAAGTGCTATACTTCTAAATCCATTTTAAGTCCTTAGCCATATTTATGCTGAGAAGTATGGATACATCTTTTGCATCATATTTTCTCCTGGTGTGCAATGATCTTTCTTCTTCTTCTTCTTTAGAACAACAATAGTCATCCTGATATGCTAATAAGCTTCTATGTGCCTTATTCTGGACTATGATCATGTAGCAATGTCCTACAAAGATTATAAGCTTGCATTCAGCTGTGCTAAGGTGCTGGTTTTCAATGCAATGAGTAAAACAGCAAAAGTTAGATTGGTGACATTCTCAGGATTTTAATCATCCATGATGGGAATTGGATCATAACTTAGTTTAATACGGCAGACGTGATTCATGTTAGGCTGGCCAAGAGAGAGTATGATCACGCAGAGAACATGGGAACAAGAAATGTTAAGACTGGAATTCACCATCTTAATTCGGTGTTGGGATTTTAAGAATATTTAACATACAGAAGATGAAAGGGTTTTTGTTTATTATGATTTCTGGCATAATAGTTACATGATTCTGATGGATAGAGATCATTGGAAAATGGAAACTAGAAAACAATGAATAAGGTCGACTAAACTTTCTCTTGTTGTGTGATTTTAAATCTTGAAGCTTCAGGCGAAGGTTTATGTATCTGCAGGGCTGCGTTTATGTGTGGAAGGGAACCAAATTTTGAGCTCTCAGAAGTGGAGAAGGAAGAACTCAGGAAATTCAAATGGGATGAATTTTTAGCAATTACACGCAGTGCAATCAATAACAAAAGTAAAATTTCAACTATGGTATGCTTAATTCTGAGTTATATCCATGATATGCTTATTAATTTTTTGATCGTTAATAATTATATCAGAGCACAAGAGAAAGATTGGAGCAGGGACTCAGAAGGGATCTGAGCTTAGGTTGCAGAGTGATGACTGGGATGTCAAGCAAGAAATCGATGGCTCAGCTTCAGAAGATATGGAGCCAGATTCATCAGACTCATAAGTACTCTGGTTGCATGATCTGAGCGTGATTATGACTGCTATAACGGCTGATCAGCCTCCAATTTTTGGTGTGGAATATGCCCTTATTAGAGCAAGTTTAGAATTCCATCTCTCATTGAGCCTAGATGTTTACAGTTTCAACTCAAATAATGCCTCCGAAAGTGCCATATTAGATGCACTCTTAGCAGCAAACCTTCATACACGGATCTGTTAAATACGCTATAAGTAAGCTTTGTGTAGCATCCACATCATTGCATAACATATCTAAATTGTATATCCTACCATGGCTACTCTAATTACTTTCATATAATTCTTGGTAGTAGGTGAATAAACTATTTAACGTATTTTTCACTTCACACTCTTAAGTGGTTTGAGATGGGGTCATATTGATTGCAAGCGTTTATTTAATATGAATTCAAAGGCTAGTGATACGAAAAAAGTTGTCTAAACTGAGGGTTTTGTCATTTTTAAATTATTGACAAGATTTCTTCATTCGAAGAGATAAGCAACTAGTCAAAAGAAATCAAATTTGGTGACTCGAAAAGAATAAGGCAATATGATCCGTGTATAAGACCTGACTATTGTAAGTTGTTGCTTTAAAACCAACAAAAACATCACACAACATACATGAGCACTTTAACTTCTCAGAGATCATTCCATAAGGCTTGAGAAAGATTAAATAGACTAAGCTTAAAGCTTATACAGAAGACAATAATAGAGAATATCAAGTCAATGATTCTTAAAACTGATAGTGGTAAGAATTTATAGATTCTATTCAAAGTATGTCTAATTCTAACATTAATTCTTAGATAGTTAATGGTACAACAATGGCTACATTAACTACTACGAACTTTGATGGTTTTTATACCATGCTTGAGCATGTCACTAAAATGATAAATATAGCAGTCAGATTGCGATCCAAGAGATTCAAGTGAGTGAAATTTCCTTATGCAATTTATCATAAATTTTTGTGTATGCTCAATATGGTCCATTCCAAATAAATTGCAATATTATAAAGGGTAAAAGAAATGTGACATAATTGCAAAGAATGTTTATTCAAGAAAAAGTAAGGCTTAAGAAAGAAGGAATTCATTATGTTAATCTCAAGAGTCTAATAACTAAAAGGAAAGCAGGAAAGAAGGAATAAGAGGGCAATAGAGGACCACAAAAGGTCAATGTGTCATCTACAGAAACCCACAGGAAGGAACAAAAGGATGATGAGTATCATTTTTGTGGAAAGGCTGGACAATATTGGAAGGTTTTCTTGACATGTAAGGCAAGGTTTAAATTGAAAGGTATGACTAATGCTTTTGTATTTTTTTAGTCAATTTAACATAATTTCCTTTTAATATTTGGTGAATTAATTTGAGTTGCACCACTCATATTCAAATATAATGCAAGGACTCTTTATGACCCAAATCATAAATCTAGATGAACATATTTTTTGGTATATGGGTAATCAAATCAAAGCTTAAGTTGAACCCACCAGAAGTTATCATTTAATTTTAGAATATTATACACTATTTAGATCTTTTCTAGATATTATAATTCCTACTATTTCTCAAATTTTAATTTCTTTTTATAAACTTGATACATTTGGATATTCCTTTAAGTTTGGAAATGGATATCATTTCATTTGAGAATAATCCTTTTATTGGTTCTAGTGTTCTTTGTGATGGTTTATACAAATCAAAGCTTGAGAATCCTTTTATTGAGACTCTATGAACCTTGCACCATAATGTTAGTGTTAAACATGGTCTAGTGGATGAAATTTTAACATAATTGTGATATAAACGTTTAGGTCACATGTCTAAACAAAGAATATAAAGATTGATAAAGAATGGAACCCTTCCTAATTTGGATTTTTCTAGGCTTGGTATATGTGTGGATTGTATTAAGAGAAAATACATAACTAAGAAAGCTAGCATAAGAAGCATACAACTTCTTGAAACTTATAAACACCGATATATTTGATACTTTGGATATTCACATTTTAACAGGACAAGCAATTGATGTTCACATTTTAACAGAGAAAATACATTATTATTATTATTATTATTATTATTATTATCATCATCGTCATCGTCATCGTCATCGTCATCATCATTATTATTATTATTAAATTCCTAATTATTATTTTTCTTCTTCTTCTTCTTAATAATAATAATATTATTATTACTACTACTATTACAATAATTATTATTATTAATTTTCTTCTTCTTATTATTATTAATTTATTATTCTTATTAATTTTATTCTTCTTCTTATTATTATTGTTATTAATTTTCTACTTATTATTATTCTTATTATTATTTATTTGTTATTATTATTATTATTAATAAAATTAGGAAGAAGAAGAAGAAAACTAATAATAATAAGGAATTTAATAAACTAATAATAATAAGGAATTTAATACTAATACTACTACTACTACTACTACTACTACTATTACTAATAATAATAATAATAATAATAATAATAATAATAATAATAATAATAATAATAATAATCCTTATTATTATTTGTTTTCTTCTTATCATATGACTTTTCAACATTTTGCAATGGTTAGTTTTTCCTGATCCTACCATGTCAGCATTCCTTATATAGTCACAATTGTAATATAAAATGACAATGGAATGATATTGAAAATGAATATAACATAGAGTTTTAAATTACTAAAAAGTTATTTAGATGAACAAAAAATAAGTTTCAACCCTATTTTAAATAACTAGACAAAATATTTAAACTTCAACATAATCTTCAATGTGCGGTAAGAAACCACCTCGGCAGCGGAGCTTAAAACTTCCGCTTCTTTCTGCTGAAGAGAGACTATGGCTTTAGCTTATGTGACCATGATGCATCATCATCAGTTGCATGCAAAATTCTTTTGATTGCTCCAACAACCTTAAAGAGAATTAGATCACATACTAGTATTTGTTACAAAATTCAACTTAATTTGCATATAGACAATCTACCCATATTCCTAGACTAGTTGAGTGATTTAACATTAGAAAGAATACGGGTACCATTAGATTTTCTATATCAGGCCTCGGGGACATTATCTCAATATCTCTAAGCTTTGCGAAGTAAAAGTCTCTCTCCTTTTCAAGGCTATCAACATTTAACTTCAATTTTGTGATATGCGCATCAGTTCATTTGAGACATTCAATATTTAAACAAGATCAATTTTGTTTATATAATTTGTACCTGATCGTCATACGCAGAAACATGACTTGGGGGTTTAAAAGGCTTCGTAGATTGATTTGAATGCCTAACCGAGGACACCTCATTCCTCCGCGCATTGTGGGAGGGCAGTGCTTTGGAAGGGTCGGTGGACCCTTTAGTTGAGCATTGAGATGGAGGGCATTTCTTGCCTGCTTCTTTACCTCCTTTAGAAGCATCTCTCCTTTCTAATGTATTATAGCTAAAGAAAAGATAAGTAGGAAAGTGAAATTTCTCATAATGCAATGTCATGTCTCAATTGTAGTAATGAAAATTCATAATAATCCACCAATGAACATACATCTCTGTTGTCAGGACAATACTATTAGAAATCAAGTCAATACTCAACAAAACTTCCTTGACCAAGACAAACGATTATCTACTACAAGATTTTACTAAAAAGACAAGAAAATTATGATCGCAAACAATATCACAGAGTCTAGGTTTGTTTTCAACTGAAGATGATACTAATCCAACCCAAATTAATAAGCGAAGCATTTCCTTTAAATTGGCCAAACAAAAAATAAAAGCTATAACAACAAAAATATGTTACACTCTTAAAGAGAACTTTTGTAATATAAGATTCGATTGAATGTAGCAATCTACTTGGCAAACTCAAAGACAATACCAAGATCCACAATATAAACCATAATCAAGAATTGAAGGTCATAAAAGGTCTAGTATAATTAGCAGTGGGAAAGGAGGAATAGAGGTTAAAAATTACTTGAGCAAATCTCCGTAGACAGTATCGAAGTGCCGCTTCATCCATTGAATGAACTCCAAGTTATCAAGTAGCCTTCTTTTAATGAGCTTATTAACCTCAATATGTTGCAACGGAACCATAAACAAATTTCAATAAAGAACACGAAAATTAAATATGATACAGAATTCAACAGAAAACTTCTCAGGAGCTAACCTTAGTGATCTTTAATTGTTAAAGACCTCTTGAAGGACCTTGTAGTTCTAGATCATCTCGTACTCGCTCTTGGTGTTGAAGTTGACTTTATGTATCAGGACAACTCCGGGATGAACGACTTTCATCAGTTGGCAGTGAACAGCACCGGAGCAAACCTAAAATTCACCACAACTTAAGCAATTTCTCTGAGAAGAGTAGAGATCAGAAGCAACTAGAATTTTGCCTTAAAATAGAGAAAAATCTCTTCAACTTTAGAGAGACTGAGTTGCATAATGGAGTTGATCTAGGAGCGAATCTCAGATTGTCTGACAAAGTACACTGCATCCATTTGACCTATATCCACTACCATTATTGATCTATGCATTATATGGAGCAAAGAGTTAGAGACAATGACGGAGGGACGAAGAAGATTTCTAACATACCTTAGAAATCCGCCAGCGAGTTGCTCGAAAAATCACGACTAGAACAAAGAACGAATAGTGACTGAGAAAAGCGTGAGAGTGGAGACAGTGGGAGGAGAGGGACGAACTTGTCCAGAAGTGAGAGAGATGTGTTTACCTATTTTGGATATGCGTGGAATAGGTAAGGATAAGGTCATATGATCTCTACTTATTCCCTTATGTCCAAGAATGGGTAATCTTAGGAGTAGTTATTATGTTAGCTTTTTTCCAACTAAACAACAAAATACCTATTAATTAGGAATATATAGGTGATAGAATACCTATTACCCTCAACCAAGTAGGTTGTTAGTATTTTGCTTGGTTTTTATGTTAAATTACCTTATTCTACTTATTTTTCTTAAAATATTCAAGAAATTGAGAAGATGTGACCTTAGGATGAGATTAGTCAAGAATTGGATAATATTTCAAGCAAAAATATAAAGAAGAACACAATTCTTTATTGAATACAACCTTTCATATCCCTACATACTAATCTTTCCTAACATAGATCACATGGAGATGAAGACACAACCTAGAGGGAGATCGAATGGTGGAGTGAAATTTTAAAGAGTGATATAGCCTAAAACATATTGTAATTTTTTAAGGTATGGATATAAGTTGAGATACCAGAATTATATCTAAACTTGACCTCAAACATTCCTTACATTGATCACATGAAGATGAAGACATAGCTTAGGATATGACCTAGAGAGAGATAATATGGTGGGCAAAACTTTCCAAAACTCACATAGCCTAGAAAATTTTATAATTTTTTTGGCCATGGATATAGGTTAGGAGACACTAGTGTCTCCTAACCCATATCCATACCCAAAAAGATTACAAAAAGATTTACAGTCTAGGCATAAGCATGCCAAAGTTTGTGTTTCTCCTAAAAAGAAATAAACGGATCCATTACTTATAACATGACAAAATCATATATTATGTCTCAAGTGAATTAAGCGTGCTTAAAGCATGAAAAAATCTTTAATTTTTAGGGAACTTTTGGAGACTTTGCACATCCTGTAAGTATTTTTACTCTAAAAAATTTTGGTTAGCCATTGAGAGATACACTAGCCCTCAAAGGTCAATTTCAAAGTCATTTTATTAGAAAAAATGATTCAAGATCATCCATATAGATCAAAATAATCTAAAATAAAAGACTTTTATCTCAAGTTTCTCCTTCTATCGTAATGTTTTTTATTTTGTCTATTGTTTTTGTTAGTTTGAACATGATTTATGGATAAGTATTTTATATGTTAACATCGGAAAAACGCTAATTATTATCTTTGTATGAATGGATTCGATTTAATTTATGAAGTGGGATTTATAGTTATGAAATACCTTTAATTGCTTTATTATAGATTTATTATAACAGAAAATTATATATGATCTTAATTCACTTATGAAAGATTTGAGAGAACCTAATTATAAGTTAACCATGACAGATATTAGGAGTTGAATGGGATGTGAGAGATAGAACTATACAATCTTTCTTATATTAGGGTGAAATCTTTCATAGAAGTTTACAATATGAAATATGTTCTTTGGGGTGTTAACTTGGTAGAGATATAAGTTAATTAACTTTAAGATAGGTGGTTGTAGCTTAAGAGAGTGTGATTTTATATTTTAAGAAGTTCAGTCAGTTTAGATGATAAACTCTTTTTAATTTTATTAAATTATGACATCAAATATTATACTAAGGAAATTACTCATCCAAGAATTAATTATCATTGATTTCTTTATTTGATTAATTGCTTTGTTTTAATTATCTTATATATTTCTTTGTTTAGGTTTATTTTATATTCTTTAACCCAATTCCATCAAGAACCTTCTTTATTAATGATTTAGACTAGTTGGTAGTAACTAGGTTTTTTAGATCCATCTATACTCCTTATGAGATTGACTCTTAACTAACCATTACATTATTAATCAATAATAGGTGCATTTGTTTTCCTTAGTGAGTAGCTAATTTAAAATAGAGAAAACTTTAGCGGTGGATGTAACATTCACTAAGTTTTTAGCACTGTTACCGTAGAATCAATTGGTGTTTAGGAGCCTTGATAAATATTATCCTAGTCATTTTATTTATTTATTGTTAATTTTCTTTATTAAAATTTTATTTTATTTTTTTCATGGTTTACTTTAATTTCAAATGCAATCTTTGTGTATGAAAAGGAGATGACCCTCTATTTTCTTGAAAGAAGATTCAAAGCTTGAAAGAATGCTTTATCAAACAAAAAGAGAACGAACTAAGTAAGAAGCTAAGACATACAAGATATACAACATGATAGAATGAAAGAATAACACATAAATGTGATGGATTATGTGAAGCAATCTCTTATAGGATGTAATCTAGTATTATAAGATTCAAAATTAGCATAAACTTTTTTGAGATCAAATAAAATGCGATCCAAATGTTGCAATATTATGTTCAATTTAAGGATTACCAAATGAAGATCCTAATTCACAAATCACTAAATTTTTAGAGAATTGTGATAACTTTAAGATTAACAGAGTCATTAAAGACATAATAAGGTTGATGTTGTTTACATATTTGTTAGAGGGTTCAAGCTAAGCAGTGGTTAAAGGAAATATTTGTAACTTCAATCATAATATGGAAAAGTCTTATAGAGAAGTTTTACCAAATATTTCCTACCATTAAAAAGAAATTAAAAAAATAAATATCTACTTATTAGCAATTTCATAAAAAAATATTTATAAGACATCGAAGGGATATAAAGATTTATTGAGGAAGTGTTAACAGCACAATCTACCAATATGGATGTAAATTCAAACCTTTTATAATGGGATAATCAATCAAAAAAAAAAGATGATAGATGCAGTAGCTGGTAGGATTCTTAATAAAAAAACTCTGGAAGTAGCTCTTTAACTTATAGATGAGATGACTATGAACAATTATCAATGACAATTAAGAAGAGTGAGGTCTAATAAATTTGTAGTTATACATAATATAGATGATGATTGTATTGATAACTCAAGTGGTTTCTTAATAAGAAAACCAAAAAAATTGAGTTCACCATTAAGAAAAAGTTCAGGTTATGAGATGGGAATTTCGTAGGGGAGAAAATCAAAGCATTGAATATAAACTTAGAAACCCTATGACTAAATTGGTAAAATAATTTGACTATATAGAGAGCTTTTAAAGATAGAATAATCCCTACAATGAGACATATAATCCTGGATAGAGGGAACACTCATATTTTTCATGGAGTAATCAAACAATCTAAAGACAACATTTATCTGAATTCCAACAACCATAACAAAAAGAGAAGCAATTAATTTTAAAGGAGATATTGAGATACTTTATGCAAGCAACTACATCTTGACTTTATAAACTTAGAAGGCTTCAATATGAAAAATTAAAAAACAAATTGGTCAATTAACAAAGTCTATAACTAAAAGATAGTAAGGGAAATTGCTTAGTAAAATACTATATAATCCCAAAGTACATGTGAAAACAATCACCTTAAGGAATGGGAAGCAGTTAACCAATAACATGAAGGAAGAGACATCTAATAACATAAATAAGGAAGAGATAAAGAAAGAATTTTATGAGGAGGAAGTACTAGAGGTAATGAAAATCGCACCAATATCTCCCAATCACAAACATTTCAACTCAAGTGTCTAGGGAGTTTTAATGTTTCCTATAATATTGGTGTCTTCATAAATAAAGCATTCAGGGATTTATGTGCTAGTAATAATATAATTTCATATATTATGATTAAGAAAATAGAGTTAGGAGAATCAAACTTACTAATGTAATAATAGAATTTGCAACTAAACCAATTAGATGCCCCAGAGGTATTAAAGATAATATTTTAATTAAAATTAATAATTTTATATTTCCACCTAATTGTTGTATCCTTAATATGAAAGAGGATAGTGAAGAATATCTAATCTTAGGTAGGCCTTTACTTGAAACAACTAGTGTAATCATAAATAATAGGAAAGATGAATTAACTTTTATAATTGGAGTTAAGGTACTAAGGAAAATAATGACAAAGGCTAAATTCAAAAAGAAAGAAAAAATTAAAGAAAGAGAATCCTTATCTAGCACTCTCCACAATCATGGTGATGAAAGCGGTAAGCATGCTACTTTAATAATTAATCGAGTGTAATAAGGAAGTCAAGTTAAAGTATTTTTAAATAATCACTTATTAGAAGGCAACCAAATTGCTTATTTTAGAACTTATATTTTTGTTTAAAGTTAGTATTCTGTAGTGATAAAAAAATTGGTTTGTATTATTTTTTAAGTAATTTAGGTTTATTTTCGTTATAATTTATATAGATTTTTATTTCTTTATGAAAGTTATTTAACTTTATATTTTCATTTTGTATCTAATAAGTAAAAGAATGGTAACGCATTTTTAAAGAGACAATTAGAAGAGAAATTAGGACAAAATTTTAAAGATACAGGCCAAATAAATGCACACACCTCTATGTTAAACATGGGTTAAGTATCACCCATGTCTCAAACCATATTCAATTATACCTCTAACAAAAAAGTTACAGAGAAATTTATAGCTAGGGACAAACCTATATCTCATATCATTTATATATCTTAAGTAGGATAGAAAGATCCATAAATTCATAACTAGGGACAAGCCATATCTCATATCATTTTTATATCTTAAGTAGGATAGAAAGATCCATGACTTAGTACATGCATATGTCCTAGATCGTATCTACACTTAGAGTTTTTAAAAAGATTTGTAGCTTGGGATACTCATGTGTCCTAACTGTGGCCATTAGTGAAAAACTTATAGGGAGATTTAGCACCTTATATCCCAAATTATGCTCTAACCTAATGCTTTACAAAAGGATCTATGGCTTGTAACTTGATTGTGTTTATAGGCTATGTATTAAAAATTTAAAAATCCAAATGATGCACGAGACCTCCATTTTAGCCTAAACCTTCAAATATCTCTCATTTCCTCTCAAATATTTGTAAACCTAGCATCAAAACTCACTTATTTAACAAAATCACTAGATTTTTAACACTCTTATTCTATTATCATCAATATTTACCTATTATTCACTCATCAAATCCATTTTTCATATTCTAGGTCTTTAAAATTCAAAATTTTGGAGAATTTTCATTGTTAAGCAATTTTCACCACTAATCTTCTTCAAAATCCTATAAACCATCTTTATATTGAATTTAAAGACTATTGAAAATAAGAGGAAGGTCTAAGCACACAAAGGATCCCCTATTATTCACCTACAATCTAAGGGTTAATCGTAAAATAAACACCTAATACTTGTTTTAAACTCAATTTAGCGTGCATATAATTGTAAAAAAAGATGTAAATGTGAAAAAAAATCACCTTAAGGAATGGGAAGGAGTTAACAAATAACATGAAGCAAGTGACAATTGATAATATAAATAAGAAAGAGATAAAGAATGAAGTTTATACGGAGGAAGTGGTAGAGATAATGAAAGCCACACCAACATCCCTTAAACAGTTTACCATCAAAACTAAAGGATCTAGGAAATTATACTATATCTTGTAATATTGGTGGTGTCTTTATAAATAAAGCATTTAAGGATTTATAGGATAATACTAATATATTTTCTTATACCATGCTTAAGAAAATAGAGATAGGAGAATCAAAACCTACTAATATGATAATGGAATTTTCAAATAAATCAATTAGATGCCTTATAGGTAGTAAGGATAATATTTTAATTAAAGTTAATATGTTTACATTTCCACTTTATTTTTATATTCTTGATATGAAAGAGGATAATAAAGAATCTCAGATCTTAGGTAGGTGTTTTGATTGAGCTGGTTCAATTTCTAAGAGTGAAAAGGAATAGGTAGGGACCAACTAGTTAGTTTTCTACATTCAACTTGTTAAATGTCTCGGATTATCAAGATATATCAAAATTGCATAACTAAACTAAAATTTGAAACATGTTTTTTCACTTGTGAATATTAGGTCAGATTTATGTTTTATTTCCTTGATTTCTAAACTTAATTTGAACTGCAAACAACCCCCTCTCTTTATATACATATTGCCTTAGTTAAATTTATTAGGTTTCTTTATTTTGAACTATTTTGCTTCCACACTTTTTCCTAATTTCAACTCATTGATAAAGTTAAACTTGTATGAGAGGATGATTGAATGAATATGGGTTTAAAATTGAACATAATGATTTATTCGCGTTAAAATGAAGAGTTGAAATGAAAAATCACCAAGTTTATGTTGATTTCATACATTGCTAGAGATTTCATCCAAGTTGTCTAAATCTTTATTTGAGATGCATTATGTATGTTTAATCTCTTCTTAAATTGAAAAATAACATAGCTTAATGTATTATGCTCAAAAGAAATATATAATGGATATTTCATAAAAAATGTTAATTAATACGGTTATGATAGATCTGGAATTTTTCTTTTAATGGTTAATTTGTTTAAAGAAAGTTGTTTTATTAGTCGATTTCACCATTAAAAAATTTCAGAAACAAAGAAAACTATTTCAAGCTCTTGATTATTAATTGTGTGGTTCTAGTTATTTTCTTAAGTTTTGATGTTATATCTTACTAATGTGGATAAAGACGACATTACTTACGCTTTAGTGATGTTTATATTTTGTTATGGAATTCCTTTCGTATGAGCAAATTATTAGGATGAAATTGTTTCCTTTTAAAAAAGAATTAGATTAATTTCGTTGGAACATTTTTAATTAAAAATATTATAATAAATAAACTGAATTAATAAATTAACTTTCTCCCTAGGATTGACTCTTATTTGCTCTATATTAAATTGATTAATAAGTTTAAAAGTAAAATAAGGATTTAAAATGGGAAGCAAAAAGTATGAATTCCATGTATGTATTTTTGGAAATTAGAGTTAAACTTATGTCTCAATAAAAAGTGAAGTTATAAGTTGATGAAATAGTTATAAATTAGAGAAACCCAATTAAAAACTATATAGAAGGAGGATAATTAGTTTCATACCAAGCCAAGGTGATAATGCTTTTTTGTAAATCCATAAAATTATCCATTATCAATGGATAACTCTACAAACACTCCATACTCAACCATACTTAAATCTAAAATGTGTTTCATCATCATAGAGAGAAGAAATCTTAAAGGAATGCCATGAAGATTTATATAGATCACACTAAATTTGTTCAACTTTATCTGATAAGATAATATGATAGGGTTACTTTTGGCTATCACATAGGTAACATTCAATAGAGTAAATCAAAAAAATGTGATAGGTGTTAGAGAAACTCATAATTCACCACCAGCCTAATGTTGAATATTTCCCTATTGTATCTCTAATGTGTTTTCCTAGTGGAGCATAAACATACTAGGTTCAATCGTGCCTGCAATCAGGCATCACATGTTTATTCTAGACTTAATAGATTACCTTATATGATGGGCAGAAGTAGAGTCTTACCATATTAGGGAAAAATATAATAGTTTTATAAGTCATATTATGTGAAAATATAGCCCTATCTATAGTAGCAAACATGATTTATAGTATAATTGTTTAAACCTAAAGAAGTTATAAATCTTAGTGCATAGACAAAGATTCAAATATATCATGCATCCACATGCTAATGATCTTACAAAAGTTACCAACATGATTGTATTACATAGCTTAAGATTAATGATATATTAGGAAAAGTGTATTTGGGCATATGAATTACAAAACATCCTTCAAAGTTATCTGATAACTTTAAAGATAACAATAGGAGGAACCCTTTTTAGTTTAGTATCCATCTTAAAAGCTCCAATCCTAATAAAGTTGAATATACTTTCAATGCATGTTGAAAACTACAGACCTTATGATAATGAATCCATATTAAGGGTGGAAATTGACCTAATCTATTGGATCCCGCTTCTAAAGTCTAGCTATCCGAAATATCATAAGACTTGAGGAAATTATCCTATAGGGTTATTTCAAAGGACTCTCATTAACCATCATCCCACAAATTGCACTCTTTTAATATATAACTATATAACCATTTGATTAATAAGGACTCTTTTTCACTTAAAATTCTCCAAATTCTCTTCAGCATTAGACATCTATTGCTTTTGTTGTTGTCTCCAATCCCAATCCGCCAACATCTTTTGGTTGATATATTTGCTTTCAACACATTTCTCACGTTTCCTCTTCCTCTACTCAAAAACTGCTTCATCATTTTTTCCATCGTTTTAACTAGCGCTTTTGATAAGAATATGTAACGGCATTGGTAAGATTGCATTAACATTATGACAAATTTCAAGAGTTAAATCTTGCCTCCATTTGAGAGGGTTTTATTTGTCCAAGACCCTAATCTTTTTACAATCTTTTCAATCAAGGACAGACATTCCCTATATTTTAGTTTTTTTGGAAAGATAGGAATTTTCAAGCATAGGAGAGAAAGATATTGTTTTTTATTCCAATGACTTGTGACAAAATATTTGAAAGATGTGTTGCACTTTTTGGCGAGATGAAGAACCTTATTTGGAAGTTAATACTGAATCCAGATATCTCCTTAAAATTTTGTAAGGTACTCATCAGTAAAGAAATTGAATGAGTATTAACCTTGCTCAACAGGATAAGATCATCTGCAAAATATCAATTGTTATAAAAAGCAACTTACACTTAGAATGGTACTTGAATTTAGGAGTTGTACAGATTGTGCTTCAACAACAGGTAAAAACTTCCATACAAATTAAAAATAAGTAAGGAGAAACAAGATCGCTTGCCTATATTCTCTTTTGCCTTTGAACATCTATGCCAAACATCCATTAATCAAAATCCCAAAAGAAACTGTGGTGACATATTCCTAAATCTAATTGATAAACATCTGGAAAATTTTCATAACCTCTTGTAACATAAATCTCCAACCAACATTATCAAAAACTTTTTGAAGATCCACATTAATAGCACTATGGAGCATTTCCTCTTGTATACTCTTTCAAGAGCTCCTACAAAATTCGAATATTATCTCTAATATTCATATTGCTCAAGAATAAGCCTTGGTTATCACTGATGATGAATTCCAATACAAATTTCAACCTATTTGCTAGGACTTTGACAATTATCTTATAGATAAAATTAGTGCAAGATATAAGTATGAAATCACCCCAAATGAATCTTAGGAATTAAACACAAGAATGCAAGCACAAACAAAATGGATATGCTGCCCTACTGAATGATTAGATTTCCCGCCACTTAAAACCATCAATCTGTGTCAGATAAAACACAGCAACCACCATTTGTCATCACTCTTGACTTACATAAAAGTGTCCAAGCAGCGCAAAAACTGCCATTACAAAACCTCTACATGGTTAAAGGATGCATTTTGGAAGGTACAAGGCTGTGTTGGTATATGTCATTTACGAAAGCAGGGAGACAAGGGATACAAATTCCAGGGTCAGTCTGCCCTTGGATCTTGTGTTGATTACAAAGTGCTCTGGGTATTTTCTTAGCAACATAAGCAAGCCAAACCATGGTTTCCCCTTTGACTCGGGCCCAGGAAAGTCCTCAGGAGTAAGATACTTCCTCACTCGAGTGTGATGCCAGATATTGCTATATTGCTCCACCAGCTGAACAAAGAGTTGAGTAAACAATTATGAGACGTAGGCATCATGTGAGGTTTAACCAACTAAAGTTAATAGCCCTTTTAGGAACGTTTCAATTGTGACATAAAGCTCCAAAAACATCGCGGCTAAATTCAGATGTCACCAGTCTGACCACTGACTTTCTTATCCTTGATAACAAAATATGTCTTCGCAATGGGACAAAACTTCACAGAGGCCAAGCCTAAACTTATATACTAGCATTTTTTCAAAAGGATCAACTTTTAATGACCAAATTTACAACAAGGATAAATTACTAAATTCAAGTCATCATTAACTTGCCAGCACCTTAGATCCTAGTTGGGAGGGAAAAACCTATCCTACTGCAGTTGCATGCAAAAAACATTCAGGCGACAAACTGCCAAGTAGCAAAACCGAAACAAAAGGTTTTAAAGAATGACAGGGAACTTCTCCATGGTAAGATCGTAACACAGAGTGGATGCTTTATCAAAGATCAATTGTTATGTAAAGCAATGACTAGTTTTGGATTTATAAGCCACTCTATGTTCCCCCCAGTAATCATTTGGTGAAATCAGCATCTTTTGATAAAAGAGTGCATTTCATGCATAAGCCCTGGAAGTTTGGCCAAATAAGACAAATGCTAGGATCTAAGATAAAGGGATGTGGCCATGGATTCATTTTTGCCAACTAGCCTGGAAACAAAAACCATTCTATACCATAAAATATGAACATCAACCAAAATCTAGAAATATCTGCTGCTTAGAACAACAGCAATAATAAACACCAAAATGAAAAACAGAAGCAGCTTGAATAAAACTGTTTTTTTAGTTCTAGAAATTTCAACAGCAGGCTATTTAAGTACCTATTAGTTAATTTTTGGAAAAAAATTGAATGAAAACAAAGATAACTATTAACTATAGATAGTATAACAGACCTTAGAATGAAGTTTCTCCATCGGCATCCATTCACCAGGACCACATAGATCCGATAGTACAGTAGCTACTGATGAAACAACATCTTTTTCCTCCAACTGCAGCAATTGTTGATTGTCTGATTCACTATCAACCCTAGATCGTCCTTGTATCTTCTTCTCTGGAGGTGCTGAGCATGGTATCAAAGATATTAAGCACAGTATGATACCAAAGAGCATGTATAATTGTGGAATGCAAGACTGAAAGTAGATTTCAATTTAAACTTCAAATTTGTGAGGTACGATAACTAAATATTCTGCTGCATCGCTGTTTCAAAGCCGAAATCCTCCTTTAAAGTACACCGACAACTGTCAAAAACCAAATTTCATAAGAGACAAATAGAGGCGTTACAAACTCGATAAAAGGGTGATGACAATTGGTTGACACGTGTTACTACAAATGACCAATTGGTTAAACAATGCCACGTCAAGACATTACCAACGTGATCACCTCTAGGATAGATGCTAGAAGCACAGCTTCTATTTCGTTTTATCATGAAACCTCAAGATCAATCACAACCACACAACTAAAGAAGATCAAAGCATTGTCCATCAATATGGTCTACATTGAAGGTGAATTCACAAAATCAAGGTGTCCTATCTCTCATCAGAGACGAACTATTTAATGAAGTTGCTTAAGATACCAAGAAAGATAAACTAAAAGATGTAGTTATCATTTAAAGCCAAAAATTGATTCCATTTGTTGTTTTAGTGTGAGGGGAATGATACGATATTAACAAACAAGTCCCTCTCTTTGGTTAGGTTGAGGTTAATTTTGTGCTGGGAAATTAATCCCAAGTGTATCAGAATTAAATGCAACAGGCTTTTGGGCCAGATTATTAAGGCTGCGAACATCAGGATCTATCGAGTGGCAAATTATTTAAGGAGTATCTAACAACCTTGCAACTAGAGCACTAAAGCCCCTAGATTTTCAGCATTAAGGTTACGCACCTAATTTATAACTTGATAGATCATAATAGTCTGAAATGTGTACATTAAGAAAAAACAAAGTTATTAAGGATCAAAAAGGTAAAATTGAACAGAAAAACATCACTGCATTTAACTTGGAATCACAAGGAAATATTTTCTTTCTAATCTTTATCATTTTCGGCTTTTTATTGGACATAACTAGATTGTTTTATTTAGAACAGTTTCTAGGATTTCAGTGCCCCTACTTTAGCAATTTCAAATCCTTCTTGGTGAAGAAAGGCAAGTGAATGATTTACTACTTGGCCATCATGAGCAACAAAGCAAAGGTAACAAACACATACTGGAAAACTCAACAATCCTACATAGTTGTAATATTAAACAGACTGATAACGTCTTTTGTTTCTGTCATACCAATGCCAAACTCAGACTGGCTATAAAAATGCAAACTGAATCGAACTAAAGCTTATGTCAGGGCTTCAATGTGAGAGCTGACAACATAAATAGTTCTGCCAGCCAGAAGTTAGGTGTGGTCAACCAAATAACTTCAGGTTGTGGAAAACAGTAGATCAACCTATGAACCAAAGACATTGTACAACCTACTCACAAAAAGTCAGATCTTCTGTATCTCTCAAATCCATGTGAGAGAGTTCCATACCTTGATGTTATGCCATCACCGTATGAAGTCAAAAGCTAGCACCTTTACAGTATTCAAACCAAATGATATACAGAAAAGAAGCATTGATCCTATCCAATTACCAAGCACTGGAAACAACTATAGTTTCGAAACTGCACTGCAGACGACAACTGATTAAACATATAATCATAGATTTAGTAAACAATTAGCAATTGATCCCCATGGATCATTTTGACCGCCATTGCATCATGCAGCCTAGTTCTTAGTTTCAAAAAGAATTCCATCAAAACCACTTGATGGAGAATTCAAAACACAACGAGAATACACTGCAGAGAAGCAATAATCGGTACCAACAGGGACAATTCTAAAGAAACAGAATTACACCAACAAACTAACTAAAACTAACTCATAAGCACCAAGTGACTATATCCAATTCCTTTACATTATAAAACAAGCAAATTGTTCTAATATAACAAGCAAATTGTTCTAATATTAGTTTATATATAGGTACTACAACAACTACTAACCTAATGGTCCAGGTAAACCCTTACCACCAGACCCACCAACAGCAGCGGCACCACCACCATAGCCATATCCATCAAACCCTTCTCTCCTAATCTTCTTCCCACTGCTACCACCACCAATCTCCTCATCATCATCCTCAAAATACTCCTTTCCTCTTCCTTTGATAACCGCTGCCGCTGCCGTTGCCGCAGACGGTCTCTGTGGGGCCACCGGAACGTGATGCCTGGGGCCCAGGGGGCCACCGAGAATGCTCCGGACAGGAAGCAAGAAGTAAAACTCCTTGTCGCCAATCTGAAGCAGATCCTGGGAATCGAGCTTCACCGGAGGGTTACCGGGGAGGTGGAGGACGCCCTCGACCAAGCAGCCGTTCTTACCGAGGACCTCGAGGGCGAAGCGGCGGCGGGTGAAGTCGTAGAAGATGCGGGCGTGGTGGCGGGAGATGTTCATTCCGCCACCTAGGCTAGCAAGGTCGACGTCGACGGTGGATTTCTTGGAGGTTCGACCGAGCACAATGGAGTAGGTCTGCATGTAGTACTCGAAGTCCTCGCCTTGAAGCTTGGCGAAGCCTGCCTCGACATCGCTGCCGACGGTACCCATGGGCAAAGGCACAGAGGATTTTGGATGCGAAAGCGATGTGTCGGGAATTGGCGAAGAAAGGGCAGAGTAAATGATAAAATTGATAATAGTGGAATGGACCTCACCTTCTGTTTCTGTTAGAGAATGGGGTGTGTTTGGTTGCGGTGGTAATTTTATATTCTAATTATGAATAATATAAGACATAAGGTAGTAGATGATTATGAATTAGAGAAAAGAAAAGCAATAGTACTAGTACTAATAATAGTAGCAGTAGCAGTAGCATTGGTCTTCTCTAAACACCCACTCCACTTCAGGTTCAGGCTCCACCCACCCCTGTTTTAAGCTCAACCTCTACCTCTTTTGTTTTAGTTGTTAGTAACATACATTAACACATTATCTGGCTTCCCTTCATTGCTTTGTTTCTATCTTCACGGGACTCTGTATAAATGTTGATTGTTTTTGGAGTTAGCCTTACGGTAATTCGGATTCTGATTCCACTAATGGGCTGTCTGCAGATACATCTCTTGTAACAGCATCAGTTGCTTAATATATTGCTTTTCCATCTGCATATTGTCCTTGTTTTTCTATCTGGTTGCCATATAAAATGACCTGCTTTAGAGTTGGGCGACTTAATGGTTTCAGCTTTATCTCAAACGTCCTGATTTTGGGTGATGAAGGACTTCAGGTGGCATTTGTTGTATATCTCAAGTTCCTCATTTCATGTTGGCCATTGTGTCAAGTTCCTTAGCATCAACAGTTTCCTTGGGGAATCTGCATATACTTATTTTTCAAGCGTTTCTGTTCTTTGATTACTGTTTCTTTGGACTCCATACTTTTCTTTCTCCCCCAGAAATGCCTTACTGTATCTGTTATCCTACATCATTTTTTCAAGGTTAGGAACACTTACTAGGAAAGATTTATCTCTAGAGGGTACTGGCATAAGATCCAATGAAGCATATACTGAAGATCATGAAACTGCTAGTAGCCATTGCGGACTTATGGATAGGCATCTTGCAAATTTCCATTATTCCTCCTAGCTATACTTGCTTGGTGAGTGCCATTCCTAATTTCATATTTCCCTGGTTGTTTCCATTTTTCCTTCTTTGTCACTGCTTGTTATGATCAACTCTCATTTACTTTTTAGTTACTGGTCTATTTGGCTGTATCCTTGGGATGCTACGGTCTATTATTGGTTGGAGTTGGGTTAATGCAATTTGCTAGACCCCATAAGAAATACTCAAGAGCAATAGTCCTTTTCATCAAGTTAAGGACACCTCTGCTCTCTTCAGAAGTAACTATTTTGGCTAGATTTTTCTTGATGTGGTATAATAATTCTTCACACACTCAGTTGGCATGTAATTCTAGGGTTGACATTGAGAGTTTATGAGATCTTACTCAGGACTGTTCTTAATATTTTATAGGTCCTAGGTAAAGTAAAAAAAATTTCTATTTTTTATTTATTTTTGGGCCAGAATAAAAATAAACAAAATATAAATCTTTTTTGTTGTTCTTTACGAGATTAAAAATAGGTCCTATTTTGTTTCATTTTATTTTTTATAAAAATAAAAATAGGTCTTATTTTATCATTTATAAGAATGAGCTCTGAGTAGGTGCCCCTATTTTTGCCTAGAGCAGGCCCTTATCTTACTTTGTGTGCAGCTTTCATTATTGAAATCTGGATTTTGAATATCCATTAGGATTTAAGATAATACTGAGATGTAATATATTCTTTTGTTATTTTGAAATTATGGGCTTAATCATCATTAGTTCAACCAACTTAGATCGACCTGCTATTTAATTTCTCAATCATTGCATGTGGGAAGTTGGTTGAATATGAGCATGAGCTGCTTCCAATTTAGCTTAAAATTCTTGGATCACAGGGTGACTGTTCCCGTATTAATGAATGGATAGACAGGGATGGACATAGGGTTGATCTCAAATTCTTGGAGTATGAAAATACATTTTATAATTTTCAATTTTTATTTTGCTATTTTATTTCAATTATTTAACCTACAGTCTCTCTCTCTCTCTCTCTAACATTTCCAGCTCAAAAACTGCACAGGCACACACAAAGAGGAAAGGCACAACACTTACGCATCTCACGCCCATCTCGTCTCTCTATCTCCTTTCAGTGTCTCTTACTTTCTTTTTGATACACGTCAAAATTGTTGTAATTCAACACATTGTTGCCTAATTTTGGTTTCTATACGACTGTAATGTCACCCATTTCTTCACAAACTGGAATGCATTAGATCCTGCTTAAAAACGCAGGTTCTCTCCAACGCATTGAAGTAGCAATCACTTAGTTTCTGGTCCCAGAACCACCCTTTAACGATTTCTTGGGATATGGGTGTTTTGGGCGAATCATGGTGTTTTTGCAAAGGGGTGAGCAAGTCTGAAAAAATGAAAGCCACTATTTTCTCTGGTAAATGTCAGGCCTTGACCAGAATCACCGGAAACGGAGTCTCTGGCACCGGATTTCTGATCTACCGGAATCTTCTACTTACCGCTCATGTCAATGTTCCGTCTGTTTTTGCTGCCGAGAGCTCCGAGATCCGGCTCCAAAACTGTGTCACTGCCAGTCTTGTTCCTCGCAGGTTTTTTGTTTTAAGCTTTAGCTTCTTCAAATGTGTTTATACGATTTGTTTGCTACATTTTGTTCTGGATTTTGGTTTGTTTTTAGGGAAAAGAATGAGTCTTTATTAGTACTTAAGTGCCTGATGGGGGTTTGTTTCACAAATTAGACTGTACTCAAGAGGTAGATTAAACTTGCGTTTTGAACTAACGTCTAAGGTTGGCAAAAGGGTGAAATATATGGTTTTCTTTGAATGAAGTAGAAAAGGTTGTGCTCCTTACTGTTCTCCTTTTGGCATTTACTATTATTTGTATCTCATTCATACTTTAAGCATTGCAAGATGATTCCTTGTGCCTTGGGAAGTGCAGTTTCGTTATTGACTTATTTGATTCATCCAAGTGCCAATTTGCCAAAACATGCGACCCTGATGTCACTTTTTTTACGTGTTAAATGTACCCTCATGTACCATGTCCTCAAAGAACCAATCACCTAGAATCATAAAGCCTTTAAACTTCATGAAACTTAGTTGTTCACCTCTTAATTATCTAAATATGACGTCCACATATCGGGGCAATGCTTTCTAGTATATGTTCATTGTAGTTTGCATAACAGAAATTTTTTAGATAGTCATTATGCATTGCATTAATAAAGCAAGTAATGTCTCATTGAATCAATCCAGGTTTAACTCTTTCCATTGGAACCTTGATTATGTGAAGAAGTTTCAAAAGATAAGCTTGATCTATTTCAAGTTTTTCATGCCTAAAATTGTAGGCTCTGTCGGTATTTAGGAAGTATCTGTCTAACTGCTTGTATCATGAATTTCTTAATTCTGTCTGTTAAAGAGTCACAGTTGTCTACATTAACATAGACATCTTTCTGCTCATTACTTCTTTTAGTTTTGGTGTAGAATTTTGCACCAGTGCTACATGGTTTTGATAGATAGGTTGCATGCAATTTTGTTTTTGAAATGTTATAGAACTATGGTGCCTGTTTGATATATCAACCAAAAAAGGCCATGATTTCTGAATAGCTGTATAGTCCAAAGCTAAAAATTCATGCAACTTGTATTCTGCATACCATTTGGTTGCAGGTTTTTCATTACCAGCTCTGTTTTAGACCTTACAATAATCGGTTTAGATGTCATGGATGGAGAACCAAATGGCCAAGGGCAACAACCCCATTACTTAAAAACCTGTTCCAAACCAAACTTGGAACTTGGCAGTGTTGTTTACTTGTTGGGCTACAGAGAAAAGGAAGAACTAACTATCGGTGAAGGAAAGGTGGTAATTGCCACTGATAATCTCATAAAAGTGTCAACTGATGGAATAATGTGGAGCCCTGGATCTGCTGGATTTGATGCACAAGGGAATCTTGCTTTCATAATTTGTGATCCTATGAAACTAGCAACATCTCCAAATACCAAATCTTCTTCAACTTCATCATCATCTACATCATCATGGAAAAAGGATTCTCCATTGCAATTTGGTATCCCTATGCCTGTCATCTGTGATTGGTTAAACCAGCATTGGGAAGGCAGCCTTGATGAACCTACAAAACCTAAATTACCAATTATTAGGTTGATGTCTACAGGACAAAAGAGTGAGCATTCTTCTGCTTCCTTAACACTCCGGCAGGTTTTCAAGTCAATCGAAGTCAATAACAATGAAACTGCATCATCATCAGATCATGTATCAAAACTTGTGGAACAAGCAGTATCTTGCTGCTCCGGTGCATCGAACAATGTGAAAGAAGAAACCCAAACTGCCGATCCCCATTGTTCTCATGTGCAGGCAATCCCAACTCCAGAGAGATATGAATCACCTAAACTCCCTGCTCAGAAAAAATTGAGTGCCCACATCCAGCTTTTGGATATTAACTTCCCTCCTAAAGTCAGCCAGATTGCAGTTCAATCACAACCTGTTGAACAACCGTTCCCAAGCACTGATGAGAACTATGTCCAAGAACTTCCCCCAACAAGCTCATTGAGTGAACATCAAATCAAGGACGGAGACATATCTAGACCTGTAGTATGTGCAGATATTGCCTCAATAGGCTCTGTAAATGGGGCACAAAGCGAGGTTCATTCAAGTTCCCCTCCTGATGGGATTTTGGAGGTGCATGATGGATATAGCACTGAGGAAGAGACTATGTATTCTGCAGAAACTGCAGAAAGCCGAAACTACACAAGTCCTAGAGAGGTAAAGTTTCAGCAAGTTGGGAGGAGTCAGAGTTGTGTGGCTTACAATAGATGGGGAACTGTACAAGGTAACCCCATAGCTCGTAGGGCAATGCTAGAAAAGCAGAGAAGTTTCATCCATGGAAGAAATGTGCATTCACAAGGCGCAACTTCTCAAAGGAGTAACGACTACTTCAGTCCAAAGCACCAAAGAAATGATTACTTCAGCCCAACGGTGTCTTCAATAATGAAGAAGCGGAACAACTCAGAGCTGCCAACTAGACCAAGGCGAAGTGCGGTTCAGTCATCTCCAAGATGGATGTTTTGATTGAAGATAGGCCAATACTAAGATTCTTTGTGCTTGAATTCGTATCCGTTCCTCTATATAATACTGTAACTATTTATTATGCGGGCCATTCTAGGCAATAAAGAAGCAGCGGTCAGGGTGGTCAGCCATTTTATATGTTGCACAATTGTACAAACCCGAGTCTTTTGTGTTTAGTTGTGGGTCATGATGCTTAGTTTTGAATAGACTCTGGAACGATCACAGGAGGGTTTGTAAATGGCAAGCCTTTCCTGCCACTTTTATTTATAAACCCAGTGAAACGAAGGGTACCCCTTACATTCAGACAACAGATGTACAACATTTTCAGTCAGCATACATCTTGAGCTTGAAGATGATGCCCTTCTAATTTCGTCATTGGACATGTTCATCGTAGAAACCCAACGTTACGTTAGAAATGAATATATATAAATTGGATAACTTATTGTTTCTTTTATAGGAAATTATTTGAAAACATTATTATGTCTTCGTTTGCGTTTGATCGGGTTCCAAGCTTTCCAATGACTTTTGTGAGATCTTCTTGTTGGTCTGGCTTTGACGAGATCTTCGTTACGATGTAACCTCACATAAATGTATGGATAAGATCGATTGTATACAAGTTATTTCATTTGATTTTTGTTGGGTGGTAATAGAATGTTTGTTTTTTACATAAATTTTTTCTATTGCTTATTTATTACTTATAATTAATATAAGTACACATTATTGGTGAATAATACAATAGTAAATAGGGATTAATTTCTCGAAAAAGGGACGTGAATTTAAAATTTATTAAAACTATTAACTAATTAAAAAGAAATTAATAAAAGAAATTTGTGATGAATATGAATGACGAAATATAAAATAAAAATAAATTAGAAGAATATCTAAGAGAACAAAATGAAAAGCATTCGATTTCATGATTCGATTAATTTAAAATGGATAAATTACCTAGAACGATATAATTAATGAGATACTAAAATTGCACTCTCTTGAATTACAACTATATACTCTTTAATTATTGAAGCATATATCTCCACTAAGCTTGGGTGTGTTAAAGATCTATGAAATTTTATGGAAATTTTTACCCTAACTCCAAGGAGATTCTATATGTTTTCTAGGTGAATCTAGGTTAGATTTAATCACTAGCATAATTAATTCTACATTAAGATTAATGAAAGATAGCTTATAGAAATATATATCAATTCATAAATCAAAACAAATCCATCCATAAAAAAGCAAAAATTAGGCTTTCCTTACTCAATCATAAAAAATATTCAACCACTAATCACATTTAATAGAAAACAATAAACAAAGATAAAGAAGTCATAATAGGAATAACTTGGAATGAAAATCCAAATGATGTCAACAGCTTGATTCATTAAGATGAATTTACATATTGATTGTTGATCTAACTAGTCTACAAGTGTACGAAGTGAATTGTAGAAAATTCATAAAATTGGAGTAATTCTATAGTATCAAATCTCACAAAGAGATGTTCTTTATAATTCTTTGTAGAACGTAATAGTAGATAGTTCCTTAATTAAGGGATTATCCTTAGAGATTATCCTTAGCTGTAATATTTAGCTATACTAAGGATATTTCCAAATAAGGAGTCTTCCTAAAAACTATATACCCTAGCTCTATATAAGAACTTATGAGTCTGCAACATATGTAGATAATAACTTCTTAATATATATCAAAGTTTTTACATGGTATCAGAGCCTTATGCTCTTCCATGAATTACAAGGCTGTAACAGTGGGATCTCAATCTTCATCCCTCGAGACTACCAGCAGCTCTACCCCTTTCTTTGGATCAAGAAATCAACCTGATTTAGTTAGCATACAACCAAACAATTCCCTTCAAATTTCAATCTAGAAGCTGAATGAAAGAAACTACCTAGAATGGTCCCAATCTGCCCATCTCGTAATTACTAGAAAAGGAAAGATAGGGTACATAACAGGAGCAATCCAAACTCCCAGGTCAGAAGACCCCAATTTCGACCAGTGGTGCTTGGAGAATGCCATGATTACAACCTGGCTTATTAATTCCATGGAACTAAGGGTTGGAAGACCCTTTATTTTTCTCCCAACAGTCAAAGATGTATAAAAAGCAGTCAAAGAAACATACTCAGGCCTGGAAAACTATGCTTAGCTGTTTGAACTCAATTAAAAAAGTGGAAGATGAAGCAGGGTGAGCTAGATATGACTGCATATTATAATGAGATGACCATAATATGGTAGGAGTTGGATCTATTTGAGGAAACAAAGTGAAAAGATCTAGAAGATGCAGCCCAATATAGAGAGAAAGTTGACAGGAGACAAGTGTTTGTTTTTCTAGCTGGCTTGAAGGCAGAATTGGATGAAATTAATGGACGGATTTTGGGAAAAAGGCCACTACCCTTAATTCTAGAAGTCTTCTCTGAAGTCAGAAGAGAGGAAGCTTGGATGAGTGTCATGTTGGGAAAAAATGGCACTATAGACTTCTAGAATGAAGGTTCAACATTTGTCTCAAAGAATAGTGACAATGAATGTTGGGCCCCGAATTTTTTTATTTTTTTTATTTTTTTATTTATATTTATTTATTTATTTATTCTTATTTTATTTAGTGATTTATTTATTATTCGTTTACTTTAATTATTCTTTATTTTTGCTCTA
>JANVCQ010000009.1:6018808-6032643 GCA_025531925.1 Erythroxylum plowmanianum | reverse complement strand
CTAATTATTCCCTATCAATCCCATCCTATGACAAATTTCCTATTTTACCCTTCCAGTAGGGGGTGGGATGTTACAGATAATCAATACAATCGCAAATAATA
This sequence comes from Erythroxylum plowmanianum, assembly GCA_025531925.1. Taxonomy (NCBI): domain Eukaryota; kingdom Viridiplantae; phylum Streptophyta; class Magnoliopsida; order Malpighiales; family Erythroxylaceae; genus Erythroxylum; species Erythroxylum plowmanianum. Next base: position 6,032,542 of record JANVCQ010000009.1, on the reverse strand, counting down.
TTATCTACCCGTCTAACAACAAGAAAATTAAAAGATAAAGGTTAGATAATAGACACTGCGATTCATACTGGTTCATCCCAAACCTTGGGATACGTCCAATCCTCAGAGTTAGTCTAAGATTTCACTATACTCTTTCAACTTTATAAGTATTCTTTCTACACTTGTAGAGCCTCTTCAGGTCTCTCTCACAAAGTATTCTTTTTTAGCGGTATTAGCCTCTCCAGGCTCTAGCCTTCCTTTCTTTCTCTAAGAAAAGTATTTTTTAGCTTTAGGTTATAGAGGTATTTTCTCACTTCTTTCGCACTTTTAATACAAAATTTTTGCTAATGTATATATATGTATCGTATATTAGTCTTCGACTATAATTAGTATTTATAGCCTAAGTCTCCAACTTTCTTCTTGAAAACTACTTCTTGAATCTTCTAGAAATGGTTATTAATTGAGTCCTGTAACTAACTCCTACTAACTGTCTGACATTCTAGAATATCTTCCTTTTGTATCGTCTAGAATAATGTTTCTTCTTTTATTACGCTTCGTCTGTTATTCCGCTTCGTCTGTTGTCGAGCTTAGTTTGGTATTGCGCTTCGTCTAATGTTGCACTTCGTCTTGTGTAGTGCTTCATCTTTTGTAGTGCTTCGTCTTGTGTTGTTCTTTGTCTTATGTAGCGCTTCGTCTTATGTAGCGCTTCGTCTTGTGTAGCACTTCGTCTTGTGTTGACTACGTACCTTCTGAGTTAACTAAGTGTTACTTACATTTTTCTGCACACTTAATAAATTTATCAAAATAGTTCATACATTTCTAAGATTATTATTATTTAATTGTCAACAAAATTAATAGAAGTGAAGTCTTCTTGACTTAACACTATCCGCTTCAGCCAACCATAGCCGTCTTTTTTTTATAATAAAAGCAAGGTTTTAAAAGGAGTGGGACAAGTGGCCTCAACACCGAAGGACCAATGATGCAGTTCTCCCCCAATGCTCCTTTAGTTGCTCTCTTCTTTGCTCCCACCGCCCAACATAACCTATTCATCATATCTTCCAAATGCTAGGTTAAATGGAATGGACTGTTGCCTTTTTAACGCAATGGATAGGTTAAAAGCTATATAACATTTTAATTGTTACAAACCTCTCTTGGTAATGTGAGGTGTCTCAAATTTGTCATCCATGTTATAGCCATCACACCTTTTTCTTTTTATTCAAAACTATATTTTAAAGTGACAACTAGCTCATTCTTACAATTCATTTCATAAAATTGGTAGCGTGAGGTGTCCTCTTATCTTGTAATTCATGTAACATTTTGATTATTACATATGCATGAAATTCATTGAATTGTTTATGTCTCACATGCATGCAATTCATGTTACAACCGTGATACAATGGTCATGACTGTAACATTTCAATTGCTTAGCCATGAGCCACAATACCTCACTCTCTATTTTTGTTCTCTATCTTCTCTTCTTGTAATCTGCTTCTTCTTCTTGCTCCATGAAAACAATAGAGTATGAATATCGAGAAGATGGCTCAATGAGTATACTTTTGGCTCACTTTAGTTGTTATGCTTTTGAATTGTACCTTAAATCAAATAAGAGCTAAAGTGAGTGTCTCAGGTATTTTAAAGCATTAATCACTAAGTGTAGTAGAATAAATGTATCAACATTTAAGCATATATCATAGATAGAAAAGTTGCATGTCTATTATACAATTTTGTTATTATTCTCGGTTAAAAATTTGGTGACAAAGTTTTAAAGATATGTCAAAATCATATTAATATTAATGTAATGACGTTTTGACTACTATATTTCATAAAAATTTAAGGGCATCATGTAAGATGTATGTCAACATCATTCATGATAGCAAGATATAAGAGCTTGCATGAAGTAAAGTTGAAAGTTATAGTTCCTTAATGGAATTGTTCTAGTCAATTTAACCTACTAAAAGAATAAACATGGGTATCAATTAAAGGCTTTGCTATAGTATGATAATAATTGTCATAAAAAGAAAATTATTGCATGTCTTTTCTTCCCTATACGTGATATAATAGAGATCATATATATTTCTAGTTCATGTTTATGAATATTTGACACTAAATTTAAATTCAACACTATTATAATGTTCAATGCATGATAAGAAATAGATTGTTTAGTAAAGATAGTTGATTCAAGTTTATACAAATATTTTTTATTTATTGAATCAAAGGAGACTGGCAATAATACAAAATTTGATAACCGAGACTATCCTTTTATGCCATTTTGTTTAAATCAAGATGAGAATCATAAAGTCCTATATTAGGATATATGTATTAGATATGTCTGACAAGAAGATACCACTTAAGATTATAGGTAAATTCTATCATTTAGCGACTAAGCCGACCATGCTTTATGAAACAAAATGTTGGCCCATCAAACAAGTGCATAATCATAAGCTAATGGTAAGGGAGATAGGGATGCTTCGATGGATGTGCAACCTTACTATAAGGTCTAGAATGTAAGGGGTAGCTTGAAGGTAGCTAATATTATTGATAAATTAAGAGAGACAAGGCTTAGGTGGTTTGGACATATTAAGAGGAGATATCCAAATGCTCTAGTGAGAAGATGTGAGAAGTACACCTTCAACGATTTTAAGAGGAAAAAAGGGAGGCATAAGAAGAATTGGGGGGGAGGTAATCAAGAATGATATGACAATGTTAGAACTTACCAAAGACATGACTCGTAATAGAAAAATTTGGCATACTAGGATTTAGATAAAGGATCCCTCGTAAAGAGATTCTTGTAATTCGTCTTATAGTCAACCTAAACTTGTAAATAGGTAATACTTACCTTTCAGGGATTTAGCTTGATTTAGTAACTATATTGTTATTATCATTATCACTATTATTATTGTTGTTGTTGTTGTTGTTGTTGTTGTTGTTGTTGTTGTTGTTGTTGTTGTTGTTGTTGTTGTTATTATTATTATTATTATTATTATTATTATTATTATATTCTCTCAATTTCTGTCTTTCCATGTGGGTCATTTGGAAACAACCTATCTATTAGTTAGGGGTAAGGCTGAGACCTCGCATGTCAACGAGATTCATAGTGGGTGTTGTTGTTGTTACAAATCTTGTAAAATTTGTTGAGTTAATGAATAATCAAATCAGCCTTTAGTGAAAGGAGATGATGGTATTGAATTGTTAAATCTTATATATATAATGTGTTAGATGTGATAACAATTCATAAAAGGATGATACTTGTATTCCATTATATTACCAATGGCTTTATGAATATAGTCATATGTATTAAATAAAATTTTGATTTAAAATTTTGAACAATTCAAACTATTTAAATCTAAGTAGAAATTAGACATTGAGAATACTGAAGCATTTCAATGAGATTCATATAGTGGGATATAATTTTTTTTATTATCTATAAGGAATGAGATTTTCTAGTAAATATCTTTATAACGAAATTCTATAACATTATGGATTTGTGTAAGGAGGAAAATATAATATGAGATATTGTATGATGGAATTTTTTTTTTCCTATAGCTATGTTTAGTACAATGACTTATCTTCAATAGTTCCAATTAAATCAACTAACAAGATTTTGTATTAGATATTAAATGCTAAGTCTATGAAAAAGTCAAAGTTAATGATTTAGGGATGTGATGCTTAGTTAAAACATATATATTCATCAAGTTTAGAACTAAATTGGATAATAAAAGGTTATGAGATATCTATAAGGTAGGATATAATCTTATAGGCCCATTGAAAAAATTGTTTAATGTATACTTATAGGAGAATGATTCTCATGATACATAGTGGCAGTAAAATGAAATTTGAAAAAATTCAAATGTCATAACAATACATCTAATTGGAACTAGTGCCTTTGTTAATACATTATATGTGTAGTTGAAAGGCTAAAAGACATTAAAATATTCACTTTCATGATGAATTTAAAGAGTTTTTAGGAGATGATTGTGAATTATCATGTCTAAAAAAGGTTAGTGGGAGTATAGTTGTCCTCTTCAATGGAAGTATACAAAGACATATTGCTCATAAAGATAACAATAATTCATATTTTCATTAGTAAAAATATATTTGTATAAGAACAATTCATATTGGATAAGAAAAGATAAATTTAATTATGGGAATTAGATATATAGAGATAGCTTGGAAGTTATTGACCTACTCTAGTCTAAGTACATAGATAATGTACTAAAGGTATATGGTATTTGAGATATCTAATGTTTGTGAAGTATTGAAGATATTCATTATTCTATGTATGAGTTAATATCTAAGTTTAAGTTTATATGGATATTAACTGTAGAAGTAAATCCTAATTGAACAACATTATTTTAAGATTAGAAAGGTTCCAATGTGGTTATGGTTGCTAATTAATCTATATTAAAATTTTCATTTAGTAGAATTGATTAATTGGATCAATAAGTTCTTTAATAAACTTAATATAGTTCCTTTCATTGTTTAGACATTAATGTACTGTAGAATAACAAAGCCATTGGGCATGAAAAAGAAGATTAGGTCTTATCAAATATCTAAGGATGTATTCAGTCAATTTCTCTTAATTATGATGATAATTAAGATAAAAGTTATAAGATTTAAACAAGTGTTCATTGTAGAGAATCTTGTAAAATTCTCTCACTAAAATATTGCCCCAATAATAGCATGATCATCAAATGGTGATATAGTATAAGATACTTAATGATTGTCTTAGTACAAATGAGAGATTAATAGTTTATGCCCTTTATCCAATTGGTTAATTATAGTTTAGTCATAAAATAAACAATTATAATCTCTTAATAATTTCATTTTCAATGTATTATTATCTTATGGACTTTATCATATACATTTAAATATGCATATGATAAATAATTTTTTTCCATAAGATAATAATACATTGAAAATGAAATTATTAAGAGATTATAATTGTAATATTCATATTGCATTTATGTATTATCCATAAATTGTTCATGATCATTGTTCTATTAAGACTGAACATTAATATAATATAAAAAGACTAGTACATTTTATGTTTTTCCTTATAAAGAAAATATTCGATGTTATAGATTAAAGTATGAAAATACTCAAATAAACGTGTGGCTGCTTATTAGAGAACAAGTTCTCTAAACTGACCTCATATGAGAAATCTATTTGGAACATTACTTATATGTCTATGAAAATTCTCATTGTAATGATTGTATAAGTGATCATTTAACTTAAATATATTTGAAATTATCTTATATGATTAGTATAATTTGATACTACTTATAACTTATTATAGTCAAGGATAGCTTGGTCAAAAGTCATTAGATATAATATGAACTATATAGAGGTATTTGAGTGATTAATATATGATTCATCACTCTAAAGTAATTAGGGAGAATATTCTGTTGTTCTCGATTAGTGTTGATTTGAGAAATTACTGGCCAAGATATAATGACACTTTGAAAATAATTTTCAAATGTCTTTAATTGAATCAAATACTAACGGTGAAGAAATAACATAATTGGACTCAAATATAGTAGATTTTGATTTCATATTCTATGTCTAATCAAAATATTATATAATGAAATGATTGAATTATATTAAAACATTATGCACGAAAAGGTTAGTCAAAATTACTTTAACATTTCTAAATATTTGGGTAGTCATTATGTGTTATTAGACGTCAATCTTAATCTATAGATATAAATTGTTTAATTGAAAAATTAAAGATAAATTTAAAAAAGTTTAATTTATCTAACCCTAAATATGATTACGGTCATAATTTATATCAATTACTAGTATATTTAGAAACCTAACAAAAATGGGTTGAAGAAAGGAAATAACTTTAATCAAATTAGATTTGATTGTAAAGTTTGAGAACTTATATGATTAAATATGAGATATTTATTAAATAAGAATCAATATGAAAGATTGGATCTTATTTGAACATAATTGGTATTTAATTATAATTATATTGAATCTTATTTTAGCATAATTGGTATTAATTGAAATTAGAATTAGATTACTACAATGCCCAATACTAATAATAAATAGACCTAAGTTCTAATGGAATTAACACTTATTGCATAACCCTATAAGAGTTAAAAAGTTATTTCAACCTATTATACGAATATTGTTAGAAGCTAGATACTTATATAATTATAGTGTTTGAGATAGATCAGTTTAAGAAATAGTTCGTAAGATACGACCAAAAAAGAATAAAGCTTCATAAAGTATAAATTAAAATTTATGCGTTATTATTATTTATGTATTAATTGTTTTACATAATTAAAATAATTTTAGTTTTCAAAAAATCAAAATACCAAAAAATTTCATAATTATTCCAATGTATTCAAAATGAAATTTTATCACAATTTTCAAACAAGATACTACTTATCTTTGTGACACTTCTGTTGTCACTTTCATCAGTGTTGTTTGAAGCTGACTTTTCTTCGTCGTAGGAAGATCCATCTTTGTTAGCGGTAGCATTTGTTGTGGGTTTCGTAGGTTTCCTGGGAATGTGTTTGACGGTCAAATGATCTGTGGCTAAGACTGGATCTGGATGACGACTTTTAATGAGATACTAGCAGTAGCAGGCCTAGAACCTACCAATGATTGAGCGCACAGCGTTCTCATAATTTCAATTTTCAAAAGTTCAGCTCTTAAAATAAGCACGACACACATCAACCTTAAATTGTTTGGCAGTTGAATATGACTGGTGCAGATGCACCAATTTGTCCAGACGATCACATTGAGTGTCGAGATGTCTACATTTTGTTGCAGCTCTGCAGGACTTTGAGCTCCTTTCTTCTTCTCTTCTGTCTCGTTCCCCAGCCTATTGTTGTCTTTACGAAGATCACCATTTCACAAATTGAGCTTGTCATTGCGTATTGTGAACAGAGATCTACGCAACTAGCACCAACACGTGAGACAAGTTCAATGTGCTCTGAACGCGTTCCGATAGTTCCCATCCATCATCGTTTCAAATGTTACCTATCTTTTGTAATATTTGCAGCACAACACCGTTGGGACCCAAAAACAGAACCTTCAACTGTACAAGACAAACGGAGAAGCCTTTATTCGGCCGGGGGGAAGGATTTTATAACTGAACTTTTGTAAGGGCCTGAACTTCTAGTACATGGCCTACGAGCTTCCCAATACGAATACAGCGTGGGACAAAATGATGAAGTCGTAGATCCTTACAGTTAACTCTAAAACTGCATGCGACTATCAAGGTTTTAATTTAAAGATTAGCACTGCAAGATGAATTGTTAGAACTAGATTCAGATTGACTAAACAAAAAGAGAATGCGTAATAAACGTACCAATAGGCGTAGATCTAAGTGAGAAAGCTCAGGTTTGTTTGATCTTACGGAAACAGAAGAATTGAACCTCAAAAAATAAAAGAGTGCAGGGGTTTATATAAACATCCTAAACTGAAGGTCCAGATTCAGAGACCTTGTTGCTTCCCTAGAACATGAATTAACAATGATATGTAAACCGAACGTGTATTAATTAATACAAGTGAAGCAATATTCGAGAATAAAGCCGTGCCCTTGAGGATCAAGCCATCCACGTTCCGCTACAGGGTTGTGCCCCAGCTCATTACACTTGGGCGAGCGACTTGATCTATGTTGGGTGCATTTCAGTCGGTTCACTAAAAAGTTACCGTCGTAAATCTTGAATCATCAGAATGCACCTTAGAACCAAGCCTGCAAAATAGCTAATTGGCGTTATACAATATTTCTACGATTGCTGCTCTTCAAAAATAAATAAAAATTCTACGATTGCCTAAGGTCATTGGCAGAAAGGAGTATCTGGATTACAAGAGAAGATTTCACAGCACCAAATTCAGGTCCTAATCCTAGTAGTCCACCATCATTTTTTAATACACAGCTGAAACGATTGCGTGCTCAAACTGCAACATATATGTATATAGCTGACATGCATTGTTATCAGACACCATAATGACACTACTGAATTAAACCATCTTCTGATGTTTTACGCAGTGTAAACAATCCTATTCGTGTTAAAGGATTCCACTTAAAACGCCACAAGAGTAGTTAGAGAAATGTCGCAGGGGTTCACTTTGTGATACGGAGATGTAATAAAAACACAGCCCTTACAGTTCCCGAATGAAACGAAGAACAACAGTGCAGGCATTTAAGTGAGGACATTCCTGAAAACTCAAATAAAGTCAGCCACGTGGGAAGCGAAAAATCTATGGTACATGCCGGACCTTTTTTTTATTGGAAAAAGGAGTGACAAAAGAAATGTTTATATCCGAATTCCATAAATTTCTGCTATCATATAGTTACTGAGTAACTCGGTTTTAAAAAAAGAAAAACCATATCATTACTCTTGAGAATCATTTAAAAACCATATCATTACTCTTGAGAATCATTCATTTAACATGCTTTTGATCTAAGAGGACAAGTAATAGTTTGAACTGCACAATTAGTCCATGTCCCAATTCAAGTTCAAAAAACAAAAATGAGAATCTACCAACAAGCTACGGCCTTTTTTTTCTATTTCTACATTACAAAAGGTTTCTTCTTTTAACCCTGTTACAGAATTAAATGAAAAAGCAAATTAGTTTCTCATCCAAACCATATAAAAGTTTATGCTGTACTAGTATAAATGAAAATAATTACAAAAAGCAGAACCTTAAACACTAGCTCCAATCTCACAACTGACCGACGACATTAGATTTGTGATAATAGCTGACGCTAAACTTTTAACAGTTGCCAAAGATACTTTTCACTTACCACTTAAACAGCTTATCCAACAGCATGTTTTCAACAAAATTTTATTTGATTGTGGCCAGTTTACACCGGCTAATTTAGTCCTCTGACTCGCTCCACTATTATCATACCAAACACAAAAAGCTCTCAAATTCTTTTTCCTCAGGCAAAGTTCATCATGCCACTCGTAGCAAGTTTAAAGAGAAAACCAACTTTTAAACAGGGCAAGGAAAGATGGTAAAGGAGACTTACATAAATAATAATCACACATGAGCATCACCTCAACTAGCTGCGGGAAGGAATACCCTAATAAGTTCCTTAACAGCAACTCTTTTCCTACATGTAGGGCATTTAGCCTGTGCTGCAATTGCAGCCTTAATGCAAGTCTTACAGAATATGTGTCCACACTTTGTTGATGTCTCCTCAACTAGTGGACCCATACAAATTGGACAACTGAATGTTGGCTCCTTGGGAGGGGGAGGAGGAGGAGCAGGTATTGGTATCAGCGGTGACTGTCCATTTTCCCTCTGCCAATATAAGTATAGCAGTTACTCACAAAACCTTCAAATTTTTATTTAAAAAAATACCACAGTATTGCAAAAAAAAACTACCTATGCCTCCATATCTCACGCAACCAAACACTATTCTACAAATTTGCGATGCAACTATTGTGATTAACAGGTCTGTCTACTATGAGAAAGCAATGTTAAATAAAGGTGTTAGAACTCACTTTGTGATAATTTTTTTAATTAAAACATAATGTATTCGACGACCTTTTCACTGAAATACTACAGATCAAGGGTTTTGCAGACTGCAACCACATTTGCAGCTGCACCACTGTAATCATAATAACCACCCGCAACTGGGGTGTAGCTCACAATCCTCAATTTAAAACCTTATTACAGATCCATGTTGCTTATAAGAACACCACCACAAAATCATGTTCAATGAAATCTTTATCACAGGTGTGCAGGTGCTAAGTTCACATGATGACACCTAGATTGCAACAGCTCCAATGCAATAACTTCAATGCACACACACATGCACACATTGTTGTACGTAGTGATATACAAATACGAACAGCACTAACCAAATAAGGCAACTCAAGTCAGTTATCAAACTGAAGGACCAAGCACAAAATCCATCTTATATGTCAACCAATATCCAAGAAACAAAAAAAAAAAGTGAGGATAAGAACGAGGGATCAGGCCATTGAGCACTGTCACATGTGGGTTTTACCATGGAGCTGCCACTGCTTTCCAAATTTATGTATCGATCATGGTTTATAACGGATTCGTTTGATTGATTTCTTCTCCGCTTGTTGGCATTACTATCATAAGTGAACCTACTTGTTAGCCCTGATATTAACAAGGATGAACCCAAGAGTGAACAACAAATACAGTTTAAGAAAGTAATAATGCAAAACTAGAAAAAAAACTAATAAATAGCAAAGCACAAGATAGAAATGGTAACTAGGAGTTTGTATACCTGTGTCCACATCAACTACAAGATTCCTCCCACGGGTCCTCAGGGCATTGTACTTAGCCTAAATGAAATTGCACATAACCATTGGTATTCCAAAAACATCCTTACAAGAAGAGAAAAAAGTTTAATTGCACATAACAAGCAAAAGTTAGCGTGGGCATACTACAGCAAAAGCTCTTGGGGATGACTCGATGACATCTTCGTCAAAAGCCTCAACATCAATTGTAGCAGCTGCTACAGACTGTTGGCTTGCTTCCACTCCCTGAGGCAAACTCTGAACCGAACTCCCTTCCTGATCCCTGATTTCACAAGGAGGCATGTTTAAGTCCAGCAATGCTTTTCTCCGTCGATATCCCCTTAGAGGAGGGCTCCTTATACCTTGAGTTTGAGTACTCATGCTCCAAGTTTATCCTTGTCAAAACCTCTCTGCCTTCAGAACCTAAATGCATAAATTGAAGTAAGATCAAGAGAGCAAACCACGTATGCCAATCTTACGCGCACAAAAAATTGAAACTAATCAAAAGGGGTCGTCACTCTTCAAGTAGAACCTAGACTTCACTTGCCCATACCAAAATTGACCACGTCAATCATCGAATCCTTTTTTTTTTTTTGGTTAAGTTCGACGCCAAAGAACCAAATTCATAAAAGAATTATAAGAAGGTATCATCTCAAAACTAAAACGGTAACCAAGTTTTACAATTAAATATGAAAACTCAAAAGTTTTAAATAAGAATTGGACATCCAAAACCCGAACATTTGGAATAAAATTTCATAACATCATTTCAAAATTCGACACTCGTGGCCACAAGATTCGATCTTTTCAAGGAAAAAAGGTTAAGTTTCCGGATCGAAACCACAACAATTCTTCATCTCATAAAAATCGAAACAGGTCCAGATTATGTACAAGACTTTCTCCTCTGAAATCAAACTAAGACAATAGACCAACAGGCATACACACCAATCAAAAGAATGCTTAACTCAAAATAAAGCACACAAATAGAAAGAAGGATAATCGGAAACGAAAATACGCTGATCATCGGAAAAAGAAAACCAACTTGAAGAAGTCAGAGAGAGATTTTGTCTATAATATATGGCCTGAAACAACTTCGCCGTAAATATCAAAGTACGCACGATCGAGAGCGATCAGAATGGGTTCAATTTCTAGGGTTTTGCTATGCGATGGAAGAGACTTCAATCAGGTACAAGGCGGTTTATGATTTATACGGGAGGGGAGGGGAGGACTATGGAGGAGAGGACATGGCAGGGGAGAGGAGACTTGAAAAGCCAATCACTAATTTGGGAGCTTGGTAATGTTAGTCTCACAGGAAGGTAGGTGACGGCCTGAGTCACGTCCACGTGGACTTTTTTTTTAACGTGGTGCGAATATTCAAGGAAATTGGACATTAAGCGCGTGATTTTCACTGACGTCTTATGAGAACTTCAGAACGTTTTGATGGTGTGTCTCTGGAAGTCCGATATTATATAATTTATTTAGTAAAGAAGTTATTTTCAATAAATTCACATAAAATGTAGCATTAAGATATTTTAAAAATTATACATGTATGTGCATACATCTAGGGACGGATTCAGAAATTTTTTTAAGTGAGGATAAAATTTTATTAAAAACAAAATTTTATTTTTAATGGGGGCAAAATTATAATAGAAGTAAAATTTTATTTTTTTATGGGGGTAAAACTTAAAATAATATTTTTTTATAAAGAATTTATTGGAGGCAGTGGGGGCAAGTGCCCCCACTTGCCCCCATTGTAAATCCGTCACTGCATACATCATCATCATTAACACCGAGTTGGAGTTCTACTGAGACATGGAATGTAAGGATGGATGTGTATGCAACTCTAACAAATAAATAAATAAAGTAAATAAACATAAAAAGGTAATAAAAATAAGTAAACAATAATCTTGATACTAAACAAAATAGGTGCGACAACACAAAATAATTTACATGTAAGACATGTCAATGATTAACACTACATGGTGAGAAAAAAAGGCATACTAGAAAAGTCCTGTACACTAGTAACTCCAACCAGGCCAAAAGGTAAAATAAATATATCGACCAAAAAAGACCTGTATAGGAGTAAGTCCGACCGGGCTTGTCAATACATTAATTACACTAAGTAGGAAAACTAACTAAGATAAACACCATAAGAGGTACATACTACGAAATAAATGCAAAGTACAATGTTTATTATAACCTACAAGAACACGAATGTCTTCTTAAAGAGAGATCTTTTATCATTATTATAGTACGCCAAGTTATCGGTAAGATCCAACCGAATTATATCATTTTTGATCACTTCTCCTTAATTCTTTTTAGCCCGTCCTTTTTTCCTTTTACAGTCTCTAAATATTATCTTCTCTCATCTTCTCATTGGAGTATCAGGGTGTCTCCTTTCAACATGTTTGAACCACCTATGCTTTGTCTCTCTTAATTTGTCAATAATACCAATCATCTTTAATTTATCTTTTACTATTATATTTTTAACCTTATTGCTTCTGGTGAGGTTACATATCTACTGGAGTATCCTCATTTCCGCCACCAAAAGCTTATTATTATGCATTTGTTTAATAGACCTAACATGGTTGGCCTAATCAGGAAGCTATAGAATTTACCTTTGAGCTTAAATAGTAACTTCTTGTCACATAAAACTCATGAAGCACTTCTCCATTTGAGCCACCCTAATCTGATACAATTGACTATATCTTCATCGATCTTTCCATTACTTTGGACGATATACCCTAGGTACTTAAAATGCTCCTTCCGTGGTATAATTTCTAATCCAATCTTTTTCTCCACATCAGTAGTCCCCTGATGGCATGAAAAATTGCATTCTAAGTACTCAGTCTTAGTCTTGCTCACTTTAAGACCTTTCGAATCTAATGTTTCTCTTCGACGTTCTAGCTTAGCATTCACCCCCTCTCTTGTCTCATATATTAAGATAACATCATCAGCAAACAAAATACACTAAGGCACCTCTCCTTGAATATTCTTGGTAAATTCATCCATCACTACTGCAAACAGAAAAGGGCTTAATACAGAGCCTTGATGTAGCCCAATATCAATAGAAAATTTTTTAGTATCTCTTCCTATCATCCTTAATTTAGTTATTGCCCCTTAATTCATATCTCTAATCATCTTTATATAGGTCATAAGCGCTTTCTTAACATCCAAACACCTTCATAAGATTTCCCTAAGCATATCCCCTCTCTAAATCAATAGAAACCATGTGCAAATTTCTCTATCTTTCCCTATAATATTCCATTAATCTTCTAAGGAGATGTAAAACTTCTGTCGTAGATGTTGGACCAATGGTAGTTGACAAATTAAATCCTACTTATGTTTTGATAATAATAAAAATGTATAAAATTGGTTAAGAAATTATTTCAGGTGTTTTGGATTGAAATAAATCAAGACAAGCATTAATCCTCTACGGGCAAGATATAAATCATTATGAAATCTAGATGGAAATAATCTTCAAACGTGCAAGAGACTTAAACATGAAGATTAT
>JANVCQ010000009.1:5996038-6007290 GCA_025531925.1 Erythroxylum plowmanianum | reverse complement strand
CTAATGGAAGTTGTGATTAGAGTAGCCAACGATCAGAGCTTAAAGCTCAATGTATGGAAATGAGCCTCAAGCTCAAATGTGTTTCAGAGCCTCAGGCTCAACGTATAATGAGCCCTGTATCCTCCACGAATAAGGGACAGTTATTAATCAGCTCGGTATCTAAAATGAGTTCGGGACAGTTCAGGCACTCAGTCACAACAACGTAACAATTGGAAAAGAGTCTCATGATCATTTCATATGCATTTGGTAATGTAAGTTTAATTGATTGAAATGCATAATTTGTTTCTGCTTAAGTGAAAATGTAATACTTATGTGAATTGCAAAATTGTGAAATAATTGTTATATGAATTGATATGTTGTATGAATTGAGTGAACCATCGATGATGGTTACCTCGTTGAGCTCGCAAAACTCACCAAAATTATAACGTTATCTTTTCAGGATTGAGAGATGACCCTAACTACTGAGAGGCTCCACTGTCGTGTGGATTGTGTTTTAACAAGAGAAATCATGGCTCAAAGGTCAGTTAGCTGGGATTTTTGGATGGCTTAGATAGATTTGATATATTTTCCTCTTTCATGTAGTACATTTGTACTAGGTTTCATTAATGTACATATAGAAAAGGATGAAAGACACAATGTAGATTCTTGGTTTGAGAAATGAAATGAGTAAAAAGTTGGTTTTAAAATTTTGTGATTTTCTATTGATGCTTAATAAGTGATTAATGATACGATGCCATTTCAAGTGAGTGTAGTGATCGATTGTAGCTCGCCCTTATCATAGGATATGTGCCGGAATGACCTCCGGGTGTCCCGGTAGGTACCCTGCGGTAAGGGGGAGCTACAATGCAGGTACAACTGTAGTGGATAGACTCCGGTTGGTGTAGCAGGGTAACTCCTCTGAGTTTGAAAAATAATGTTGCAATTTTGGAGTGAGTTTTGCAAAGTCAGTGAGCAACCATCCTTGATGACTCACTCATATCACATAACACAAATAGTTCACAGTTCATATTAAATTCGTAGATAAATATTAACACATATAGCACATCATTTCATTAATTCATCATGTGACATCAAATACTTTATTCACTTATTTCATATATCACATTTGGAACCATTCAAACAATACAATTGAGTTATTTAAACATACATATCAATTGTATATGCAATGCTCATGAGACTCACTTTTGATTATTACATTGTTGTGACCGAGTGCCTATAATTGTCCCATATCTATTGTGGATACCAACCTTATTAATAACTGTCTTATATCCAATGGGGATACTGGGCTCGTTATATGTAGTGAACTTTTGGCTCTTAATCACATTATGAGCTTTAAGCTCTTTTTCGATGGCTACTCTGGTCATAACTATCATTATCTGCTCATGCATTCATGTAATGAAATACATCAAATCATATAAGATCAATCAGTCATTTTATTTCACTTTAGAAATTCACTTTCACATGTTTGTTGAGTACACTTATTTATGTCAAATTCACACAAGGAGCACTTCCAATGTGATTCTCATACATCAAATGCTTCAGCTTATTAATGTCCGAAATTAACACATTCATATTCACATTAATAGTAAATCAACATAGATTCTTAAACAAAACAATTAATTAAGAGGAGACCATCTCGGTCGACTCACTGTATGCTCCAGTTTAGCACTTGCTTCCAAGATCCGGAAACATCTGGATGATAACATTCTATCCCGTGTATCCACATCATGCAATACACACATTGCACAGGCATTACTAATTGCACAATCACATAAACATTCAATCCTACACATATGTATATATGTTATGTATAATGTACGCTCAATTTGACTATTCCGAGTATGTTTCCCATCTCATCATCATTCATACTTCAAAACTCATATATATCTAATTTGAACATAGGTTTACACCTCAATGAAACAAATTTATTTTAAGTTCATCACTCAATCATGCACTAGGGTTTATAGCTTAATACACTTGATTATTATAATGTCATCAATCAATCATTCACCAATGTTATTCTAACATTATATGATCACATAATATCCAAACTCTTATTCATTCTTACTTGATACACACTACTCATCTCCTTATAATCATATTAGCATTTCTAAAAACACTGTTATTCTTATAACACTCATAAATTTCTAGAATTTATACACTTGATATCAACAATCCTTTCACTATGTTATATCTACAATTACAACCTATACATATCCAACACTTTATCAACTTATTCAACCTAAAAATAGGTTCATCTCAAATCTCATTCAGGTCTAAATGCATCATAGGAAACTACCTTACCATTTGTTGTTTCAAACATCATATAAAAGAAGAATAACTTATGTTGATGGCCTTTCTAGTTTTTTCTCAAGATTGATTTTTGGGTCAATTTTTCATGTCCATTGTGACATAGAAATGAGGTATTTAGGCACTAAATTCTCCTAAATAAATGTTCCCATATGTCTTAAGTTTATAACACCAAGTTCACACAATTGGGTTCAGTATTCTGCAAGTTATACTCAAAATACTTCAGACTGTTCTGATACCATTATAACACACTTTATTCAACTTCAAGCCAAATTGTGAAACCCTTAACGACATAAATCAAATTTGATTCCTTCATGAAAAATATATTCATATGTCTCTAGTTTAATATAAACTTAAAAACATCCCATTTAGATGCATACAGATCAAAGTATGGCTAAAATATAGATGCATGTCCAGTGGAAATGTTACAGCTAACATATTCTAACCATTCTCTTTTAATTTTTTTCTAGATTTTTAACTCCTACATTTTTCATCTAACACATCTTATGCATAGATCATCAACTATACATCATATCCTCTTCATTCTCACCTCCATTTCAACACAAAATCATCCATACTACAACTCATAAATTGTTATTTACCATTTACACAAAAACAGAACACACATCTATTTATTGCAACATCAATGCTACACATATTTCAACTTCTCTATCACGATCATTTATCACTAACTATCATCATAGATGATTCATTAAATAAGGTCATGAAGATTAATAGTAATATGCTTACTTGATTAGCTCAAAACCTCTTCAAAAATCATTATGAGACCTTAGCTTCCCATATCACACGATCATCACACTTTAAGGAGGAAAAGGTTTTGCTTTAATCACCAAAGTGAAGAGAAGTAATTATTTGGAGTGACTAGATGAAGGGTGTTAGCAAAGCTCAATATTGATGGTTGGGTCGGGTGAATATTGTAAGTGAGAGAAGAACAGAAGAAGAACAGAAGAGAAGAAGAAAGCAAGTAGCAAGGAAAATGAAAGACTAAGATGAAAGATGGCCTTTCATATCGATGTCGTGGGTTTAATTGCTTGATAAGTGTCATGACAATGAAACTTACCATATATATAACCAAGTAAATCTCTTCTAATCATGATACCTAATTTCATTTAATAATCAATCCATTTGTTTCCTAATTCTAATCCAATTGTCTTTCAGTTTTCTATAACACTTTTCATTAAATCTTAATGTCATTTATCAAAATTTTCCATTGCCATTTGACACTTAATTCTACTTTCATTTATCACTTGTTATGCCACTTCGTTTTTTTCCCAGTCCAAAAATACCCATAATTTTATAAAATTCTCAAGCTTTAACAAAAATTTTAATTCACTAGATCAATTTTTAAGGCAAAATGTTCAGTATCCATATCATTTTCACATTAAAATAATCATTTATACGTGGAAAATGCCAAATGAGCGTATGGACAAATCATTGTAATGTGTGCAATAATCAAATTCACGTGTACATGTACTATATTATGCATGAGCATGAAGTGCAATTCCTAATTTTCTCATTCATATCTCTCATGTATAGTATTCTAGGGCTTTAACCCTTAGCTTGGGAAACCAGTATGTTACAATTCTCCCCCTTAATAAATTTTGTCCTTGAAATTCTTATCTGAATCATCAAAAGGTAGGTTCAATGTTTCCTCATATACTCCTCCATTCCCATGTAATTCTTCACTCAAATGGTTCCTCTTAAGGGACAAGAACTAATGCAATCACTCGATTTTTCAGTGACTTATTTAGATATCACACTATCTTAACTGTTTCCTTAAGATATTTCATATTACTCACAATTTCACTTCTAGTATCAATAACTTATATATCGGATCAAAACGATATTTCCTAAACATATCCATGTAACACTGTGTGAATCTGAAACATCTTTTATTAGTAATACTAACTTATAAGTCAATGGTCCTATTCTTATAATAATTTCATATGGACCAATTTATGTTGGCCTTAGCTACCCCTTTTTTTCCCCTAACTTGAGCACACTTTGCTATGGCATTACTCTTAGAACTTTTTTTGTTTGATATTTCACATCTCTTTAGTGTTAATACACTTAACTCTTATGTCTATCTCACTATATTCCATATCTTCAGTGTTGATCTACCTAACTCGTTTATCTTTCTTGAATCACTTAATCTCTATTATAGATTTATTTCACTTATCAATAGTATCTCAAATCAATTTTGGACTTCAACCATTTTTAGGTCCTCTTTATTTCAATAAAAGGGCGAATGACTCTTTAGGTTGTATAACAGCTCATACCATGACATACCAATACTGCTGTGAAAGTGATTATTATAATAAAATTCAATCAGAATTGTATATCGATCCCATACTCTTAGAAACTCCAAAATATAAGCTCTAAGCATATCCCCAACAGTTAAGACTATTGATAAATCAAACATTTAGTCACACATTCAACCATTTGCATTCTTCATCCTTGGCCGCTAAATGTCATTTTAGATATTACTACTAGGATGTATAGCATAGGCTACTATGTGTGCTTCATCCAAAATCTCTTTTCTCAATCATCTCCATCGGGTACAAATACTCTTTACTTCAATCACAAGGTATCATTTTCTAAATCAAACTCAGAATTTCTCAATATGATTCTAATCCTCTCGTGCAAAGCTAGTCTTAAATTCAATATAACTAATAATACTTCATTTTGCCCCAAATTCAACTCAACATTCTATGCTCTTTATTGCACTAGGTTTGGTAACCTCAATATTTGAATTTGTGCTATTCCGTTATTGAATTTTCTATTCATTGCATCAGATACACACTAGCTTTACCAGGATAGTACTCATTTGTACAATCATAATCTTTCAATAATTCTATCCATTATCTTTGTCTTATATTAAACCCTTTCAAACCTAATAGCTACCTCAAACTTAAATGATCTACATATTTATATATATCCAAAATATTTCACTTTAGTAATTTCTCCAAGCTTTCAAAGCAATTACTATTGTAACAAGTTTTAAATCATATACGAAATCATTAACTCATAAGACCTTAGTTGTCTCGATGTATATTTAATCAATTTATTATGCTGTATTGGATTACATCATAATCTCTAGTGTGGAACATCATTATATACTACAAAATCTCCAAATCCAAATAATATAATTAACATTCGGTGTTGTAATTAATCGATGTTTTAATTCCTCAAAACTCTTTTTACATTTATCAATCCATTTGAATTACACATTTTTCCTCAGAAGTTTTCTTAAAGGGAAAAGATTAGTAAAAACCATTCAACAAACACTTTTAGTATCCAATTTCCAGCTAATTCTAGAAAACTCTAGATTTAACATATATATTCCTTGGAGTTTCTCACTTCTTCATTACCTCCATTAGGTCTCCTAATATGCCATGTTCGGATACTATATGACCCAACATATTACTTAATCAAGTTGAAATTCACTCTTATTGAATCTGACATATAATTGTTTCTCCTTCATGATATGTAAGGTTTACCTTAAGTGTTCAAAATATTCTTATCAACTTTTTGAATACATTCAATATATCATCTATGATCATAGTCACTAGTTGATCCAAGCGAATTTGGTACATTTTATTCTCTAATACCATAATACTGTTAGAGGCATCTGTTAACTCAAACAGATATTGCCAAAACTCAATGTGCCCATAATTAGTTCTCGTAATTCCTTAAATAATGTAATATTATCTCATGTTATTTTTAGTCTCCCAATTGACTTCTTTTCTTGAATGATTTTCTCCATTCATTTGATTTCCTATGATTTCTCATCGATTTGTTCTAATGCTAGACCATTCTTACTAGTTTCTCCATACATTTCATTCTATTTGCAGGCCTTAATATTTCAAACACACTAGCTAAGTCTAAGTAACCCTAACACACAAGTCTAGGACATTACCTAAAAAAGGAGAGGAAGTGGAAGACCCACTAGAGTTATGAACATGATCATTGGAGGGGTTAGTAATTGTAGTATATGTTAACTAAAAAGATTGTTATTAGTAGATAGGTGAATGCTATAATGGACACAAAATTCCAAAGACACCAAATAGGATGACTTATTATACTTAAGGGAAAGAAAGTGTCAAACTAGTGTAACCCTAATGAAAATAAGATGATAATCAAAGTGAATATTATAATTTTTTATGTGAAACAAATCATAGTTGATAATGGCAACTTTGGTAAAAAAAGTCTTTTAAAATTGAGTTACAACATTTTTTCCTCTAATTGTTTTAAGATAAGATCAATTCTTCTATAAAAGTGAAATAGATCTACCTATTAGAATCGATGATTATCCCTAACAAACTATAAAAATGATTGACTCCTACTTCATATGCAAGCTAATTAAGCACAAAGCCATTTATCAAACTTTTGCTTTATACAATAGTAGAAACTGGTAACCACACCATTTTCTTGTAAAGCTCCTAATAGCAATAAGCATAGGAGAAGTTAGGTGATCGCTAAATGTCAAAGCATTATTATAAGTCTTTACTAAAAAAGAACAATTTATCTCAATAGATGAACATTGAAAAAAATCGACCATAGGATCACAAAAAGGATAAAAGGCTAAGACCATCAACTAAATGTAAGAAATTCAAATTATGGATGCAAATTATTGTAGATTATTATTAATTATAACTAATATGGATAAAGTGCAATACACCTAGATTGTACAATTTTTAATAAAGTAGTAAGTCATCTTCATATGGTCCCCCTAAAGCATAAAAGAAATAGAGTCCCATATAATAATATGTAGGTTGAATGTTAGACTTGACATCAAACCTATAAGGAACAAAGAAAAGAGAATTTTTAAAAGGCAAGAATAGGTGGTATAAGAAGAAGTGACCAAGCTCCTGGTGATAGGCTTTATCAGAGAAGTGATGCATCTAAACTGGGTCATTAATGTAATAATGATGAAAAAAATTCTAATAAGGAATGACACATATGCATTGACTTCACATATTTGAAAAAAAAGTTTATCCTAAAGATAGTTACCCACATCCGAAGATATATTTGTTTACAAATGCAATAATAGATCAAATATGGTTGAGTTTCATGGATTTGTATTCAGTCTATAACTAGATTCAAATATATAAAGTTAATAAGGCCAAAAAATAAACTAAAAGGAGAATAATTTGAATCAAATCGTGGCATAAAATGGATTTGACGCAATTGTGGACTTACATGATCATATATAGTGACTATATAAGTCGCTATAAACATGTAGAGCTTTAACAACATAATTCCTACTTGCATAAAGTTACATGACCTTGTATGTGCCCATATAAGTCTTTATGACCATGTATTCTCAATTTTAGGTATTTCTAGAGCTACTCGATTACTTACAAGGCCATGTAAGTGATTGTGTATATCTTAGAAACCCTAATTTTTATTATAAAAGAACATTATTGGAGCTAAATTAACAAGAGGCAAGTTTTAAGTCGTAAAAAACACATAAAAGAGGCAGTTTTAAGGAGTGGATGAGGAAAACATGAAGTTTACATCATAAGATCTGATAGAGAGCATTATTCAATCTAAATTAAAAAAGATGCATTAGAGACAAAAGGGAGATTTAGAATACAATTTTTCTTCTAAAAATTTGTTATTGGTTTCATTTTCTGTGAGTAGGAACTAAATGATTTAGTACCTTAGTGTGATGAAGCCTAAGTTACGATGAAAATATGATTTAATTTTTATTTAATGAAATTTTATTGATTGATTTGTTAAGATTCAATTATGCATTACATACTTGAACTAATTTGTCCAGAATATTAGCCCATTATTTGGTTTCATATGATTAGGATTGGGAAATGATTTTTTCTGAATAAATCTACAATAATTGAAAGGAGTTGTATGTAAAATTAGAGATAGGTCTACATAAACGCTCTAAATTAGGTTTAAAACACGAATCTCTTAGGGTTTTAAACTAGAAAGAGATTTAAGTGAATCAACCAAGGGTTAGTTATTAATAGCCTTGAGAAATATATTAACATAAGATAAGAGTTTCCGTAGTTCAATAATCAATAGTTTAGTTGCATAACAAAGGGTTATTTTTAAGAATTCTTAGAGGGATTCATCACCTAGGTACAATTTATTAGAAGAACGAGTCTACTAATAATGTAAAGTTTGAGGCATTCATAAGTGGGATAAATTTGACAATAGACTTATAGACTCAATTAATAAAAATCAAGTTATGTAACACCCCAACATATACCCTAGAATTATTATAACATGTATAGAATGTATTAAGAGGTGAATATAATGAATTGAGTGCATCTAAGTATAGTAAGAGACATAATGGTACTTAATGTAAAAGACAAGGGTAAATGGATAATTTGTTCGCTTTGACATACATACTTAGATGTGAAATATAGATAGAAATTTTTGATATGTTTTCCTAGATTATGAGTGTGATGTGAGTAGTTAGACACCCTGCCCTCGTGGGTCATGTGCCCAACGTCCTAAGTGACATCTGAACGCGTGTTCCATAAAAGTGGCGGGCCCACACCAGCACATACCTCAAAACAACTCACTTCTACTATTTCCGAATAGATTTTAGGAAACCAAAAATGGTAATTTCAATATGACTTGTTCAGAACATTTGTGGCTTAATGTCTTTAGTTTATTTAGAGACATGAATCATCTCATTTGGAGATCCTATAACAATGTTATGGCTGAAGGAATCAAACAAGGTTTTAACCTCAATCACATTTCACCTGTCTTGGGGAAATTAACATAACTAGCATTTGGGATATCATATTAAGATTATCTTAGGATGTTTTGATAAAAAACTTCAAGATCTACAACTTTCATGAAGACCTCGAAGATAAATTCTATCGTTTGAAGGGTCAAAAATGGAGCAGACAATATGATCAGACGAATAGTGTACCGAAGAAGAAGTTTAGGTCACATAAGCAGAAAGCAGACGAAGCAAAAAGTAGGTGAAGCAAAAAGCAGACGAATTAGAGTCAACTTAAGACAAAGCAAAGTCAATTTAAGATGATTTAACCCTTAAGACAAAGCAGAGTCATCTTAAGATGAAGCAGGGTCAACTTAAGATGATGCAACTTTTAAGACGAATCGGAGTCAACTTAAGACGAAGCAAATTCAACTTAAGACGATGCAACTCTTAAGACGAAGCGGAGTCAACTTAAGACGATATAACTCTTAAGTCAAAGCAGAGACAACTTAAGACGAAGCAAAGTCAACTTAAAATGATGCAACTCTTAACATAAAGAGGAGTTAACTTAAGACGAAGTGGAGTCAACTTAAGACGAAGCAAAGTCAACATAAGACGATGCAACTCTTAAGACGAAGCAGAATCAACATAAGACAAAACAAGTCAACTTAAGACGATGCAACTCTTAAGACGAAGTGTCATCACAGACGATACAATTTTATGGACGATATGACATCATCACAGACGATATCATTGGAAAGCTAAAAGAAAGACCTACAACTTTCTAAAGGCTCATTTTCCCAAATTATCCTAGATTAATCCAGGTCTTCCCCTGAAGTCTGAACATGAATTTTTCCCTTATGAAAAATTAAAAATGCAATGAACAAACTTAAAAGAGAGTCATGATAAAAAATGCAATCATATTCCATTTGCATCAAAAGATAAGAGTTTTACAAAGTTTTAGTGGGCATTTCAAGCCGCAATTACATTAATATCTCAAAATCCCAAAATACAAAAGATACATGAACCATGATTTGCTCAAAATGCAACTAAAGCCTTACTTACAAGATTTGCTTCAAATACAAAATAAACAAAAATTTGAAGTGATGCCTTGACCCTTGACTACTCGATATCTTGCTCATCACCTGGATATGGGGAGGAGAATGGGGGTGAGCGTAAAACTCGTGGGTAACAATTTTATAATAGATATCAAGAAAAGCCATTTATAAAATCACTTCCATTGCAAGATCTACATTTATGCAAATTATGTATGCATCATTCTTTTCAATTTATCATGAGCACGTAAGCATATCAAAATGGTTCAGGTGGATCCAAAATAGAATGTACTACACATTTTCACATAATGGTCTTGCATAGCTGTGAACTTATGGGAGTCCATGAAGGAGCTCCATGACACTAGCGGGAAGGCTGGAGAAGCCTTTTGTTAAAGTGCACTTAACTTAACTTAGGGGACTACCACAAACCCACATAACATGTATTTCATGACTTGTAAAACATATTTGCCCATAAAGGCACATTTCAGAAACTTGATTTCTTAAGCTTGATATCCTTTCAAAAATCATTTTCATATATCAAACAAAATTTGTATGCAGAATATGCAGCACATTCTCAAATATTCCAAGAGTAATAAATGCACATTTTCGAAGCAGTTGGAAAAATCATTTATTGTCATTTATTAAAAGAGATTTTAATGACTTATTACTTAGTAATAAAAGTAAAACCCACCTTGAATTTCCTTGCTTATAACTTGCTCAAATGTGCCTCTCCTCTTGCCTCCCTTGATTTTCTTCAACATTGATACAAATCACAAATCAATAGGAATTCCAAAGAAACATATGCATAAAATTAGTCCTGGAATACTTAAACCCATACATTTTCGAAGCTCTTTGAACAAAAAACCTTTCCAAAACTCCAAAAGATTTAACATCAACTTACCTTGAATCTTCACTACTTAATGAGTTTCTTGGATCAAAAGAAGGCTCTAATCTTCCTCTTCCTTTTTTTCCTTCTTTCTCAACTCCAAAATTACTCTTTAAGACTAAGAAAAATCAAAACCTAACATAACTCTCTTCTTTCTCCTCTTTTTCTCTTTTTTCGTGCTTCCCTCTTCTCTCTTTTCTTCAATCACATTTTTGGCTTCTTCCAACTCAAGCCTCCCCGTCATCTACTCCTATTATAACCTTAATGATTGAACAATGTCAAT
>JANVCQ010000009.1:5971788-5993748 GCA_025531925.1 Erythroxylum plowmanianum | reverse complement strand
GTTAATAGTAATCCGATTAGGTTGGGTAATGAGAGTTAACAACTTATTAAGTCACACAAATATCAAATTGATAATCACACAAGAGAGAGAGTAAGTTAATAGTAATCCGATTAGGTTGGGTAATGAGAGTTAACAACTTATTAAGTCACACAAATATCAAATTGATAATCATACAAAGAGAGATCTTGTGTGAGAACCCAATTATCTGATAGATTGCTTAAGAACTAATTAAAAATGTTAGGTTGTTTTTGTTAATTGAGAGATTGCAAATCTAAAATTTTGGAATCAATTAGGGATTATTAATTGAGGTTAAATGATTAGGTCTTTAGGGAGAGTAATCAACCATTCAAAAATCTAGGATCGATATTGATCGAATAAAAAATGGTTAAGGTAACAAAATGATGATAGAATGAATCCCATATTTCATAATTAATCATTCTTGTTTTATTGTGGCAACTCAATTGTTAAGTGTTTAAGTGCTCAATTTGATTTTTTTGCGTTAATTTTTTATTTTTATTTGCACTCAATTCATATTTGATTACTTAATTTTCTGATTTCTTTTCATTTAAATCACATTTTTTAACCTTATGCAATGTTAACTTCATTTATTTTTAGCTAATTCCTTGTGGGATCGATACCTCAATTATACAAGTTTACGATTTGTATACTTTAGATATTGAGGGTTTTACATTAGGTAAAACTTGCTCAACGCCTTTCCACATTCACAGCTATGTGAACCACATCTTCTAACTCTAGTAATGGTGTAGTTTGACAATATTAACAATTTTTGGGTTTAACCTACAAATGAAATGAGTCATTATTACTTCTCGATCTTCCTCCAAATTCATCCTAACCATTTAAAACCTCCATCTCTTTGTGTTACTCCGTTATACTCTTAGAAAATGAGTTAACATTCATAGACCTTGATAAAGATAAAGAACCCGATTGTAGGAACTTAATATAAAGTGCTTCCTAATCATGATTTTCATCTCATCTCACATCCTAATAGGTAGTTTTCGGTTCCTTCTCTTGGTGAAGATTTGTTGATCCCACTAATCCACAGCATAATCACTAAACTCTACAATTTTCAATTTAACTTTTTTTCTTCCAAAAAGTTATAATAACCAAACACTAATTTTACACATTTTTTTACTCTAAGTAGACATTAGGGTTATCCTTCATATAAAAGGTAATATTGTCATATTAATGCTACCCATATTGTTATCCTCCCTTTTCTTATACTCTTTTTCATAGCCTAAATCAAATATGCCTCCTAATTGTCCCCCATTTTACATCTTTTTCTATCTCTTTCTCCTTTACCTCACCTTCGATTTAACTTTCCTAAGTAGTTGACAGCATTATCAGCCTCTTTATAAGCCTTAAATTCATCCATCCTAGCAAGTATAGGTGAGTTATATTATAGAATGGGTATGATAATTTCATTTTTCTCCAATCTATCCCTAACTTCATCAAGTTATCTAATGAGCTACTCATGTTGACCTTGAATTGCATTTATGATGAACACCTTATCGGTCCCCCCTTTCATCCTTATGTACTTCCTTGTCTTTGGAATAGTTTTTATTTCGAATTTGAGTCATAATAAACCTACATGAAAACATTAATAGCAAAGCATTTTCTTACGTGCTTTCTCTCAAAATTCACTCTACACAGAACTTAAACACTTAATTAAAGATTTTTTTATGAACTCGCTAATCTATGAAGAAGGCTAATTTTAACCTTCCCCTTCATAAAATGACTCCCAAAAAGGCAAATTTGATAGAAGCAAATAAAGATGATGAAACTAGAGGCCAAAAGAAATATAAAATCTCAACAATAGAAAATTGAGCTCTATGAAACCCAATTAGAAAGAATAGAGGAGAAGAATAAGAATTCGATAATAATAATTATATCAACACAAAAAAAATATCAACTAGTTTACAGAATATTGTGTTGTATATATATAATACATTGTCCTTATTGGATTAGGAATGGTAATTCTTATTTGTAAAGGATAATACAATCTAGACCCTTGTGTATGCTTTAGATGATGTTTTTTAAAATTTATCTTCACCAAAACCTGTTGATTGAACTTTTTTAACAACTTATAAAATCAAGGAACAAGAAACAGAGAACTTAATAGCAATTTGTTTGTAAGAATAACAAAAACTCTTAAAGAAATTGAATATAAGAAGACATAAGAATATTGAAAATGTAATAATAGAACTTTCAAGAATAAACTTGAATATAGAAGATGACTTTGATACTAAATTATGGTATTTCTCTTAACCATTAAGATTAGTGAGATTTAATATTAATATGAATATGAGTAAATACCGTTCCACTAATACAAGTTTAATACAAGAAGTTAAACAAAAAAATTCAAAGAAAGATATGAATCACCACTGACAGAAAAGATAGAATTAAGAGTCATAAGATTCTAAATTAGATAAGATCAAAGTCTTGAGAGAAATTAAAACAAAAGTTTCTAAAAGATTGGAAAAAATATCTCAAATAGATTTAATTAATCAATGATAATTGATAAAATTATCCATTAAGATAATAAGAAAACATTTTATAGGCATCAAATTATAAGAAATTGAGCCTGAAAAGGAAATAACTTTCTAAAATAACAAAACCCTAAGCAACTAAATTACTAGTATAATGTTGGTTTCAATTCTGAACTCTATGGGTGTGTAATAGAGAGGAGTCCAACATCAATAACAAGTTCAACTCCGGCATCAATTTGCTTCTATTTTTTTTAGGTTGCAAACACCCAATGAAAGAGTAAGTTCTGATACCAGTCTAACTCCGACGTTAGTTAGGTTACCAACCTCCACAAGTTAGTGTAAGACTGACATTGGTGACTAACGTGACATTAGCACTGATTACATTTTGTAACCTTCCAATGACGCTTGCTCCTTCACTCAAATCATCATTGTCACCTTTAGTTCATTTTCTTAAAAAGCGAAAAACTCCTTACATAAAGATCTATCATTCCTTTTTTTATTCACTCTTTGTCGTCCTTCAACATTATTCAATGGATCTTTTTGTAACTTTCAACGTTGAAGTAGTAGATTCACTTCTTCTGGTGGAGCTTACTCCTTCACTTGAATCATCATTGTGGCCTTCAATTCATTCTCTTGAAAAAGTAAAGGTCCATGCCTTACATAAACATCCACATTAGCCATCTTTGCTCTACTTCTTGCCAATGATCCTATAACGTTATGTAAAGAATCTTCAACTTCTTTCGACGCTTAAGTAGCGGATGCTTGTTTCCTTATATACGCTTAAGTAGGTAAAGGCAAGCTCATTTCTAACATTTTATAGGGCTAAATAATAAAAGACTCATATTTTGTCTCTTTTTGTTCTTTATGAAAGTCAAAAGCAAATCTTCGTAAAGAATAAAATAAGACAAAATAAAAACTTTTTTGTTGCCCTGCCCGCCCTTAGTCAAGGTCAGGCCCGGCTACAGGGACCTGAGGACGTGAAGTAAAACATAGCAAGGTCGTAGTGGCGCACTGTTGATTGTAATTATAATACATGATAAGAATCATTATTTCCGCAGTCAAACTAAGTGGCAAAAAGAATTAGAGTGGAATGAATGCAACAGAATTACAAAAGCCACACAAGGACAGTCCAGTACAGAAACAGATACTGGAGATCGAATGAATGCACTGAACGTCTCCATGATATTTACAGGACACTTAATTTCTGCACCAAGGAAAGCACCAACTCTGGAAAGACGAGAGAAATAAATCACCAACATGGTTAAAAAAGGACAATGGGGTCATACTGATACACATAACTTTTACACACCTTGGAGCTTTTGCTGGGGGAAGGCCTGCGAATATTCCCATGAGATGACTCGTTGGGCACTCCAGATACCATCCCTGCTTGCTTTTCCTCTCGCACTCGGTTAAAAATGTGAGTATAACCATCAGCCGAAGTTGGGTTTTCATCCCACTCTCCAAATCTTGGAACTGCAGCACTCCTATCCGGCTATCACATAACAAACAACTTGAATCAGCTATCCTTAAACATATACAACCCCCTTGCAGCTTTCAAATCAAAGACAAAAGGAAGACTTACACTTTCATCGCCTCTTGGTCTCAGACGGGACCTTCCAGGAGTACCATGGCTGCTGTCATGCCCTTTTCCTTCCCAGACAGGTGATGCCGTATTGCTTTTCCCTGAGATCCTGGCATGAGCATGTAGTGGTGACCGCTCAATAATGTGCTCAGATCCAGCATTCTGTCTCGGAGCTCGCCTATTCGTTTCTCCACGACCACCATATCGCTGAGTTGCAGACTCTTTGCGGTTCATATTGTCAAGCCGTACAGGAGACTCAACACATTGTTTGAGCTCGCTTTCATCCCGGCTTCTTCCAAATTCTTGCATCTGTCTAGCAGCCCCTTGCCTTTCTGGCCCCTCTAGCTCAGCTCTGACCATAGGAGAAACTAAGTCAGGGGTCTCTTCTGGATCATTTGGATTTATCATCTTTCCTTGAGTTCGACCCTTCCGAGCCTTATCAAAATAGGCTGTATATGGCACATTCTCTTCACTTTCCCAATTGCCAAACTTTGGAACCTGTGAACGTTGCTGTCAATAGCAAGAGATTGTAATGTTTATTTTTCATGAAAACCTGCATATTCAAGCATACAGAGACAATATCTAAAAGTAAGTTTGCCTACTTTCGTAAGACTCTTGCATCTCATGCATCTATCAAGATTCAAGCCATGGTTGAGGGGGTAACTACTACCAAACACATGACGGTTAATAAGAAATTTCTTTCCAATTCAACCTCGGTTTACATATTTCCGTGATTTGCAAAGTTTTCCGAAGTGAGATCACATTCTTAGATGGGTTCATATCATAATGCACAATTTTACAAAACCATGCAAAATCGCTAATCACCAGAGCACATAGGACAAAAAAGTTGCAAAATTTTCCAAGAGATCTTTGGAGTGAGAAAAGAAAGGTCAAAAAATTACTCAGACAAATCTCTTATATGAGGGCAGCAAGTGAAAGTAGAAAAACTACGTGTACAACATATTATAAGAAAACTTTGCAAGCATATAAGTGCATGTCCATAACAATTATCAGCAAATAATACCATTATCTGTTTCATAAAGTATGTGTTATTGAACAGGAATGATTTCAGTATAACAGGCAAAAAGAATTTGCAATTAATATGATGTGAACTGATCTGAAAGTGTTAAATGCTACAAAGAATTACAACTTAATGACTATAAACATGGTCACCAAAGGAAAACTGTTTATCTTGATCTAGTTACCAGCCATCAGAAATCTATCTTAAAACCATCTTTAAAATCATAGAACATGGATAAGTATTTAACGAACAGTCTGTCTTATATGGTTGAATTTGGAAACACCAAAATTGCCCTCGTTGATGGAACTTCACGACTACAAATAATGTTAGCAAATATAAGAAAGATACTATTCAAGTGACTTTCTCACCTCAATTCCTCATCCACCACATATGATTACCGGGAAAAAAGTAACAATAGCTTTCTAAGAAAGCAAATCGTTAATTTTGTTTCTATATCATTAACATGTAGCACAACATGCAAGAGCCATGTGCTCCTAAGCTCAACATGAATCTTTGGTATGGAGGATCCAGATACCCATCCACTAAATTCAAGATGGGCAGAAAACCAATACAAGGTCCGTGAGAGATATGACATCAATAACAAAATTGAAAATGCAGGACAAATTTGATCCTCTCTATACAATAAAGGAACGTCCCGTAACCATGATTGGAAGCACAAACATCAAATGTGATTCACTAATCAAAGCAACTTCAGTTCTCACAAAAATTTGATACATATGAACTAAAGAAGATTAGTTCCCATAGAGATTCGCAAAGCTAGGTAATAAACTAACTGGAGTTGCATCATATTCCGCAATGTTTCAACATGAGCTCCAATTTCAAATATTGCTCAATCCACATATTTTCATTGATTTACACAACCACAAAATTATCCTGCAGCATAACGTTCCTACAGAAGACAAAAAAGGACCCTCTTCGCAGATGAAAGAAACCAATGCAAGACAACAGAACTTCAAGTACCATACTGGGATTAGATCACAAACAAAAGCAAATCCTAACACCCCACCATTTATATCAAGAAAAGTTTCAGAGGACTCGGTAAACACTATCCGGAAGTATTGCTGATTTGGTGCATTTTTCACTTATGTGGAAAGTGGCACCTGAAATGACTCTAATCATTACTCCTGTTAATCTGATTATTCACAAAACCCATTAGGCAAAAAGAAGATAACAGACAACCCAAGCGGCCATTTTGCCTAATTTAAACCCAAGCGGCCATTTTGACTAATGTTCTCTCTTCAAAGACATCAAGACAAATAGAGAATTACATCCTTTTACTTGTTAATTATACATATGGAACTGAAAATTCAGAATCAATTGTAACCACAAAATCGAGAAACGGAAAAAAGATACCAAAAAACCTAAAAAGATAAACCAAGAAAGGCAAAAAGATCAACAAAAACAACAAAGGGAAAACTTACTGCCATTCCTCTCCCCACAAAGCTTGGAATGGAAACCAGAAATTTCAGAGAACAATTCTTTAAGGAAATTCAACCTTAAGTTTGATCAAAGACCCTAAGAAAACCTTTCAAAGACCAAGTAGAAAGAAGGGACTTTTACCCACAACCATAAATATAGAGAGAGGATGGAGAGAGGAGGGAGAAGTACAGAGAGGGAAATTAGTTGGACAGAGAGAGGGCGCTTAGAGCAAGAGAAGATTTATAAACGGTTGTCTGAAACAACCAGTAAGGTTTGACCATTTTCTCTCTACTCTCGCTGTTAAATCATCTGAGTGTCGTTTTGCCTCTCTCTCTCTCTCTCTCCCGCATCAAGGTCACTCCTTTAACAACATCCGCTCTCCGTCACAATTAACCGCGTTGAATACGCATACTTCTACTTCTTCTTACCCATCACCTACTGCTCCAAGTTGCGTGGAACAAGAACGTTGAGTTCTTTGCGACAGAAAACGTAACGGGACACAGCAACTAACGCCGTGACTGTTAATGGCGGCAGCAACCAAAACCTGGACTTGTCCCTGTCAGAAGTGAATAGTTATGTCTTGTCCGCTTGTGTTGATACATTTACGCCGATCTTTCATTTTTCTGCTTTTTTTCACTGTTTTTAGTCTTTTTAATAATAATAGTAATAAATTTCTTAGAACGGAATTTCTCTTCGAACGGTTGACCCCAACTTGGCGTGCATTCCCTTATCGTGTTCGAAATTTACTACATTTGTCATGACTCTTAAAGCCGAACAGTGTTAGGTACTACAAGCCGGATTGTGTCCCTCCTGCTCTTTCATAACAGGAATTTAAATTAAGGGCTTATTTGATAAATTACTGATCAATTATTTTATTTAGTTGTTTAAATTGTTAATAATTATATTTAGTAATTAAAATAGTGGATTTAGCTCAGTCTACTATTTAAAAAAGTCTCCTATAAGGAGCGCTTTGTTGTAGTAGCTAAGAAATTAAGAGATGAAAAGATAATAGTATTTGAAAATTATTACAAATTATTCAAGCTGTCATCTTTTATTATTGTTTTCCTTTTATTAAATAATAATACCCAAAACTTCACTGATACGCCGCTAAGAGAAAGGGGAGGAGAGGAGAGGAGAGGAGAGAGAGAAAGAGATACAAATAGAACTTTGTTTTCTCAAATTGTTGTTTACGATTGGGTACAATCTTCTTTTGTAAAACTTGGAGACGCTACTCTTGCTTTGTAAATTTGTCCTCTCAAATAGTTGAACGTTACAACGACTAACCTCACCAGTATACGCCAATAAGATTCTGACCAATGCTATCTTCTCTAGTAATTTTGTCCTCTCCCTCCCCCTTTACTTACCAACATACTCATTTTTGTTTTTTATTTTTAAATTTTTTGGGCAAGTTTGGTTGTATTTATTTGGATTTTTGGATGTTTTGATTTTTGCTATATCTGATTTATAAGCAAAATTTTCATTTTTGCTTTTATTTTTTGGATAATGATTTGAATTAATTTGTATAAGCTTGTGATATTCTGATGATTTCGCCTAGTGCTGATGATTTGATTTGTATCGGGTCATGCATGCAAGAATAATAACCAAATTAGCTAATTAGATTTGAAGTCATTTCATTTTTACTCTTAAATGGTCCTGCACTCTTGCACTATTTATGATTTCAAACAATAATAAGTGAGGTGGAGGGGTGAGGCTTCTTTTTATTTTGTACTACTATTTAAGTGTACAAATGAGTATGCATTACAGATTAGCTATAGTTAGAAATAGGGTCGTTTATTATCGCTTTATATGAATTTTATTTGTTTTATTATAAATATTAGGTTATGAAGATGATTTTTTATGTTGTTTTTGCTTGATGGTGAAATGAATTTAACTTAGATGTGGTCATGCAATCAAGTTAGTAAAACTAACTAGTGAAACCAATTGTAAATCGATTAACTAGTATATAATCTTATCTCATCTTGTATGATTGGATGGCACCATCCCAAAAGGGAAATAAAAGAGAAAGTGAAGGGGGAATGATATAGACTGGGTTCGTTAGCTAAAAGAAACATTTCTTATCTTTTGTGACATTTGTGATCAATATATTCAAAGAAGTAAGGGAAAACATGATGGAGTTGTTTGTCAAAGGCTACCATGAAAGAAGGTCGAGAAAGAGTTTCACAAAGTGACCAACTTACTAGGGGATAAAAATAAACTTAAAAATAAGATGGACTTTGAAGATTAAGATTAAGATTGGAAACATTTTAAAGGGAAAGAAATGAAATAGGATGGGACTATTACAAAAGAACAATCATTCCAATAAGGAGTGGTGGACTTTAAAGATTAAGATTAGCACCCCTGGGTATTTTAAGCTATTTTCCTTTATTTTAATGGTAAATAGTTAGTTAAATAATGTATATTTAAGTTATTTATATTTTTTATAGGAGAACAACAATTTTAAAATATTTAAAGCTGAAGGGATTGGACCTGAACTTGAATGTCCAATTTTTGGATGTTTGGCCTGAGGGGAGTTTGAATTTTATGCTGTGATTGACCCTCTACAATGACAATGAGAAGTTGAGGAAGTGTATATTCCTTCTCCACCTTATAGTCATAATGTTTATCATCAACTGTCAGGCTATCATGATTATGACAATATGGATAAGACTAGTGGTCTAAAAAATTACCATGTGACTGGTGATTAACAACAAGTGTGGAGAAAACCTACCTCGACCCCTAGATCTACTCTTATTGCTACCCCTCAAGCTACACATGATGAAGGGAGTGACAAAAGAATATGCAAAATGGATTTGGATAGTGATAGTTCACAAAGTAACAAGAGTGTAATAATTGATTCCACTAAAAGGGTACTAGGATTTACAACAATGTATGAGAGACTTAATAATATAATGCAATGCATTCAAGATAGACAGCGTACAATAATGAAGATGAAAATTTTCATTATGAAAATGTTGAAAATGATGACTATTGGTGCATCACAGAGTATTGGTATTGATGTGTCACATTATGATGTTACAAATGCTTTAGAAAAACTATATACTTTGCTTAATTTACAGGCTGATACCTCTGAATTTTACTTTGCCTGCATGTTGATTGAAGATCCATAAAGAAAATCTATTTTTTTTAACCAAATGATACAAAGAGAGTTGAATACATAAAGTTTATGTATGAGCATCAGGAGCATAATAAACATTAAACATAGTTTCTATGCATTACTATGTCTAGTTTATTGTTCTTATGATTTGTGCACTTATGTTGATATGGTGTTATTTGAGACATTATGAACTTGGATAGCTTATTTTATTATATTATGTTATCTTTTTGGTAATTTATAATTTTATTACATGTTATATTATTTATTTCTTTTATATTCAGACATATAAGTGTCTTGTTTATTTGTAATATAATTTTACTTGTTAATTGTAGGTATACATGATAATGTTATGCAAATTATGCAACCTATGCAAATTAAGCAATTTTTGGACATATATATGGATGTGTATTTTTTGAATCATATATGGGTTATATAGGTGTGTATTTTTTGAATCGTATATACAAGAAATCATGTATGACTTCCTATCTAATAGGAGAACTATGGATGAATGAATTATTGAATGGTAATAAAAAAAACAATGTTTTAATACAATTAGGATGAATCAAAATATATTTCGTCAATTATGCATGGTTTTGGGAAACAATTATGGTTTGAGGTCTTCGGATAGGATGCCAATTTTGGAGAAAATGAGTTTATTGGTGTATGTCCTAAATAAAAATTCTCCTAATAGAGATACCTAATAATGCTTTCAACATTCTAGTGAACTGTGATTAGAGTTTTTAAAGAAGTTCTGAGTGTCATAGATGGATTTTCAAAGGATATACTTGTTTCAAAAGATCCCAAATTTAAGGAGATTCCACTACAAATTGCCAATGATGCTAGATATATTCCACATTTTAAGATAATTAAATATGTTCCCCTTTCCCCCTTCATTATATTTTTCGTTGAAAATGGTTGTTTTATCATCTTATGATTATTGTTTTATGTTAGGACTGCATTGGAGCTATTGATGGTATACATATAGCGATATTGATTGCGGAGGAAGATCAAAAGTGATATAGAGGATGGAAAGGAATAATGACTACAGTGTATTGGCAGCATGTGACTTTGACTTACTATTCATGTACGTTTTAACAGGTTGGGAGGGATCAACATATGATTCTCGTATTTTCCTTGATACAATTGGTAATCTGAGACTCAAATTTACAAACCCACCAATACATAATTTTTAGATTTGTAGGATTTATTATTCATGATTTATATTTTTTATGATATCATTCACACTAATTATATTGCCTCTATAGACATTAAGGTAAATATTACTTAAAGGATAAAGGCTATCTAGAAAAAGAAGGACATTTGACCTTACCCAAAGACAAAGTATCGTCAATCAGAGTTTCATAGTGCAAATTCAAGAGGATCTTGAGAAGTTTTTAATCAAGCTCATTTATCATTAAGAGGTCTTTTTGTGTTCTTAAGGCTCGATCGAAAATATTGAAATATTCATTGATGGATCAAAATAGAATAATTTGTGCAACTTTTGAGTTGTATAACTATATTAGAAGAAGTATTATTGGTAACCTAACTTTTAACATCATCGATCATGCTCCTAAATTTATACCTTTAGATATATTTCAAGATGTTTAAGTTAAATCTACACAAGAAGGAATTAAAGAACCGAGAACTCGAGAGTTAACAATTATTAGTGATAATATTGCTGCTCGTTTAATGGCAATTAGACGACATTCTTAGCTTATTCTAAATCTTTTCTTTAAATCATGGTGTTAACTTCTATTGCTCTATTTGAATTATGTTGATAAACCTTGCTTTGTGTTTGGACATATCATTATCTACAAATTTTCTGGTTGATTTATGGTCATAATTTTATTTAAACATTCCTCCGCCATTCCCTATTATTGTTAAATAACTAAAAAACATACTTAAGTGTCTAGAAATTCACCTTAATAATAAGTTATTAGTTCAACAAAATATAGGAAAAATAAGCATTATTACAACTAAGTTATCAAAAGACATATGTTAGTGATAAATAAGTTAATATACTAGAAAAATGAACTTTAACTTGATTAATATAGAGAAAAAAAAGTAGTAGTAGTAATAAGAATAGTAATATTTATCATCATCATCATCATCATCATTATGATTATTAATCATATGTTCTATGTTTTTTTATTAGAGTTATAAAATTAATATTTGTGAAATTAAATATCTACAATCTAAATTTTTATAAAAATATTTGAAGAAATACTAAGATATAATACTCATATCCTTATAAATCATTTTCTTAAATCTATGCCTTTATATGTTATTTTACACATAAACAGTTAATACTAAACATCTAATTTTACCAAACATCTTTAAATAAATAACTAATGTTATCCGCTAATCAAATCAGCTGATATTAATCTGCTATCAGCTAACATTGATAAAATCAACTAACAATTAATATAATCTGCTAATTACCAAACAAGACCTTAAAGATGAATAACATTTTAAAGGGACATGGTTTTTGTCTTAGTTGCTTGAGAGCGTACGGTTGCTCCCGTTATTATAAATGATTAGTTATTTACTTATCAACTCGCTAACGTCTTGTTAATAAGCTCCAAATTACATTTCCCTTTCTCGTCAACATATGACTGGGGCTTTTAACCTGGCTATAGCCACAAATTTCTTACAACCATAACTTCAAGATAAAACCAAAAAAGAAGAATAAGAAATAAAGGGATAGGAATGATGTCTTTCATGTAATATAATGTATAACTAGCACTCTTACACCAAGAAATAACAATAGAATATATTGCAGTGAAATTATCATAGAATATTGTAAACTAAGAATTAGGAGATTATTAAATGAATAATGTTCTTGCAAAATAGTTGATGTACTCACCTTTATATATATATAGTTGATGCACTCGGAGACCAATTCCTCCCGACAATTTATATGTTTATTAGGTGAACAAGGTAGACCGATTCTAAGCAGCAAGGGGGGAGACCGAGGGAGTAGTTGGAGTGACCCAAGTGCATGGACAGCTATGTTTCACACAGCTCAAAGCAAGCAACTTTCGGTCTTGGAATTTGTCAACTTTTCAGCAAGGAATTCGTTTACCAAAGTGAATGTGTGAATGTGAAGGGACTCCACGGTTGGCTGCTTCATCTTTTCAGGTAATAAATAATAATGAACTAAACACATGTTTACTTAATCAATCCTTTTTTTTTTTAATGTTTAACAAAAAGAAAATAAACGTAGATTTGCAAATTGCAATGAAGGAGGAAGCAGCAGAGTTGTTGAGGTGGATGATATGTTGGGTGTGTCCCAATCTTCGTATTACGGTTAGATGACATAAATATGTTGAGTTTTAACAAGATGCCCCATCTGCATGAATGTTGGGTTTTAACAAGATGCCCCCACCTGCACATGAATGTAAGGAAGTGCTTGGTAGATGGGTTTGAGAAAGAGTTAATGAATAAGGAATAAAAAGTGAGTGGTTGGTTGTTGATTATTATTATATGAGTAATAAATTGATATCTCACTTTTAGAGAATCTTCCATACCTTTCATTTAGTAGAGGAATGAAACTTATTCCTTAATAATAGTTATTTTAAAAATATTTTTAATAATAATTAATTAAAATATAATTAATTAATTAGTTAGAATATAATTAATTAAAATATAATTTATTAATTAAATAAAATATTGTAATTAATTAATAAATATAATTAAATAAAATATTTTAATTAATTAATAATTATAATTAATTACAATATTTTAATTAATGAATGAATTACATTATAATTAATTAAAAATAAAATAAATAATTAGTTACAATATAATTAGTTAAAATATAATTCATTACTTAATTAATTACAATATTTTAATTAATTAATATATTGTAATTAATTAATTAAAATATAATTAATTACTTAAAACATAATTAATTAAATTATGATAAATATTTTTTTATTATAATTATAATGATAATATCTATCTTCAATTTTCGGTATGTTAATTATCTTTTTTTTTTCCTATAGAGTCAACTATCCTGAGTTTAGAGAAGGGAGACTTTAGTTAATGGGATTCGGTGGCCATTCAAAGCTACCATCCAGTCGTCCCACTTAATATAACTATTTTGGAATGATCAGGTGCTTGAGACGCTGAAAATACACTACTCCATCAAGAACAACTGGCATGGAATGAACATTCTGGTGCCACAATACAAGCCCAGTAAAACTAAGAGACCAAACTAATTCCTTTGATTAGCTTTAACAAGATCCGAAAGCATATTGGATTTGGGCCCCCCGTTATATAGTTAAGTGGGGTTTTTCATTCCATTGGATTCAATGTAAGCGTCAAATAATTTCCTCATTCATCTTAACGTTTCTTAATTTGCAGAAACAGTTGTAATCACGTAATCATCTGCAAACCCAAATTGTCGCTTCAGCTCATTAAGTTTTGTATAATTAAGCATTTGATTCATTCATGCCCATCCTCAACAAATTTAGCCAACTTTTCAACAAAAACAGGTTCATGCATTTCTTTAATAGATTCCTCCTCCTTCACCAAAGACATCAACTTCTTTGTTACCTTAAAATAATACTCACCATAGATATCAAAGCCATGGGGGTAATTCTTGAGCCAATTGAATCTTAGTTTATAGTTAATCAATTGGATATAGTTTTTATGATATAATTATTCAAATGCATTATTTATTTTATGCATATTCGTTTAATTAACTAATATGGGATAAGTTTAAATTGCAAGTGAAAAGATCATTATTATGATATTCATATTACATTTATATATTATCCTTAAATTATTTTAGTCATTGTTCTATTGAAATTGGACATTAATAAAGTGTGGAAAAATTAATACACATTATGTTTCTTGCTTATGAAAAGATCAATTTATCTTATAAATTAAAATATAGACATACTTAAACAAGGATGTATGTGCTTATTATAAAACAAGTTTACTAATTAACTAGATATGAAAATTATATTTGAAACATTACTTATATATCAATAAAAAATTTTATTGTAACAATTGTACATATGATCCTTTGTCTTTGAGTTCTCCTAAGTATCTCATATAGAAATTATTATACTGCAATATTATTTATGATCTATCGTTGTCAAAAGCAACACAATCAATACTCGTTGGATATAACATGAACCATGGAGAGGAATTTGAGTGATCAATACAAAATTCAACACACCAAAATAGTATTAGCAATGGGTCGAGCCCAAGACATGCAATGGGTCGAGCCCAAGACATGCGATTCTATCGAGCTTTGATAATAAAAAGCTCGATCGAGTTTAGCCTTTAATTTTACATTATTTTATTAAATTTAAAAATTAAATAATTTTTAATAAAATATTTTGATCCAAATTTCAAATAATTGAAACTACAAATAATATGTAGCATAAATATTACTTAATTTTTAAGTAATTTATAAATAATATAGACATTATCACTAATTATTTTAGATACGTTAATGAACTTTTCCATATAAATTTTAAAAATAAAATGAAAATATATTGCATCAATTAGTAAATAGGTTTGTTAGAAGAAAAAAGATTGTTTAAAATTTTATAACATGCTCTATTATCTTAAAACTCATTGTCATAAAAAATTAATATACGTCATTTTATAGAAAATTAAATTTCTATAACTCATTAATTTTTCTAAAGCAACTTAATATTATATGCCTTAAGTTTAATTTTTAAATTTAATCTTGAATTTCTAAATTGCTCATTTTTGTCAAATTACCCCAATTGAAATAAAGAATCCATATTCATTTCATTTTTATTGAATTAATATTGCTAAGTCTTGAAATAAAAACTAATTAAAAACTATATGCTTAATATCTTGGGTCCAACACTTAAATGACAGTCATAATTTTTTTTGACCATATGCCAATAAGAATTTAATTTCTTTATCATTTGTTATGTCATGAACTAGATCACCTTATTAGAATCAAATATCAAACAAAATAAAATTTGCTTGATCTTGCACATACTGCTAAAGTAAATATGCAAAGTCGGATCCTTGTTGATCTACCACCAAATGTAAAAGCTATAAGGTGTAAATGGATCTACAAAAAGAAAAGAGAATTTGATGGAAAGGTAGAGACTTTTAAAGCTAGATTGGTAGCTAAGGGCTATACTCAAAAAGAGAGTATAGACTATGAGGGGGCTTTTTCTTCAGTTGCCATGCTTAAGCCTATCAGAATTCTTTTGGCCATAACAACCTATTTCGATTATGAAATATGGAAAATGGATGTCAAGATTGCATTTATTAATGGGAATCTTGAGGAGACCATTTATATGGCCCAACCAGAAGGATTCATTGAGCCAGGTAATGAGCCTAAGGTATGGTAATTGTAGAGGTCCATTTATGGACTTAAGCAAGCATCTAGGTCTTGAAACATTAGGTTTGATAAGTCTATCAAAATCTATGGATTCATATAAAACCTAGATGAGCCTTGTGTCTATAAAAGGATACAAGAAGGCAAGGTTACTTTCCTAATATTGTATGACGATAACATTCTACTTATTGGGAATGATATAGGAATGTTATCTACAGTTAAAGGATGACTGAACGAACAGTTCTCAATGAAAGGTTTAGGAGAGGCTAGTTATGTTCTAGGGATCAAACTTATAAGGAATCGTAAGAACAAACTGATAGCCTTGTCTCAAATAACCCAAACTTATAAGGGATCGTAAGAACAAACTAATAGCCTTGTCTCAAATAACCTACATTGGGAACATGCTCAATAAGTTTGTCATGCAAGATTCCAAGAGGGGTTTCACACCTACTAGACATGGAATCAAACTTTTAAAGGAGAAATTACCTAAGACCTAAGACCAAGACCTAAGACCAAGACCTAAGACCTAAGAGGGGGTCGAATGCATGCACAACATTCCATATGTTTTGACAGTTGGAAGTTGAATGTATGTTATGCTTTGTACTAGAGTAGATATCTGTTACACTGTGAGACTGGTAAGTAGATTCCAGTCCAATCTAGGAATGGAGCACTGGACTGCAGTTAAGTGCATACTAAAGTATCTTCGTAGGACGAAAAACTTAATGCTTGTTTATTCTGGAAGTAACCTTATTCCGACAGAATATATAGATTCCAATTTCCAATCAAATGTTGATTCAAGAAAATCAACTTCTAGTTCTATATTTGTTTTAAGAGGTGGAGCCATAGTCTGGAGTAGTATCAAGCAATCTTGTGATGTTGATTCGACTATGGAGGCTGAGTATGTTGCTATTTATAAAGCAGTAAACGAAACAGTCTGGCTTTGCAAGTTCTTGAATGATTTGGAGGTAGTTCCTGAGGCAAAAAACATTACACTCTATTGTGATAATAGTAGGGTAGTGGTTAATTCTAAAGAACCTCGAAACTATAAAGCTGCCAAACACATTGAAATAAAGTATCATCTTATAAGGGAGATAATACAATATAGTGAGGTGAATGTGATAAAGATTCTCATAGAGCAAAACCTTGTTGATCCATTTATAAAGACATTGTCTCAAAAGAGTTTTGAGGGTCACATAGCAGGAATGAGAATGAGAGATATGTCAAACTTGCTTTAGGACGAGTGGGAGATTATTAGAGTTATGTAAATATAGTGCCTTAGAAAGCAAGTTTATTTACATGTAACTTAGTTTTCTTCCAGTTATTTTTGTAATGAAAATATTTATTATTAATAAAACAAAAGAGTTTGGTTTTATTTGTATGAACATTATATATCTAGTCATAAGATACTAAGATTCTTTTGTAAGTAAAATACATATATATGGAGATGTATGGGAAACATGTATATTATTAGAATCTAAATTATTTTATTCATAGTTGAATAATCAAGTTGGTCATTTGATTATGATTTAGATTGTAGTGTTGCGATTTATCTCCATGTAAGTAAAAGAGTTTAGTTCAAGGGATGATGAATTTCATGTCATGATAGTATTTAACTATCGACAATGGCACTATTAAATGAATTTATAATCAAGTATGTTTTTAAAAATAAAGTTGGTCATTATTTTAATCTTAAAACATACACTTTAGCATTCTTTTATTATGAACCACAATCTTGATGAGTGGTGAACTCGTATATGTTTTATTATAATTTTGTGATATGATTGGAATGTATTTTTACAGAGTATCAATTCAGTGTTTACATGTTGGAATTATTAATTGAAACATGTATCAAAGAACATTCACTCAAATAAAGAATTTATAGTGATATCATCACTTCTAAATGTTTTACAAAGATTGGTGATTAAACTAGCGCTAGTAGTTTGATGGACTAGCTATCCATTAAGTCTTAACACTAAGATGAGATCTTGTGTGGTAATCACATATAGAATAAAATGGGAGATCTAGAAGCAAAAACCAACGTAAGGGTAAAACGATAATTTTACCCTTTATTGTGCGGATGGTTATAATATGGTTCGTAATAAAGTTTGCAATTGAACTGCTTATTTGAAACATATGTTCTCATAATATTTGGTAATTTAATATTTTAACTAATTGTCTTTAGTCGAATGACATTTGGTTAATAAGCTGGAATTAATTCTAATGAAATTAAATTAATTCTAGGCTTATTAGAGCTTGAATTATCTGAGTCCAATTAGATTCCTCACTCAGATTCTAGGAAGGTTTTTAAGCAAAGTAAGAAATATAAATAAAGGTCTTAAAGCCCATGATTGAATGTTGAGCTTACTTTAATTATAAGCCCAAATGAAAATTTAATATTAGGCTTGACTTTGGTTTGATTTGATTAATTAGATTAATTAAATTGAAACAAAATTATTAAAGAAAGAAGGAGGGCATATTTTGATTTTCATACCTAAATGTGCAACTGCACATTTAGTATTGAATTGCTCAATTAAAGATGGTTTTTATCATGCTTTTATTATCATTAAATGGAGTAATGACCTTATCATTAAATGGTTTAATGGTTGTCTTTAATGATGGAATGTAATATAACCTTTTAATATTCAATTGATTAAAAAAAAAGAAGAGGTGCATTTGATGTACTTTCTCTTCCTTCTTTCATCCATAACCAAAAATGAGAAGGTCTCATTTAGGTTATTGGTCTTTTCATATAGCCATCTTAAACAAATGAGAATAGTCTCATTTATTGACTTCTTTATGATTGATTAAAGAATGAAGCGATGCATTGGATGCATATAACTTCTTTCTTTCATGATAACTGAAATTGACAAGGAAAGTAAGAAATGTTCTTGCATTTTTAACTCACTCTCTCCTCTCATACATGCATAGCCGAAACTTAAATGAGAAGAGTCTCATTTTTGGCTTTTTTCTTCTAAGAAAAATCTCCTCAAAATATTTCTTCTCCTTTCCCACCAAAGGATCTTGTTAACCAAATTGTCCAAGAATAACAAGTGGTAGATTGGATTGGTGAAGGATACAACAACAAGGAGATAATATATTAACAAAGGAAAGGATACAAAAGAGTCAAATCTATAGCAAAGACAAAAGTGAGGAGTCAAAGTTGTAGCAAGGAGTCGGTATATTTCTACCACCTTGTTCTTATGTAAATTATTTTCCTTATACTGTATCATGTATGGTTGAAACATGTTAATTTGGTTATGTTATTTTTGCTATTTTTTATTTCGAAAAAGTTTTAAAATCTACCGTTTTAGTCAAATCTTGCATGCTTTTGTTTTTGATCCAACACTAATCTATTTGTGTTCCAACATATGATCTACTCTGATGCAAGCTAAATTCTGTTCTGACCTAAATAAGTCTAATCTGTTACAAGTTATGTTCTAATATCATACAATGATATCCTATTCTAAGATTTTGAGTTCTATTCTGAAACAAGATAAGTTCTGATTTGATACGAGACATATCCTAATCTAATACAAGTTATATTCTGATATGAAAGTATTATCCTATTCTGATACTTATACATTCTGTTTCGATATTTAAATGTTTTTTTTGTATTGATGAATCATATTCTGTTTTGAAACATAAAATGTTTGGATTACTATTTAATATGAACAATTAAAGATTGCTTGTGATGTGATCTGATCTTATATATGTGAATACTAGATGACTGTTAGAGACAGACGCCTGTTTATATCTTGTTTAGTTGTTCCCCACTAAGCTATATGCTTAGCACGGTGGCTTTGTTTTCGTTTAGGTTTTGGTAAGAAGGTTTAAAGACTAGGACAAACACAATTGTGGTGGCCAAGAAGAAAGTGTTTTATTTTGGAAATGTTCAGTTCATTTTTGGGTTGTAATCATTATGATGAGACCCTTTTGTATATAGTTTGTGAGATTATTAAAGAAGAGGAAGACATC
Source organism: Erythroxylum plowmanianum (assembly GCA_025531925.1). NCBI lineage: Eukaryota > Viridiplantae > Streptophyta > Magnoliopsida > Malpighiales > Erythroxylaceae > Erythroxylum > Erythroxylum plowmanianum. The sequence continues at coordinate 5,973,765 of JANVCQ010000009.1, read as the reverse complement.
AAGGTCCATAATTTAATTACAAGCATTCTTCTTAAGAAATGTTATTGAAAGATGATTTGACATTATAAAAGTAAGATTTTATATACTTTCGAACATGTCAGGTTACGATATAAAGAAATAAAATATATTATTATGCTTATTGTGTTATATATAATTTTATTAGAATGCACAATGAATTATTTGATGACTATGCTGAAAATGATAAGTAAACTGTGGAAAGTACAAATGGAAATGTAAGTTTCTAAATGAAGTATAATATCACTCTAACAAAATTTTGGTGTATGTCTTAAAAGTGGGATAAAATTGCTAGATAAATGTGGAATGATCATATTAATGAGAGTCTTAATTAGATTTTTTAAGTAATATATGATGAAAATCTTTTATTATTAATTTAAAATAAGTTAATGCAATTTTAATATTTCATAGACTTTGACGCTTATATTTTTAATTTATTAAATATTCATACTTTTAAAATGACTATGAGAATTAATTAATTTAAACATACAAATTTTAAATTTAATATTAAAATTAAATAACAAACTAAATATATAGATTTTTATTTTTATTATAAATCTCAACTAAATAGATTTTTATTTTAAATTTTTTAGTACAAATCTCAACTAAATACAATTTTTAATAAAATTAAGATTTGTGTGTTTAAATTAAATAACAAACTAAATATATAGATTTTTATTTTGATTTTGATTATAAATCTTAACTAAATAGATTTTTATTTTAAATTTTTAATTACAAATCTCAACTAAATACATTTTTAATAAAAATAAAAAACAGAAACTAAAAGAACATATATATAAAATCAGAGCCAAACCATCAGGCAATCCTAGTTCAAGCAAACTGCAGAGGTTAGGAGAGTTGTTCTTTCGGCATTTGTTATGGTCTACTTTTTGAAAGGTTTTAAACCAGACCGGGCCATCAGATCCGACCAAAAAAGGTTGAACCGTCCAGTTTTTATACCTAGAGATTATTAGGTGAAACCGAACCGGATCACTGATCGGTTCAAACTTTTTTCGGTTTGACCGAATGATCTGGTCTAATTTTTAAAACCTTGGTAGGAAGTGTAGAACTCTGGTTTATTTAACTGAATTATTTGAGAATAAGATAGTTGGGCCTAATATTGTGAAAGATACTGAAGAGAAAGTTAAGTTATCCAACAAAGATTGAAAGCTGTCAGTGATAGACAGAAGTCTTATGTCGACTTAAAAAGAAAAGATATTGAGTATCAGGTAGGTGATAAGATGTTCTTGAAAGTATCACCATAGAAACTGTTGGCCATTGAATTTTTCCTTCATAAATAAGCATCATTTAAATTAATTATGAGGTCTTTACATAATTATTTTATGGAGTTAATTATTATGTTAATGTTAATAAGAGTATATGACATAGGTAAATTGAATTATAGTATTAAGATAGTAAGATTGAATAAGTGTATTTTTGGTAGTTCACTTGAGGATAAAAACCATAAGGCATATAAGGAAGGGTAAAATGGACATTGCACACTCATTAAGGGCAGGATTGGAAGATGAAAATATGGTCTTGCATTTAAGAGAAGGAGAAAACGTGAATTGAGGGAGAAGAATGAAAATAGAAGAGAGAAAGAAGAGAGTGTTGTGGAGAAGAGAGAAAAGAAGGAAGTTTGAGTTAGGTTTCAATTTTTCTTAACCTTCAAGAGAGATTTTTGAGGTGGTTCAAGAAGAGAAAAATGAAGAGGAAGATAAGAGCTTCCATTAGAGCCAAATATCTCTTTATTTGGGGAAGAATCAAGGTAAGCTCATTTTGAATCTTTTGGATTTTTGAAAGGATTTTAGTTCTGGAAGCTTAGGAAATGCATGGATTTAAGCTTTCTTTGTTGGGTCCACGGGTTTCCATTACGGACTTACACATACCCCACCCATGCGACCACAACCATTAATCAGTATTGTCCCCTCTGGTACTCGAACTCGAGACCTCAGGGTTTTG
>JANVCQ010000009.1:5942430-5961375 GCA_025531925.1 Erythroxylum plowmanianum | reverse complement strand
TTTAAAGCATGTATTATGATATTTATACAATGTGTATAAGGTTAACTATTGTCAAGAACAAATAAAATGTAGTATATGTTTGCATAAGTTTCCTGAAAAACTTGAAATTCTATCGATTGTTTAGTTTTGTTTTATGTGGCATTTGTATATCCTCTTAGAGGGTGTGTAGGTGTTACATGGATAGTAATAAAGTTTAAAAAGACTAACACACATTATATTCTTCCTTATCAAGAACATATTTCCTTATTAAGAAAATAGTTGTTCTCATAGACTAAAATATGAAGATATTTAGACAAATATATGAGTATTTATTAGAGAATAAGTTCTGATATAAGAATCATATTTGGAACATACTTATATTATTTGAAAGCTCTCATTGAGATAATTGTATAGGTGATCCTTTAACATGAGATCTTTAAAGTATCTAATATAGGTATTGTTATGTTTTAATACTACTTAAGACCTATCCTTGTCAAGGATAACTCAATCAATAGTCATTGAAAATAATATGAACTATATGAATGTAGTTGCATAATTAATATAGGATTTATGAACTTTAAGTGAAAATGGAGAATGTATTAGTCATTATTGATTCGCGAAATTCTTGGTCAAAATGGAACGACACTTTGAACAACAATTTTCAAATGTTATTAACAGTAGATAACTAATATGATTGGACTCAAATAAAGTAAACATTAATTCCATGATCTATAGTTTTTTAATCAGAACATAATATGATGAAATGATGAAATTATATGAAAAATATATACAAAAAGATTAGTTAAAACTATTTTGACATTCCTAATATTCTGATAGTCATACTGCATTGTTAGACGATAATCTTGACATATAGATATAAATATTTAATTAGAGAATTAAAGATAAATTAAAAGAGTTTAATTTATTTACTTTTAAATACAATTTAGAGTTGTAATTTTTATTCATTGTCAACATATTTATGAACGTAATAAGTCACACAAAGAGAATTGTTAATAGGAGAAAGATAATTTTAATCAAGTTGGATTTGATAGTAAAATATGAGAAACTTTAAAGGTCAAGTATGATATATTTAATAAATAAAAATTAGTATGGGATATTGAATCTTATTTGTTTGATATTTAATTAGAACTAATTGTAATTTCAATTAAAGTTTAATTGATATTATAATTTTATTTTAATTAAATTACTAAAAAATTCAAATCTTATTATAAATAAGATGAGGTTCTAAAGAAGATAGCACTTATTGCTCACCCCTCTCCACTTTACTTATAGAGCTTTTTCAATTAATTCATGTAAATATTGTTAGAGGCTGGATACATGTATAACTGTACTAATTATAATGAACCAATTTTAAGGATATTTTAAGGAAAACTTCAAGAAAAGGATCAAATTTTGTAATAAATTATGATTTATGTTTGTACTTATTATGTTTATGTATGAACTATCTTATAAAATTTAAATTGATCTTAATTTTTTAAAAATAAATAAAAAGATATTTATTTTGCAACTTGCAAATTGAAATCTTGCCCCACGTTTTCTAATAATGAAAGTACTGCCTTGAAGATACAGAGTCTTCAACTTTTTTTAGAGATATTTGACAAGTAGATACTAAAGTACAATATTCCTGATTTGATTATTGACTATCCATCTATGGTTTCATAACAAAGTAGACCATTGTAATAATGACTTGTTGGAGAATCAACATTTAGTTCTAAGTGCATATGAGAGGATTTTTATTATAGTTATAAAATTAATTTTTGTAGAATTAAATATTTAAAATTTAAATTTTTATAAAAATATTTATGAAAATATTAAAATATATAATATTTATGTTTTTATAATTTTTAAAATTATATCTTCATAAGTTATTTTACACATAAATAGCTAGTACTAAAGAGTTAATTTTATCAAACATTCCTATTAAACAACTAATGTAATTTACTGATCAAATCAGTTCATAGAATCAGCTATTAATTACTAGTTGATAGAATCAACTAATAGCTAATACAATCAACTAATTACTAAGCAGAACTTTATTATCTTCAAATAAATATGGAAATATTATGAAAAAAAAAGTGGACGGGGCAGCGATGTAGAGGTAATCTGAAGAGACAAGCTGTGAAGTGCAGCTAAGCAAGAAGCTCTAGTCCTCGACGTTCAAGTCGTCAAGTACAGATAGACAGACGGAGACTTTGAAGCTCGTCTCTTCACATTTGCAACATTACAGCTACAGTTACAATTACAACGAAAGTCACGTTTGATTTGAGGCTTCGAGAACTTAACCAACAGTCTATCTACATTTTTCCAAGTCCAAGGAGGCTTTGGACATAATCATCTTACCCATAAGGCCATAACCAAACACTGTCCTTGCCCAAGTCATCGTAGTATCTCTACTTCTGTTTTATGCTTTTCTCGTAGCTTTCTCCTCCACTCTCATTGGCTGGTTTCGCTTTTAACCTCATAACAATTTGGCCATTTCCCTTTTTTTCAGTCCCTAATCTCTTTTTCGTTTGAGGAAGCAACCAACCCTTTTTGCAAAGACCACCCATATCCAACTCCAATCCCAATTCCAATCCCCATATTAGTTTCAGAAGTGAGATGTAAAAGACCAAGTGGGTTTAGTAAAAGCTCGAGTCTTTCTACCTTGAGATAATCGTGCAGATCTATAGCCTAAAATTCTGAGCTTTAAACCCTGTTTCTTGACACGTTTATTGTGATTTTCTGAAGGTAACTGCTTGTTGCAGAGTTGAGAAACATTTCGTTCCTGTTGGAGCAGAAAAGATTGCACTTGTTAGCTCCTACTTCTCGTTAAGTTCTACCTTAGATGGATCTACAGGCATAAAATCCCAAACATTTGTTTTTCTTTTCTTTTCTTGAAGTTTTATCAGTGGGGATTCTTTTGTACAAGCAGAGATGATTCAGCTGTTGTTCTTAGTTCTCTTTGCTGAAGGGGCGGTGGCATTCTTGTTACTAGTGAAGATTGGGCCATTAAGGGAGCTGGTGATCAGAAGTTTGGATCAGGTAAAGATGGGAAAGGGTCCAGCTACAGTAAAGACCATTGCGGGTACTATGTCTGTGATTCTACTATCTAGCGTTACCAACATTGTCAAGATTCAAAACAAAGGTGCAAAGCTTGGAACAATGTCTCCCATGGATCAGGTTCTTTGGAGAACCCACTTGCTTGAGGCATCACTCATAGGTTTGTTCTTGTTATTTCCTGTAGGTACCTTCTTTCTTGCTCACTCGTTAGTTTATGTTGATGTAAAGCTAAGTAAGATGTCCCTACGTTGTCTGTGAACTTAGTTGCCAATGGAGTTTGAAGATTAACAAATAAGATATTCCTAAAGTTTCTTTGAACCCATAGCTTTCGAGAGTGGAATTCTTGATTACTTCTGCTGCTTGTGCAGCTCAAATAAGATATTCCTAAAGTTTCTTTGAACCCATAGCTTTCGAGAGGTGGAATTCTTGATTACTTCTGCTGCTTGTGCAGCTCAAATAAGATATTCCTAAAGTTTCTTTGAACCCATAGCTCTCGAGAGGTGGAATTCTTGATTACTTCCGTTGCTTGTGCAGCTAGAGACTGTATTATTTTTAGGTACCATAATGATAAGAGATCCGGAAGATGATGCAGAAGTAATAGTCTGTGTTTTCTGATATCCGACTTCATGTTAGGGAAATGCCATTAGACAACATGAGACACAATTCTTTTTAGCCAACCTACGCTATTATGGCCTTCTAGAAGTCCTTAAATTTTGTAGCCAACGTCAGTTAAGATGGTAGATAACTTTCTGCAGCAACGGAGGGCATAATTTGGGGAATTGGATCTCATTTAATTGCATACACATGGGAGATATGGAGTTTGCCTGTTGCATGAATAGATGATATCTAGAGGCCCTTTCCACAGAATTTTCTAAAATATGAACGGTTTTCCTGTAATATTGTTGTGCATTATTAAATTATGGTGTTAAGAGATGCTGAGGATGTTTTGCCAAACCACAAGTTTTACCATGTTTCGTTATTTCTTGTCCTTCATAAACTGTACCTTCAACTCACTTCTTTCATTGTGGTATACGGATGGATCAATAAGGAGCATAAAACTTTAAATGTTCAAAAATGATCAGCTATGATTCATACCAGAGCGAGATAGAATCCTCTGCCTTCCTACCAAAATTTCTGTGATTAGTGATTAATAAAATGAATCGATGCATTTGGCTATTGTTTTTCAGCTGATTGAAGTATATCCTCTGCAATCCCCACTCCCTTTTGAAAAATGAAAAGATGCACAAGCTAACTACAATCTTATTTTCTTTTTCTTTACTTTCATTAAGTCTTTGCCTAAACCTTTCTGGATTTTCCTAATGCTTGCTTGCAGTAAAGTTTCTTGGTTTTGCGAAGTAAACGATTGTAGTATGTCATTCTGATTTAAAATCATACAGAACATATGTAAACTTCAAAGCTGACACATGTTTTTGATAAACTGGGAGCTTACCTTCGTGATTGCTTGACTGAATAGTTTTGACTTGACATAGTTCGTAAACCTTTGAGTTGTATTTTTAGTCGTCTTTATGTCTCTGCACTTGCACTTCTGCAGTAATTCTAGTGACGATGACTAGTTATTGATTGTAATGCGTCCTTGTTTAAATTTGGTCATATAGCTGTAATGACTTGAGCTTGATATTGCAGGCTTTACCCTGTTTCTCGGTTTCATAATTGACCGGATGCATCATTATCTAACTAAACTTATTACTTTAAGAAGTAATGTGGGATCTTCAAAAGAGAGGCTTGAGAGCCTTCAGAAAGAGAAAATGCAGCTAAAGGAGAGGGAAGAAAAAGCATCCATGGAAATAAAGCTACTACAAGAACAAGTTTCAAAACTAACAGAAAACTTGAAGAAGTTGAAATTGGAATCAGAAGAGAAAGACAGGAAAATTGAAACTGCTGAGGCCCATGTCGCTTCCCTCCAGAAACAATCAGCAGACCTACTGCTCGAATATGACCGTTTGTTAGAAGACAACCAAAATCTTCAGGCTCAAGCTGGATTCAGGAATTGAGAAAATTTTGACAGATGCCATCCAATTCGGCGTTGACTATCATTTTTTATCTGCTAATGATGCTACCTCAAATGTTTTCCTGCCAAACTGCTCATCGATTTATCCATTTTAATTGGGTGAAGAAAGGGAATGCGCATCTTTCACAGGAGGAATAATGACCTGTTTACCTTGTGATGAAAATTTTGTAATCTTTGGAATCTGGTTTACTTCTTTATTGGTTATAGAAAGTTCTGTTTTTTATCAAGGGCATGTTTGTTATCACATTTGTGTTTTATTTTTATTTCCGTTTTCAGCTTTTAGCCAAACTGTTCTGAAACTGAGTCAAGAAATTGAAGATTTGGCCACAAAGTTTATGGAACAGATCTTAAATTTTTGTTTCTGTATTCAAAGGTTCTGGTACTACAATATTCGGTGAACAAGGTTCATAATTCCGGTCTTGGAGATGGTAACATGTAAGAACAGGAAACACAGGCCGTATTTAATCAAGCGGGTCAGCTTGTGAGACTTCTTTTGGTACATTAGATTATTTGAAAAGCATAATTTACGCGAAAATGCTTCATTCCATACACCCGTTTCAAATAAAATAGTAAATATGTTTCAAAAACTTAAAAATACAACCGTGATTATGTAACCTGCAATTTATTTATTTATTTATGGTCTGAAGATATTGTAAACCAAATGTTCAAAATCCAAAGATATCCAGAGAAATATAGAAAGAAAACCAAACTTTTGAAAGGGGTTGACATGAGTGTTAGCTTCTTTGAGTATTTCCTTTTTATATAAAAAGACTAGAGTTTCTTTCAAATGTCATTAATATCAAAATTTTTATTATAATTCAAGTCTAACTCTAATGATAATTTAATCTCAATAAAATCAAATATTTCATATTTGATTTTTAAGGTTTTTTAAACTTCATAACTAAGTCTATCTTAATTTAAATAAATTTTCTCTCTCTATTTGTTCTTTATATGTGACCTATTAAGTTCTTTATATATTGACAATGATTATAAATTCTAATCATAAATTACTATCAAAATTAGATAATTAAAATTCTTTTTAATTCATCTTTAATTCTCTAATTAAATAATTGATAATCATAGATCAATATTGACGTTTAATAATATATCATGACTATAGTACCTTCTATACGGAACCTACAATCACCTACACACATGGCACCCCAAATTCTTGTACATACATTCATGGCATACAATTCTATTCAATATTGTACATATACATATTACAAAATTTCATATCCCTTAATAATATCATTTAAAAGTAGTATCACATCATTACATTAATATGGTAATCCAAAAGAGATATTACACACAACTTAAATTCTTAATTACAAACTATTTAGAAACTACAATTTCCTTCATTACATATACAATAATTCTTTAATCAAAGGACACATCCAAAGGTACTTTTACTTTTAGTTGTTGGCCTTGGTCCCTGTACATGTTCCCTGTACCTTACTCCTATGATCTAGATCTACATGGATTAACGCTCGTGCTAAGCTTGAAAGCTTAGTGGAGAAAACACTTAGTTTGGATGACCATTCATAGTAGTCATCCACCAAGCACACACATTAAGAAATATCACAACTCACATACCATAAATTCGCATTCATAAACCAAACATTGTTATTCAACGCTCATGTAAATAATGATGGCATTCTTAAGCAAAGTACATAATGCAGATATGCTTCAACACATTATCTATATCCCGTAAAAGCACATTTATAAGTCAAATATTGATATTCAACGCTCATTGATACAAATTATCAATAAAAATGCTAATGCTCATCAATACTAATTATTTATATTGTCATGTTGTATTTCTTATGTATAACCATTTACTTTACTTTCTGTGTTAGGCCTACATATTCTTGTGGGTATGGATAACAGGAGCTGTAGATATCCAAAGATATCAAATTGTGGATACCTAAAGGCATTTAAGTGTGGATACTCGAAGGCATCAAACTGTGGATACCCGAAGGCATCAAACTGTTGAGACATTATAGTCTCAAAATGAAGACAACAGTGGTGTCAAACTGTAGCAATTGCATTGTATCCCTGTAGACATGCCTATCTATCCACCACCACGACAATAGAGCAGGCGTTATAACATTTCCTTTAACCATTTTCCAATTTCACAATTCATATATTGACAAGTCATATGATATACATTTCATGTCATAAATCTATATCTGTGTTTATACATGCAAGTCATAACTTACTACCATTAGAAGGGTGTCAAAATCACACTTGTATAATCATACTATGCACATATGAGAGATAAACATGCATACAAATTATTTATGTACTTGTAAGTTTTCTTTGGAATGCATTATGCTCAATCTTAAATTCTAATGTTCAATCACCCAATTCACATATGATAAGTCCTATTTAATTTATTTCCATGTGTTTGAAAAGTTTCATGAACATTCAAAAAGATTCAGATAAGATTCGGTAAAATAAGAAATGAAAACAAACTTAAAATAGTGCAATTTCCTTCCAACATACCCCCACCCAAAATTCATACCTCCACATGTTACAAAATTATACAAAACGTTCGAAATAGGTTTGAGGTCTTTTGGATGTTTGTTTCCTTATGTCTCTAGTTTTCAAAGAATTAAAATCAAGCCATTTAGACTTCTAAATCATGAAATACATAGCAAACGTCACAAACTGCTCCAATATAGGGGCAGCATCAGGTCATCATTTTCGATCTCAATTTCCAATGTCATAAAGCCGTAATTAAGTCAAAGTCTCCTCTAGAGATTTCTAGTTCTATGCATTAGTTTCATATGAAACTGAAATCACCAAATTTAAAGGTATTTAGGCTAAGTTATGACCCAAAAAATATGACTAGTTTAATAAACTCTAGACAAAATTCCATTACACGATACTCTTTTGTCATATTCAACCAATTCTATGCAAGATAATACCAAAGCATCATCCCAGCAACCATTCCACATCCAAAAAAATATTTTTATTCATTCAAACATACACAAATACATAAATTAACTAAGTTAAGTCCCAAACCTTAAAATTGGCAAAGTATTTCTTCTAATGCCTTTCTTTCCCTTCCTCTTTAGCTTTGCTTGACTCAACAGCTAGAAAGCAAGAAAAGGTAAACATGAAGAGAAAAGGTTTTTCAGTTTTTCATAAACAAAGCAAGAAAACGTAAACATGAAGAGAAAATCGCTAACTTTTACCTTGATTTCTACCTAAGATTGACTTGATTTCTTACATGAAAAATGATGGGATGAAGAAGGTGAAATGGAGAGGAGAAAAAATGAAGTTAAGCCCTGAAAGTGTCGTCCATCTCCCTTCTTCATATGCCTTTTCATGAATTTTCTAGTCTTAGACACATGTCTCAATCCCATTGGCCATATGTTACAATCCTATTAGACCATTGTTACAATCCCATTGGACCATATGTTACAATTCTATTAGACCATATGTTACAATTCTATTGGACCATGTGTTACAATTTTATTCAGCCGTGTGTTACAATTTTATTGATCCATGTGTTACAATTCTATTGTACCATGTGTTACAATTCTATTAGACACACATAAGATTGAATCTTATTGGTTGCATATGCTTTAATCCAATCGGCCTCTGTATTAACTTTAGAAAAATTGCATATTGGTCCAGATTCTTTTAATTCCCATGTTGGCCTATGATCTTATCAATTAATTTCATTCCCATATGTCTTATCATAAATTTCATCGAATTTGGTTAATTATATCGAGAGTTATACCCAAACAACTATAAGTTGTTCGAAAACAAGGACAACAGCCATAACTCAACTTCAAACCAGAATTCAAAAATCTTCAAGGAAGAATCAAATTTTCATTCCTTCATCAAAGTTTTAGTTCTATGTCTCTAGTTTAATCTCCAATTAGAATTATCTAATTTGGAGGTCTACAATCCAAGATATGGCCAAATAATAGAAGTCTATTCAATGGAACCTATCCATCCAATGAGGTACACATCCCAAATCAACTAACTTCGGTCTTATCATACAAGAGCAACACAAAAACATGTCTAATTTACTAGACAACATTCCATTTGCTTATGGAATACTACTTTTATCAATTCTCCTCACATCACACTTATAAATCCAAGCAAACATATAAAAATTTCCTATACATATTTCACATCTAAGTATGTATGTCTATGCCAACACGAACAAATTACTCATTTACCCATGTCTTTTACATCAAGTACCATTATGTCTCTTATTATACTTAAATGCACTCAATTTGTTATGTTCACTTCTTAATACACTCTAAATATGCTATAATACTTTTAGGATATATGTTAGGACCTTACAATAACTACTTAAATATTAGGAATCTCAATGTGATTTAAATTAATATTTATATGCGTAGTTATAGTGCATTATTCAATCTTTTTGTCATCTAATATTTCAATAGGACATAAAGCATAAAATTAATATATATTATATTTAAATTTAATCATTTTTATTTTTGTTAATTATTAATTGTTTATAATTAATATTTAAAAACAACCTTTTCTCATATCAATTTTACTTTGGTAAGAGAATTCCTTAAATTATCATTAATAAAAGATAATAGAGCATTTTCTTTAATTACTTTTGAGTGACGAATCTGGCTTACTTAACTATCTTAACATTGTTCATATTGTATTCAAATACTATTGATTAAGCTACCACCAATAGAATAGGTCATAAGTAGTATTTGAATATAGTAATTCTCATATGAGATACTTTTGTAATCTCAAATCTAAGAGTCAATTATGCAACCATCAATATAAAAAAATCCACATACATATAAGTAATAATCCATTTAGGATCCTTATAATCGAGTCAGTCCAATAATTTATTCTTTAACAAGCACGCATGCATTTGTTAGGTATCCCTATACTTTAATTTATGAGTAAAGAAAGAAATATAATAAGTGGTAGTTATATATTTATATTAATATCTCATCTTGATGAAACTATAACTAGGAACATTTTTTAAAAAAATACTTGAATACAGTTCAAATCTTATAATTATAATCTCATGATAGTTTCAATTTCACAATAATTATTCAAAAGATTTTATCTTTGGTATTAAATGTTAAATAAAGTTAACAAAAAATATAAAGAAAATTAATTTATTTGTTAGAATAAATTAATAGTATTATATATCAATTGTAACCAATCAATTGATTCTAAGGATATAAACTAATAATCTCCACTCATATGTTGATCATATCTCTTTTGATACTATGACCTAGTGAGAGAATATATAAGATTCTCTTTAGTGGATACTCAATATAATGAATGTCTTTCCCCTGTACTATCTACCTTATCAAGTGAACTTCCTAAGTACATGCTTAGATTGTTAATGAGACCTTAGTTTTCTTTACCTATATAATAACAACTTTCTTGTCATAATACAACATTATTAGTTCAACAATGCTAAGAACCAGTCTAAGTTTAGTGATGGACATCTTAATCTAAATAATTTATTTGCCTCATGGGAAACTGAAATATACTCTACGTCAGTTGTAGATTCAAAAATGGTTAGTTGTTTGGAATTCTTCTAACTTACAACACCACCATTTATAGTAAAGATGTATCCTAACTATATATGATATCATGATCATATTGAAAACTAACTTGCATCAAATATACTTGAAATCTTAGTTCAACTCCTCTAAAGATCAAGAAAACATCTTTATTTCTTCTCAAGTAATTTAAGATATTTTTCAAAGCCATCAAATTACCATCACTAATATTAACTTAAAATTTGCTTGTTATGCTCAAAGTATAAGAAAAATCTAGTTTCAAACATAGCATCAGATATATGATTGACATAATAGTCAAAGAATATGAAATATAATCCATATTATATTTGTGTTTTTGTGTCTTTAGAATTATACTCATCGAGATAACTCTCATATGATATAAGTAAGAATCGCTTCTTATAATTTTTCATATTAAACCCCTTTAACACTTTATCTATGTATGTGGAGTAGGATAAACCTATCTTGATAGATCTGTGTACCCAAAATATAGGCTAGTTCTCCTATGTTCTTCATAGAGAAGCTTTTAGAAAACTGAATATTTATAAATTGAAGCATTTATATGTTGTTTCCAATTATTAATATGTCACCCATATATAATACTATGAAGATGATTGCACTTTCACTAACCTTCTTATTAATCTATATACATGGGCTAAGATAAAGCAAGAAACCCTTTTGACCTATCTTTATAGAACTTTGTACCTAAGATATAGGCTGCTTCTTTCATATCCTTCATGAAGAAGTTTTTGAAGGACCAAATCTTCACAAATTGAAGCATATGTCTATTGTTTCAAATTAGTAATATGTCATCCACATATAACATTAGGAAGATGACTGCACTTTTATTAAGCTTCTTATGGACACAAGGTTCATCCAAATTTTTAATAAAATTAAACTCTTTAATTGTCTTATCAAAATGTATGTTCTAACTTTGTCATACTTAATTTAGTCCATAATGCACTTTTTAACTCATATACTTGATTAGGAAATCTTTTGGATTCAAAATCTTATGGTTGTGTCATATACGCATCCTTAAGTAAATTCTCGATAAGAAATGTTGGCTGGAAATCTATTTTCTAGATTTCATAATTATGGTATACATAAATAGCCAATAAGATCCTTATAGATTAGTATTGCTAACCTTTGGACACTATCGTTGCTTTGTACATTTGTAAATTAATGTCCACATCAATTTTTCTCTTAAAAACCCACTTTTAACTAATAGGTGTAATACCATTAAGTGCATCCACAAAATTAGATACTTGGTCAGTGTTCATGAATTTTAGTTTAGGTCTTATGACTTTATACTATTTTAAAGAATCGGTGCCATACATTGCTTTCTTAAAACTATTAGGGTCATTTTTTATAAACAATTGTTGTTTTTCCCCTTTCTAATATATAGATCAAATTTAGCTGTGCAACAATATATCCATTAGTGTATTGTGGAGTATACGTCTCCTAGGCCCTTAGTTATACATCATATATATTAACTTGACTTTTGTATTACATTTATATGTGCATTTGGGGTTCTTTAACTTCTACTTTAGCCTATATCTTTCTTTGATACTAAAATTGTGGCATGTTTTAAAAAAACACCTTTTGCTTAAGAGGATGGTAAAATTGATATTTGACACTCTTTTTTAAATGCCCCATAAATTTTTATTTATCTTATTTAGTTTGAAGCTTATCAAATATTTTATGTTTCATATAAGCATCATATCTCCAAATTTTTAAGTATGTCTTTGGTCTACTACTAGTCCATATCTCATATAAAGCATTGTCAACCAATTTTGATGGAACTTCATTTATGAGGTAAGCAATAATTTTAAGGGCCTATCCTCAAAAGGAAATAAGAAATTTTGCATGACTCATTATAGAATGTACCATTTATAATAAAGCACAATTTCTCTTTACAAATATTCCAATTAGAGTTGACGTGCATTATGAGGGAATCTCATTATATTTTAATTAACTAAGAAACTCATGATATAAGTATTCATCACCTCAATCATATCTAAATGCCTTAATACTTTTACTAGTTTATTTCCTAACCTCAAGTCTAAATTATTTGAAACTTTCAAATGATTCAAACTTCTATTTGTTAAATATATATACTCATATCTAGAATGATCATATATGAGTGAAATGAAATAAGAGTACCCACTTTTAGTAAGAGTAGACATAAATCTATATATATCTAAATGCATATGCTTCAATAACTCACTAGCATGTTCTCTTTTTTCACTAATGGGTAATTAAGTCATCCTACCCAACAAATAAGATTCACATGTTTCATATGCTTCATAATAGAAAAAAAAAACTAAATATCCTTCTTTAAAAACTACATGATTCTAGTTTCTTTGATAGAATCAAACCTATAATATCATAGGTAAGATGAATTATTTTGTCACTTAATCTTTTTCTTAATAATTATATTAATGATTAGTCCCTTTCTAGATTTAATTCATATAAATCATTTCTGTATTAAGCTTCTTATCAATCAAGCTAATAAGATAAGCTTTATTATTCCTCTTCAAGTCTCCATCAACTCCAAAATAAAAATATGTGCCTTTATCATTTTGTTTCTTGTCACTTTCAGTTTACTTTGTTGCTTTAACATAAGCCTTCAATTTCAATATCATATTCTTCTTATATACAATTTTCTTATTCTTAAAAGAATCCATAATAAGAACATAAACGACGTTGCCTTTTACAATATTGCATTGATATATTGCTATGAAAATCTTTTTAACTTACTTTATGCACCAAAAAAATCCGTAATATGCAGTATCATATTGTAAGCATCTATGTTCTCATATTATCTCTAAAGCTCTAAAGACATACTAACATCAAACATATAGCTTATTTAGTTTCATCAATATAACATCGATATCTCTCCTATACTTCACCAGTTACATTAATATAAGGCTCTAGTGGAATTATAATGACAAGAACAAACAATTTCTTTTCTTATTTGAGAATAATTCTTAATATCAATTAGGTCTACTAAGCTTGTTAACATATATAATGCTCATGAAAAGATTACTACTCATTTTATTTAATAACCATGAATACATATATAAAATGAGTATTATTTTAGGATATAAAATAAATATTTTAATAATTTGCGATAGAACTGGTTGATGGGAGTGTAACTACTAGTAAAGGTAGTCGAACAAATAACCTTTTAGGATTTCTAACATTAGTAAGTTACTCTCCACTCCACTACTTAATTTCTCTTAGCAATTCTCCTTTGGATTTTTCCTTATTTTAGAAGCATTTTTGGTTCCTTTCACCCATAATTTATACACGTGTATTCCTCAATACACTATAATGATTCTGATTGGTGCAAAACTTAATATATTTTCAAGGCTTTAGAGTATAGTTTTAGTGTTTTCTTAGACGATAATTATAGATGATAATTATATGTTTAGGACTTAGATTTATGGTTTTATTAGTGTTTATAGGTGTTTTGTTTGATTATTATTGTTTGAGGCAAGAGTTTGATCTTAATTATATATTTCAAGGATTGTTTGATGCGTTTGATGATGAGTGGAGCGATAATGATAAAAGAATCATACAATTAATAACAAAGTCATACATATGTTATTTTTTATATTGAGTAGGGATGAGTTTAACTGAGTGTGCATATGTGAGACAACTAAGGGGATACAGCTGACAAGTGCTAGTTAAACTATGTTTTTTATATAATTCTGAGAGCATTTTGCCTATGTTAGGATGGTTTGAATTAAATTTGATACTCGATATGGATTATGTTTTATTTAAATGTCTTGTTTTATCACTTTAATGAAGAAGGAATGGATTCAGACAAGTTGAACCCAAGTTAGAGAAGTTTTGCCCCTATTTTGGAGTAGCTTGTGATATTTTGTCCATATCTTATGAATTAGAAGTCCAAATGGTATGAATGTTAGTGCTACAGAAACTAAAGACATAGAGAAAAAAAATTTCTAAAAGAGCCTGAAACCCATTTATGACATTTTTTATATGCATATTAAGGAACAAATAGTGGCATGAATGGAAAGAGTGTCTTTCACAACCGTGACATTGTTTTCGCTTCTGATTTTTACCACATCTTATCCGAACCTTTAGGAATATGTATGAAACTTTTTAAACACCTAGAAATAAATGAAATAAGACTTACCATATATGAATTGGGTGAGTGAACATTGGATTATAATATTGAGTATCATGCATACTAAAGAAAATTTACATGTACATAAATGATTTGTATGCATATTCATTACTCATATGTGTATAGTATGATTATACAAGTGTGATTTTGATACCCTTTAAATGGTGGTGAATTATGAATTGCATTCATGAACATGAATACATATTTTATGACCTGAAATGTATATCATATGACTTGTCAATATACTAATCATGAAATTGGAAAATGATTAAAAGAAAATGTTACAGTGCTTGCTTCATTGTCTTGGTGATGGATAGATAGGCATTCCTATAAGGTTACAATGCAGCTGCTACAGTTCAATACCTTCAGGTATCCACAATTCGATACCTTCGGGTATTCACATATTGATACCTTCAAGTATCCACAGCTCGACACCTTTCCGTATCCATAGTTTGATATCTTCATATATCCACAGCACCCGTTATCCACACCCACAGAACATGTACTAGCTTAACATAGAAAGGAAATTTAACAGTCATAAGTAAGAAATACAACATGACAACATGAATAATTGGTGTGGATGAGCACTTTTATTGATTGTAATAAATAATTGTATTAGTGTGCAATTATATTGATAATTTGTATCTATAAGCATTGAATATCAATAATTGGCTTATAAAATGCTCATTGTCAGTATATGGATAATACTTTGAAGCATATTTGCATTATTTACTTTACTTAAGTATGCCATCATTGTTTACATGAGTGTTGAATATAAATGTTTAGTTCATAAAAGTGAATTTATGGTATGTGAGTTGTGTTATTTCTGAATTTATGTGCTTTGCGGATGATTGTTGTGAGTGGTCATCCAAACTAATTGTTTTCTCCACTAAGCTTTCAAACTTAGCACGGATGTTAATCTGTGTAGGTCCAATTCATAGGAGTGAGGTACAAGAACATCTGCAGGGATCAAGGCCAACAGATAGAATAAAAAGTACTTTTGGAATGTGTTTTTAGTTACAGATGATTGTACATGTAATGAAGAAAGAAATTGTATATTTTCTTTTGAATTACCATGTAAATGTAAAGATGTATTACTACTGTTAAATGATAATGTTAAGCATTGGGGAGTTTTGTAATGTGTATATATCATTGAATAGAATTTTAAACCTTGAATACATGTTCAGGAATTTGGTTGCTACATGTGTGGATGGTTGTAGGTTCTGTATAGAGGGTGTTACAATGTTATTTATGATTGAACTTGTTCAAAAAAGGGTTGTTCTACTACGTATTAAAATTTCCCACATAATGAGCTTGATCTATTTGTACCTACTTAAATAGGTGATTAACTTAGCAAGCATCTATAGTCTTGGTGAGGCATATTGCAAAATGAACAAACTGGCAAAAACACTTAGATAACATTTGTTGTTAGGTGGCCATTCTATAAATTTTTTGGAAAGAAGCAATTTGGACTGTAAGATTAGTGATAACATCTATCTTAAGCAATCTTTGGCATACTTCTTTCACTAGGCCATTAAATAAATATTTTTAAGTGGTGATTGAATATAGAGGTAGAGAATTTAACTAGTTCTTTGCTTTGTCTCTCAAATCGATTATCTAATCTTTGGCATGCTTCTTTCACTAGGCCATTAAATAAATCTTTTTAAGTGGTGATTGATTATAAAGGTAGAGAATTTAACTAGTTCTTTGCTTTGTCTCTCAAATATAAAGGAAATAAGTGAAGGTAAAGAACTTTATCATTAACTCGACTATATTTAACAATGTCACAAATCTCAAAAAGTTCACAATGAATCACTTTAATCATTTTTAAATTTATTAATTTCATCTCAAAATTATTCACCTGAACAACTAGTCTTTTAGTTATTGATTGAATATGGTAAGTGACAATGTATAAACTAGTAAAATCTATTAGTTAATTGATCATATATGGATTATTTAACGATTAGTTTTTCAATGGTATGCCATTTATATTTCTTACTCCCTTAGGATCATGTATAGGTTCTTACAACTTCATGAAATCTTCTCTCTTCTCTTCTCTATTTCTTTAATACATAAGGCGGATCTCTAAGTGAAAAATAAATGGATTATCACTCCCAAATGTCCTATGCACCTTGATAGCTCTTTCATGTTTAGCTCAAAGTTTTAAAATTAACTGAATTTACTATATCGCAAATATACTGCTCATATAAAATAGTACAACAAGGTATCATTCCTTTGAGGATTGGTTATTCACCTTATAATTCAAATTGACTTTTGTTTGAGTAAACCAAATAATAAGAGATTGAAATTACAAAAATTCACAATTTAAAGGATTGAAAACACACTTCAAAATGTCACAAAAATAAGAACACAATTTTGGTTTAGATAATCAAATTATAAAGGTTAGGGCCATTCTCTCTCTAACATGTAATTCCTCACTTTGGTAATGTAATCATGCATAGTCCTAGGCATTATAATGTATTGATCCTTTCTCTCTCAATACTTAAACTAGTTAAGCTCGAGATAATGATTAAAGTTCTATATGTGATCTCTCAACCTACACATTTTACTTAACTGTTACATGGATATGAAGTGACCTATTGGACAACCATCAAAACTTCTAAGATCTCTCTCTAAATGTCATGTTAGCTTGATGTGTGAAGTGTTCTCAAGGCTACCCACTCTCATGGTACATCCAAACTGATTTCCTAACTCCATTTCTCAATGTAAGCAAAGTATATAAGTCTACACATCATAAGCATTAAAGCAAACTATATGCTAAACCAAAGTGAGTTCTTACATAATTATGGCAAGAACAACCCTAAATCTACTTAGAAATCCATTACAATCATAAAAAATATCCTCAGAAGTCCATACATCTTCTCCACACAATAACTATAAAAAAAAATGAGAAAAGAGAGAATAGAAAGCTTATGAGTTGAAGAACAAAGCTGGAACTTAGTCTGGTAGCTTTGAGATCACTTGAAATCACTTGGTTCTCCTTGAAATCCTCCTAAAATGTGTCTAACTTCCTCTTTTTCTGTGCTACATGACCCTATTCTTTTTATAGGTTTAAAATGAGTTTTTTTGTACCCCTTTAGGTGCTTAAACAGATTTAGATACAAGTGGAGCAAGCTGGAATTGCTAGTTGGAAAGCTAGAAAATTCCAGCTTCTATTTGGGTCACGATCTTAACTTGTTTTCCATCCTTATTTTCTTCTTTTGTTTGTCTTTTGAAACCTACAATAAGCCCATATGCAAGTAAGTTGATAATCAACACAAATAAGGCCCAAATCCTGCCTAAATATTGACATACAACTATGCAAGATGTATATACATCAAAACACATGAAAAGCATGCAAAACCTAAGCTTAAAAACCCTTATTTATAACCTAACATGTAATTTATCATATACAATCAGATACACTTGCAAGTTATGTTAAAATAATACAAAACCTGGGCTAAACATTCTAGTATATATAGTAAACATACACATTTATCACATACAATGACTTGGACAATCCTATAACAAATATCACTTATCACACCTAAAATGAGTTTTTGGATAGCACAAAATGAAAACAAGAGAATAAATACAAAAATAAAATAGTTTTATTTTGTGAAGAGATCTGAAGAAGTGAGCTAAACCTAGACAGAAACATACGATGATCATAGCAGAATGAGGCATAAATCTGAAACTAGAGATCTAATAAAAGGATTCTGTTCTTATGCTGAAAGGCAATTTGAGAGACATATTAAACGCATTCGCAGTGACAATGGTATTGAATTTTGCATGAAAGACTTTTACAAAGAAAAAGGAATTTTGCATGAAACCACATGTGTTGAAACCCCACAACAGAATGGAAGAGCTGAAAAGAAGCATCGGCACATTTTGAATGTAGCAAGAGCTCTAAAACTGCAAGCAAACCTACCTACAAAGTTTTGGGCAGATTGTGTACTTCATGCAGTTTACCTAATCAACCGTATTCCTTCACCTTTATTGTCTAACCATTCCCCATATTCTGTTTTATTTGGTACTAACCCAGATTTAACAGATTTAAAGGTGTTTGGTTGCCTTTGTTTTACTTCCACAAAAGAAGCAAATAGAGGAAAGTTTGATGCAAGGGCAAGGAAATGTATTTTTGTTGGTTTTTCCACAGGTACTAAAGG
>JANVCQ010000009.1:5902072-5919078 GCA_025531925.1 Erythroxylum plowmanianum | reverse complement strand
ATGATTATAGATGATCATATATAAAACGTATACTATATGAGGTGCTATCAGACTCACAGAAAAGGATTGATGTAGCACGAAATATGAGCAATTTATCGAGGATTATGGTAGACAAGGCTTAGTGTTTTTGTCATTGTTGGAATTTTATAATATATATATGCCGTGTCCGTGTCCACCAAATTTTAGAAGTCAATATATCCCTGTGTCCGTATCTGTGTCGCGTGTCGCGTGTCCATATCCGTGTTACATAGAGCAAAAGGGTTTGTTAAAAGGCGTTAGCTTTTTTTTATTGAAACACATTTTTTTTATATAATTATGTAATTACGACATTTTTCAGTTTTATTCTCAAATTGCATGAAATAGATTAAAGATAAGGGATTGATGAGTTTATTTATTCCTCAAATGCAAGGAATAGATGAAGAGTTTGAATCAAATATTATATATGTTTTCTTCAACCAAGCAAAATAATAGTTTGTTACTAAAAATATATCAAGAATGAGATTTCAACCACCAAACAACATGTATATCTTTTTGTTACATGTTACAGGTTGGCATGAACGGATCCACAATGGGGGCACTTGCCTCCATCCCCTCCCAAAAATTTTATATAAAAAATTATTATTTTAAATTTTGATTTCATAAAAAATAAAATTTTACTCCCATCAAAATTTTATCTCTATTAAAAATAAAATTTTGCATCCATTAAAATTTTATTCCACTCAAAAACATTTCTAAATTCGTCCCTGCAGGTTGATCGAGTGATGCCTAAGAAAGATGACACGGAACACTTGAGAATTCCTGTTTTCGTAGTAAATAATATATTTATATTTTTTTCTTAGGGTAAATCTCACAGAAAAAAAATAAAGCATATAATTTTTTTAAAAATGAGCCCCATATTGTTATGATAGGGTTCGTAGAAACAATAAATAAATATTAATAACTGCTAAGCCATTGTTAACTGTACAAAAACCTAATGACATTAACTTATCCGTTATTTTGGAATTATATTTAAACGTTTTCTGAAGATTAAGGTTGTTAAATTTATCGATCGGTGAAAATGTTAATATTAAAGGTGACCTTTTGCCTATGAAAGGCACAACGATTAAATATTCCCGATAATAGACAATGACGCATCTTCTCATTGACAATTAGCCAGATTAATGAAGGGTAGTACATTCATGAATGGTCTCTAGCTGGTAGTACTTTAAAAAGTTCTGGGAACGAAAATTGTATGAGATTATGGGGAAAAAGAAAAGTGTATTTGTGCAATCATCCTCCCCTACTCCCTTTCCCTCTCCAGTTAATACAAATTATAAGCCAGACCGGAACCACCATCAGAGAAAAAAGGGGGTCGGAAAATGTTACTTGCAGGCCCACATCAACCAAAGCACATCCCCGCGTGAAAACCACACCAATCATCCATTTGATATACATGCCAATACAGTGCCAAATCAGCCCCTAGATTCCAATGCTAAAAGTATCTTCTTTCGTGGGCCCTAAAACAACAAAGTTAACCAGAGAGCTAATTAGATGTAGAAGAGGGGAAGAGAGTAGCAAAACCAGGAATGTCATGAATGAAAGGCATTCAGGTAGTTACTAAGTGGACCGTTCAGGGGAAAAAAAACGAAGAAAATAAGAAGCCAAGAAAGTCAGGACAAACTCAATTGCCACATTGCACCAAATTGAACAAGAATAAATGAAAGCGAGTAATTTTTAAAAAGTGAAAATGGTGTAACAATGGAAGATCAATGCAATCGAACTAAATCATCTGTTCATAGAACAAGAACCACTCACAGTTGAAAAGAATAAGATCAAAACAATTAACATGTTTTTCAGCCCTTGTATAGGATAGCTGAAATAAGGAAATTTAGGTGTTAACCATGTCTTTAAGATTCAAAACAATGCAACAGAAAGACAAGAGTAGTACTAATCACATAATTAACCTATTTCACATAACACAGGATAATATAATGACAAGAAAAACCTAAAGAACTTCAATAACGAGTATACACATGGCTGCATGTGTACCTCTGGACATTGTCCCAAACATGTTATGCACAATCTAACAAGCTAAATGCTTTGGAGATTATTAACAGTATACAATAATCCCGCACTAAATGACAGACAGGACCATGTAAAAGTACCATGTAAAAGTTTTTGAACCATCTAATAACAGGTTAGCCTAATTGACATCAGCCAATAGAAAGGATAATCCCAATTGACATTAAGGATGAGGATTTTTGAAGTTGTAAAACACCAAAGCAAATTCAAACTTACAGTCACATGACGTAATGGCAAGATGATAAGAATCCAATACATACAATGGTTACCAAATTTTACTATAAGCATTTGGGAGAAAAAGATATTCATGCCGTGAAGCATAAGTGACATAGAGTTTACCATAGGTATTCCCATAGCCTTGAGGTCCTCATCGGTCATGTGTATAAGAGCTGTCATATCAACCTGCAAAAAATGGAGCACGCCCAATAAGATTTCCTAACCTAATTACATAGTTAAAAACAAATAGTACTTGCCTCTTCTGCCTGAAACGTAATGAGATACTTTTCAAGATCCAATGACTGCAGAAAACTATCCACTGATGAATCTACCTGCAACAAGAAGGTGCACCGATGAGCCATACTACATGTGTGGCTATAAACAACAGATTAATCATCAAATTTAAGGCATCACAATCATACCAATACATTCCCAATATTTTTTGGGGCCCTAAACTCTCTTTCAAGTTTGAATAAAGTTGGGATCCCAAGAATGTGATAAATTTGCATCCATGAAGCTCTTTTAAGGATATCTTAGTGCTTATCAATCTTATAAAGGATGAATCATGCCAGTAGTCACATGTTTATAAGTCCATTAAAGAAATTTTCTTTATCTGCTGCTATATAATAATGGATAACTTAATCTTAAACCAAAAACATCAATTATCAAACAACATTCCTATCTACTCTCTAAATGATGGTATCTTAGTTGCATGTGTTACTAAAGGCATAGCCAAAGTTCATATTCAAAATAGTACATCCCCAGAGAATATTTCATATGACCCAGGCCATGTTCGAACAGTTTAAAAATTATGGCAGGATACAATCATAAGAAACTAGGAACGACATAAAGGACCATAATGTCATCGCATATGGAAAAATAATAAGTACTTCAGGGTATGACATTCAACATCATGCGTGAATGTATATACCTTTTGCTGTGATCTTTTCCTAGAAGTCACACCAACAGAAGTTTTAATCTGTGGTTCAGGAGTTTCAACAGCAACATTTTTCCTGGTTGTTTTAGCAGCCTCCAGCTTTGGTTTAGATGGATCAATATTAACTGGTTCAGAGTTTATAGCTCCGGATAACTTTTCACGCAGATCCCGCAAACCAGAAACTGGCCCCTTCACACCTTGAGATGATTGCTGAAGACTTTTCCTTTGGAGCTTTTGTCTAAGATCTAGTGGGCCAACTTTGCGTTCTTCACAAGGCATTTACAAAAAGTCAAAACCCTATATAGTTGATCCATTTTCATCCAACACTAGCAGCAATTCTAGTTGTGTGAGGTTATAATAAATGCATACTTTCAAGATGTGGGTCGTCACTCTCAAAAAGATCATGTTCCCATTTATCATCCTGCCTCTGCCTGCATAAATTACGCCATTAACTAGAAAACAATGTGGCTCTGAAGACACCACAGAATCTCTGAGAGAGTAATGCAGAAACAAGTGATGCCAGTCACAATACTAGGCAAGAAATTCAACACCCTCCTAATCAGATACATGAAATAAAATAGGAACTTTAAACAACTTGAGCATCCATTATTTTAATGGCAAGCTTACAATTCTAGCAATACTCATGTACCCCAAGAAGCAAGAAGATAAAAAAAACGTATGATGTCAAAAAGATTATGCTTCAAGTCCCAATATTGTTCCAACCACGTTAAATTCCAACTAGAAATGACATCAATCGACCAGAAAAACAACCATCCAAGAGGCGGGACTTATAAAATCCCGTATCATCATCAATAATACGCATCCGTCTCCCCTATATCAAAATGCGACCATTATTTTCAATCATTGAACAAGTCTACACCAACAAAGAGTGGGTGAGAAAAAAGAAAACCTCTTTCCAGTTACCCGACGTCGACGCATCGAATCATCAACGGAGATGCCATTAAGGCGGTCCTTTATCGACCTTTTGGACGCAGCCTCCACTCGATCAGCGTACATCCTTGAAAACCCTAACCTATCTCTGGTACTCCAAGTAATAATGGTTATAGATTTCGGAATTGATCGCGTGAGTGAAAAGAGAGAATAGTTAGTAACCCTAGCGCCCCTAAATTAGCAAGACTGAAAGTGGGGTTTACAAGTCGATTTCGGATCAACTTATTACAGGAGCTTCGGCCTCCTGGAGTCTTTGTGTTTAGCGTGTCTTTTATACTTCGGAAATGGCGCTGGGATCCCTTACCGGGTCGGGTCAATTGGGATTTGTTTACTGGGAAAAGCTGAAAAGCTCACTCAATTGCAACTAATTGGACCAGGGGTAAGAAGTGGCATGAATAGTATGTGTTGTATCAGTCAAAAGATGGTATTCACTACAATAGTATCATATCATATCTGTTACGAATACCGATATTTGAAATATCAGCATCCATCGAATAACAATTGTAAATTTTTTGCAATAGCCATCAACTCCTCCTTATCGTATCCCCATGACCTTACTACGTCACGAGGCACCACTGTACTAGCTCGACAACTTCTCACCGAGACACCACCAGGCACTAGCTCCTCATTGCGACAGCCGCCGACTTGTCCCCACATGGCTGTGACCTTGTAGCTCGCCCCAATATCCATTTGATTCGCTAAACTCACGCAGACCCGCGACCTGCGACCCACAGCTCTTGGGTTGTTGATGTTTTCTTTTTCTTTTTGCGGGTTTTTTTGAGTTGTTTTTCTGCATAATATTTGTGACTTGTGAGTTGTTTGAGTTGATTCTTTAGTTGTATAGTGTCTATCAAACTATCGATTCTAAGTTAATGTTTCAGCAAGAAGGGATAACTTTTCTGCTCCATAAACAATTCATAATTCTCAACCTTCAATTTGTAGTAACTTATAATATAAATAACATATTTAGATGGTGGCATGATATATGTGTATCATTCAATTTTACTTAGTCTTATTTTTACCAGCCTATAGTGGATATTATTGTCTCTTGTGGTTTAAGATATAAAGGTCCTAAAATTGATGAATATAAAGCTAATCTTTTGAGGAGCACTAGTTATGAAATAAAAAGTTATTTGAATGAAATAAGAATAACTTAGTCAATTTATGGGTGTTCAATCATATGGAACCGTTGGACAAATAAAAAATATGAGTCTATTATCAATTTTTTGGTTTATTATGCTAAATGAACAATGTTTTTGAAGCTCATTGATGCTTCTGGCCTTATAAGAAATGATGATACTCTATTTGAGATATTTGATGATTCCATCCATAAGCATAAAAGTTACTCCCCTTTAAATTATAAGTATTCTTGTATGGTGTACTTTAAGGTTGGTTGTGCATGTTTGGTTTATCCCACATGTAATTTGATGCCCGACATTCATGATTGTAGTGGTTATTCCCATAATTGTCACAACCCAGTATGGAATTTAATTGAGCTTCCAAAAATATGTCACCAAACCTTTCTTTTCCAATATGGTGATGTTACCATAGGAGATGACACATTATAGCTCTTATAGGAGTATTGTCTGCTCTTCTATTGTTAGTTGTAGGTATGACAATGAATTGTTAATATTAACAATAAATCATAAACTCAAGTAGAGAAGTTCAAAAGATAATTAAATGAATAAGTAAATAAAGTGAAATACTAGCAAAATAAAATAAATACAAAAAATAATGGTTAGATTAATAAAATCTAGGCTTTCCTAATATTACTGTCCTCGATAATGACTCCAAACACTTGGTTGATTAGGATTAATGTTAATATTAAAATTTTACTGGAAGTGCATGGTATAGTTATAGTTAGCACAGACAAATACGGATCGATTCCATGGAGATAATAAGTATTAGTAATTAACCTTTTTATATTATCTAACCTATAAATCAGATTTTGGATTTTAATTAAAAATTAAGAAAAAAAACTAAAATTGGAAATAATAATGAATGCAGAATAGATGAAATTACTTAGAAAAATTAATATCAAGTAATAGTGTTCAAGTGATGAATTTCCCTAAGAATCCTTGAATTATCAACCTTTTATCATGCAATCATATTATTGATTGTTAGACTGTGAAAATTCTTATCTTATGTTAATGTTTTTCTCAAGACTATTAACAACTAATCCATCAGTTGATTAACGAAACTCTTTCTCGTTAAAACCCCTAGGATTTTATTATCGATTCATGAATTTTGCTTTTAGATTCGACCCTAATTAAGAAGATTTGTGTCAGTTTATCTCTACGTTTACATGCAACTCCTTCCAATTATAATAGATCTATTCGTACAAGAGGATTTCTCAATGTCAATCATATGAAATCAAATTATGCACTAATATTTTGGATATATTTGAACAAGAATAAAACATATAATTGAATCACAATAAACCAATCAAATAAATGCATTAAGTAAAAGATCAAAACATATTGTTATCCTGACTTAAGGTTCATCACACCTAGACACTAAATAACTTAGTTACTAATAATGGAAAACAAAACCAAAGATAAATATGCAAAAAAAAACTAACAAAAACAAAGACATCATAATTTTAAATCTCCCTTTTTCTTCAATTGAATCTTCTTGTAAGTTTGGATTTGATGTTGTTATCTATGGATCTCTTGACATATTCTTCATCATTTCCTCGTCCCTTGGTCAAAATTGTCGCCTCTGAATATGCCTTATGCCTCAAAACTACTTAAAAATTTGGCTCTCTTTTGTTTTCATTTGCTCACATCCTTTTATAATAAAATTTAGGATCTATAGGATATACCCGGTTACTGACACAGGCGTATAGGAGACTATGTATATTTAAAAATACCTAAATTCATGATATATAAGCACAGAGACATATAAGACAACATGTACGACTGTGTATGTCAAGATATACGGGCATGTAACTTCACACGACTAGAACTAAAATTCTTTAATCTTGACATGTTTATAGAGACTTACACGATCACTATACAAGGTCATGTAGATCCTAAGTAACCTTTTATCATGCAATCATATTATTTGATTAGAACGTGAAAATTCTTATCTTATGTTAATATTTTTCTCAAGACTATTAACAACTAATCCATCAGTTGATTAACGAGACTTTTTCTCGTTAAAACCCCTATGATTGTATTATCGATTCATGAATTTTACTATTAGATTTGACCCTAATTAAGAAGATTTATGTTGGCTTATCTCTACGTTCATATGCAACTCCTTCCAATTATAATAGATGTATTCGTACAAAAGGATTTCTCAATGTCAATCATATGAAATCAAATTATGCACTAATATTTTGGATATATTAGAACAAGAATAAAACACATAATTGAATCACAATAAACCAATCAATATAAATGCTTTAAGTAAAATATCAAAACATATTGCTATCTTAACTTAAGGTTCATCATACCTAGACACTAAACAACTTAGTTACTAATCATGGAAAACAAAACCAAAGATAAAAATGCAAAAAATAACTAATAGAAACAAAGACATCATAATTCTAATAACCCTTTTTCTTCAATTGGATCTTCTTGTAAGTTTGGATTTGATGTTGTTATCTATAGGTCTCTTGATATATTCTTCATGATTTCCTCATCTCTTGATCAAAATTGTTGCCTCTGAATATGCCTTATGCCTCAAAATTGCTTAAAATTTTGGCTCTCTTTTGTTTTCCTCTGGTCACGTCCTTTTATAATAAACTTTAGGATTTCTAGGATATACCCAGTCACTTACACAGGTTTATACGAGACTATGTATATTTAAAAATACCTAAATTCACAATATATAAGCACAGAGACATATAAGACAACATATACAACCGTGTAGGTCAAGATATACAGGCATGTAACTCCACACGACTAGAATAAAATTCTTTAATCTTGACATGTTTATAGAGACTTACACGATCACTATGCATGGTCATGTAGGTCCTAAGTTGCTTCAAATCTTTATTTTATGCCATGATTTCATCTGAATTCTTCTCTTTTTGGTCCATGAAGGCATAAATGCACCTAAAGAGAATTGAGTACCAAAATTAAAACAAAATTATAAGACATAAAGCAAAATATATCAAATATGGGTTTACAATTATAGTTAAATTAACATCTATCAAGTTTCTTACTAGGATGATCTCTTACCAAATTACTCTAAAGGGATCCTTCAGCTTTCGTTAAAAACGTAGGAAACGGAAAATTTTCATTTTTTCATTAACGAATGAGCTCTTCTATATGGGGTAGATAAAGATTCAGTGTAAGTACTGATGGACTCTCTAGAGGAGTTTAGAAGATTATTACAACTAGTAGTGATCAAAAGAAAAAGCTAGATCTTCATTTCACTAAATCCCCAACCATTATGGCAAATGGTGATCCAAATTTCATGTCTCCAATCATCTAATGAATCCTTTAAGTACTTAGGACTATGATAGATGCATAATTGATCATAATTTTACCTCATATTTAATGTATTCTTTCTTGATATTTTATACTTTTGATATATAATTGGTATTTGATTTGTTTCAAGTGTGATTGCAAAGTATAATTACCTTCATAGACTTAAAGGAGGAAATTTTAGATGAAAATGCGGCATAAAATAGAGAATAAGCAATTTGGAAGGAGGGCATAGCCATGCACTTTCATATGATTGTACATTTTCACAATTTTAAAATGCTTGAAATCGCAAAACCGTGTACCAAAAATGTCTAAAATCGCGAAACCGTGTATCAGATGATATAAGTCAAAAAATACCTAACATTGTGAAACTGTGTACCAGACCATGTAAGTCCTAGAAACCCTAGCTTTTATTATAAAAGACTTTTTCAAAAACTAATGAAAGGAGGAGATGTTGGGAGGCAATTTCCAAAAGTAGGACCTATTCTCTAGGTGCAATTTTGGTCAAAAGAAGTGAAAAACACGAAGATTCCATCGAAAAATCTATCAGAATGCAAGATCAAGCCTTTACATCGCAAGAACATTCGATATAAGACAATCAGAGAGATTTAGAATTATGATTCCAATGTTTCAGATTTGATTTTCTTTCATTATCATGTTCGATAATGTGTAACTAAACGTCCAGTTAGTATTTAGGTTAGATGAACCTTATGTTAACACTTTGATATGATTTGTTTATTTTATTAATGTAATTGATTGTTTGATATATTGTGATCTAATAATGCATTTTATTTCTGTTCGAATAACTCAAAAATATTAGATCATAATATGATTTCATATGTAAAGATTGAGAAATTCTAGGGTGAATAGATCTACTGTAATTATAAGGAATTGATTACAATCTTAGAGATAGGATAACATAAATCTTCTAGATTAAGGTTAAACCTAATAGAGGGACTCATCAATCGGTAACATAATTCTATAAGATTTAACTTGAGTAATTTGGTTAGAGACTGTAGGATTAGTTGTTAGTAGACTCAAGGTCAGCTACTAGCATACCGTAGGCATCTCCACGATTCAATACATCAATAAAACAATTATATGATAAAAGATCAATTTGTTTAAGGTTTAAGGGAATTCAAACCTAGATACTAATTTCTGATAACGATAGTTTTTTGCGTGAAATGTGTTGTCTTTGCATTCATTATCGTTTCCTATTTCTTTAATTGTTTAATTTAATTTAATTTTTATTAAAAGTCTAAAATCAATTCGTAGGGTAGATAATATGGGAAGGGTAATTAATAGTATTCGTAGTCTTTGTGAGATCGACTTGTACTTGCTGGTACTAGCTACAATTATGTCGTGAACTTTTGGTTTATTACAATATTGACTATCATAAAATAGGTCAATTAAGTTTTTTGTGTCGTTGCTTTGATATTAGGAAAGCCTAAATGTTATTACTGTAGTCATTTTCATTTTATTTTTTTTATCTGTGTTCTTATTTTCTTTTATTTTAATTTTTCTTTTGCATTTATTTTATTTTCTTTTGTTTATTTTATTTTATTTTATTGTATCTTATTGTATTTATGACTTATTAATTTAATTATCTTTTCAATTTCTCTACTTGATCTCAAGTTTGTAGTTTATAATAGGAATTATGATTCATTGTCATAGCCACAACTCACAATGAAAGGATGGAGCAGTCAAGATTTTTATGGGAGCCATAATATGTCTTCACAAACTTTGACATTGCCATATGGTAGAGTGAGGTGTTCTCATATGTTTTAAGAAGCTCAACTAATATTCAAATCATGTAGTGACATTGGTGGGAGTTATTAGTACAATCATGAATGTCAAGCACCTACTTATATATGGGAGCAATCAAGTATGTACAATCGACCTCAAGGTACACTATAAGAGAATAAATACAATTTAAAGTGGAGTAGTTCTTATACTTATAATGGAACGATTACACTCTACCTGGATATTTAGGCAACCAAACACATCCAGTTAACGAGCCATCTTTGAAAGATAAATTAATGGAAACCCTTGCTGAAATGAAAGCTGACCGATGTGCATTTGAGAGTAAAGAAAAGACAAAGGTTGGTTTCATGAATAGAGGGATATTCCAAAAAGAGCTTCTAGGAGGAAAAGAAAGTATTGCAAATCGACTAATGAAATGCCTTACCAAGAGAGTAGCTAGTCAACGTGCATTCGATTAGAGACTTTCTTCACTTACATATGATGAGTATAATTTAAGCTTCCAACCATCTCAAAGTGAAGAAGAGACAAAGGTCAATTTCATGAATGAATATGCATATTAAGAAGACGAGGAGGTAACTGCAATTCTGAAAAATATGATGACCAAGTTTATTCAAGAATAAAACATGAGGCATTAGGAAATGCAGGCTTGTATACATAATATGGTGAATCAAATCGATTAGCTAATGGATATATTATTTGACGAGTTGCAAGTGAGTTTGCCTAGTTTTACTGATATTAATATTATCAACTGAGAGATAATCACCCTTGGTAGTGAAGAAGAGCCTCTTGAAGAATGACACAAAGAAGCCTTCATCCAAAAAGAGAAAGTAG
Organism: Erythroxylum plowmanianum; assembly: GCA_025531925.1. Lineage (NCBI taxonomy): Eukaryota > Viridiplantae > Streptophyta > Magnoliopsida > Malpighiales > Erythroxylaceae > Erythroxylum > Erythroxylum plowmanianum. The sequence continues at coordinate 5,907,879 of JANVCQ010000009.1, read as the reverse complement.
AGGAGTTACACAAGATAACTAAACAAGATGAGCCAGAAGCCTCTGTCTAGGAAGAAGAAGAAAAAAAAATAGTAGATAAGGTGCTTAAGGAAGAACTGGTGGAGGAACCAAGAAAGGAAACTACTGATGAGGTGTTTGTAGTGACCTTAAGTATTAAGGGTTCCCACTTCCTCAAAGGCAAGTTTTTCGAATCAATCAACTATTTAGGGAGTTTTGATTTTCCCTCTTTCATTAATAGTTTGTCATTAAAAAGGGCATTATTGCTTGAAATTGGATTTATTAATTTGATAAATTATATCCTTATGATTATCTTGCAACATGTGGTTTGTTTATAAGCTATGAAAATGTTTTGTCTAGAAAAGGGTTGAAGCAAGCCATTGATTATTGATCCAGGATGAAGTTGAGCATAAAGGCTTCATCGAGCTACTGATGTTAAAGAAGCGTTGCATGAGAGGCAACTCATGAGCTAGTTTTAATTTTATTTCAATTTCTATATTATTTATTTTTTCTTTCATATTATTATAAGATTTTATTTCTGTTATGTTATAGTTTTTGCTTTCATACAAGGGGAAGGCTGCATAGATAGATGACCCTCGCAAATTGGTAAGCCTTATGCACTATATATGTTGACTTTTTTGTTTCTTTTCTTTCTTTTTATCCTTTTCTTTTATATTTTGCAAGGATGTTAGCTTCATATTGGATGGATCAGAGTCAGAAAAATCATTATAGTCAGGAAAGTACCACTAAACCCTCTCACTTTTTCATAGATGATTTTTATATTGTATACATTAAGGACAATGTACAACTTGAAGTATAAGTATGAGTATGGGTATGAGTTTATTGAATTTTTTAACTGATTTCTTCAAGCTTATTATAATCCTAATAATAAATTTTTTAACTGATGTCTTGAATTAATTGAATCTATCTATTAATACTCTACTTTATTGTTGAATATTGACTTGAATTGGTATGAAAAAAGATGATGGTTAGAATGAAATTAGCTTTCTAGGTCATATTTTTTGTAATTGCATATTATTTACACACATATATTCCCATTTTTTGTGAGTTTTTGAGCCTAAAGAGTAAATTTCCAAAATGTTTTAGCTCTTTTTATTCTTTCATATGTGTGATATCATACATAGTAGGATAATTTTAGAACTTGCTTTTATTATGCATGTTGAGATCATATTTGTTGAATTAGAAGCATTTATATATTGAAGGCACTTAGATTCACCAACTTGCTTTAGCCTAGTTTTTTGAAATTACCATATCCAAAAATTTACCTTTAGGAATAAACAAGTTGAGTCTTAGTCTTTTTCATTGATTAAACCCATATATTTATCTTATTTTTCTTCGAAGACCTTTTTATTGTTTTAAACCTTTAAGGTTATTTTCATTATTTACTTGTTTGAGACTTGAAATTCTTGAAAGGCCCGCTATTTCTTTAATTGTGGTACATGATTAAACTACTTGAAATTATTGTAAAAAGATAGAGAAAAAAAGCATAAAAATGAAAAAAGAGAAAAAAGAGAAAAAAAAAAAACAAATGTTGTGTACCAATAGAGTTGCATTGAAATGACCCATGTATACTTGTAAACAAGTCTTGAAATATATTCCGTCGTAAATTTCCTTCAATTTAACCCTTTATATTATCCCAATCATATCTTACCTAAGCCCCGTTACAATTTTATAAAGACCTTTTGATTTTTGTTTCTAGTTTATACATAAGTGGTGGAGATATGATTTTATTGCAAGCTTATAGTAAGAATTCTATTATGCATTGTTTGAGAGTTTTGATGCTTTTCATCTTAAACACTTGAGCGCATTTAATGAAATCTTGGTGAGGTTGTAAAGAGATATGCTTTTGATTTCAATGCAATTATTGATGTGATTACTATTAATATTGCTTAGGAAGTTAATTTTAGGACAACTTGACTCTAATTGTATTTTAAGTTCATTCAATAGGATATGATGATGTATAATATGAATGGACATGTTGAAATTGATGATGGATTGATGTTGTGAAATTTATAATTTTGATTATGATTTGCTTGAGGACAAACAAAAACTTAAGTGTGGGGATATTTAATAGATACATAATTGATCATAATTTTACCTCATATTTAGTGTTTTCTTCATTGATATTTTATACTTTTGTATATATTTGGTACTTAATCCTTTTTAAGTCTGTTTAAAGAGTATAATTACCTTCACAGACTTAAAGGAGAAGAATTCAAACGAACATGCGATGTAAAACAAAGAATCAACAATCTAGAACGAGCGCACGACCGTGCACTTTCACACAATCATGCATTTTTGCAATTTTAGGCATTTTTGGACATACATGGCTTGATCCACAAGCATGTACCAGATCATGTAAGTCCCAAAAATGCTAGATTTTAATATGAAAAGATAGTTTCAATAGCTAATGAGAGGAGGAGACAATGGGAGGCAATTTCCAGGAGTGAGACTCATTTTTTAGGTGCAATTTTGGTCAAAAGAAGTGGAAAACACGAAGATACCATTGAAAGATCTATTAGAATACAAGATCAAGCCTCTACATTACAAGAACATTTGATAGAAGACAATCAGGGAGATTTATAATTATGATTCCATTATTTTCGATTCATTTTTCTTTCAATGTATGCTTGATTTCATGTTCGATAATATGTAACTAAATGTCCAACTAGTATTTAGTTTAGATGAACCTTATGTTAATACTTTGATATGATTTGATTATTTTCTTAATGCAATTGGTTGTTTGATATATTGTGATCTAATTACACATTTTATTTATGTTCTAATAACCCGAGAATATTAGATCATAATCTAATTTCATATGTAGAGATTTAGAAATCCTAGTGTGAATAGATCTAATTTCATATGTAGAGATTTAGAAATACTAGTGTGAATAGATCTACCATAATTTGAAGGATTTGATTGCAACACTAGAGATCGGATGACATAAATCTTTTGGATTAAGGTCAATCCTAATAAAGGGACTTATAAATCAGTAACGCATTCCTATAAGATTTAACCTGAGTAATTAGGTTAGAGACCTTAAGATGAGTTGTTAGTAGACTCAAGGTCAACAACTAGCATACCATAGGAGTCTCCATGGTTCAATACATCAATAAAATAATTGATTGATAAAAGATTAATCTGTCAAGGGTTTAAAGGGATTTGAGCCTAAATACTAATTAGACACTTCTATGTCTTCTATTTCAGAGACTTAAGTCTCTTCTGTTTCAGATACCATGCATAGGTATCTTCTGTTTTGGTCCCGTTACCCACATCTATAAAAAGGATTAGTAGGCTAACTTGTTTTATATTTTGTTACATGCTCAATTCTGATATAATCAAACTCTATTCTGAAATAACTAAGTTTTGTTCTGATATAATCATATACTGTTTTGATATAGACAAGTTCTGTTCTAGTACTTTAAAGTTCGGTTATGATATTATGGTATTCTGTTCTGATACTTGTAAGTTTTGCTCAGAAGCAAATATATCCTATTTTGATATGTTATATTATGTTCTAAGATACATATTGTTTGGATTGCACTTTAATAAGAACAATTAAAGATTACTTGAATTGTGATCTAATTCTACATATGTGAATGTTAGAAGATTGTTAGAAACAGCCACCAAATTATATCTTGTTTATTTATTTCCTCACTAAGCTTTATGCTTAACACGGTGGTTTTGTCTCTGTGTAGATTCTGATAAGAAGGTTTAAAGATTGGGACAAAGACAATCATAGAGGTCAAGGAGATTGTGTTTTATTTTAGAAATATTCAATTTGTTTTTGAGTTATATTTAATGTAATGAGACAAATTGGAATTTATATTTTGTTTGATGGTTTGTAATAACCTTAATACAAGTTGGAGTTGGATTTAAGGCTTGTATGTGATAAGTACCATATGTAATATCCTACCTCCTAAAATTGTTAAGAGATTAAACTGCTAGATTGAGTCCCATGACTTATTTCATTTAAGAATTTATGAAGTGTATTTCATTCATATGCATAATATTCGTATACACATATGAATCATGATTTAGAAAACAATGCAAGATAGTATGTGCACTCAATTGACATATCCGAAGTATGGAACAAAAATGAATGTGATATGAATGTGCATTCCCAATGTTTTGTATTTTGATTTACCAATAACATGAATTGATGGATTATAATTATGAATTGGAAATTTATCGTTACAATTGAGTAATTGATGAGGTGATACATCGATCTAGTCTAGGAAAAATGTTAAAGAGCAAGACAAATTGATACGTGGGAATTTAGGTTGATTAGGCCTATGAAATAATGACATGTGGCATTAGGAATAAGTGACAAATGACTCAGTTAAATGGATGAGAAGTGGCTTGAGTATAATTGCAACAAGTGGCCCTTTAAGTTTGTGACAAATGGAACTTTATCCTTGTGACATGTGGAGCAATAGAATGGTGACATATGTAGCTTTACAAATGGTGACATATATAACCTTACAATTGGTGACATGTGTAGTCATACAATTGGTGACATGTGTAGCCTTACAAGTAGTGACATATGGAGGTTTAAATGAGTGACATATGGAGTCTAAAGTAAGTGACACATGGACCAATTAAATATTAACATATGGACCAATAGAAGGATAACATATGTATCAATAGAATGGTGACACATGGACCAATGGAATGGTAACACATAGATTAGCTTGACCTTCATGAATTTTCTAGAGAAAATGGATGAAAAGGCAATAGAAGTAAGAGTGAAGGTCTGCCATAAGGTTAGAAGAGGGAGAAAAAGGAAATGAGAAGAGAAGGTGAGAAAAAGGGGAAGGGAAGAGGAGAAGGAAAGAAATTATCAAGGTAAGTTGAAATTCTAGTTTCAATTTTATCTTTCTCTTTCTATCTGTCTTTCATATTCTTAGAGCACGAATTTGAAGAAACTCAAAGAATGAAAGTTGTATATATAGGTCTTGTCTTGACCTTTATGAAAGTGGCTTGACAAAATAGTGACTAGAGTTTGAGTTATACTTGTTTCCCTAATACTACTTGTGATAGAACCCTGTACAAAAACCTTGTATTATTTCCTAATTTTTTAGGACCTTAGAGTCCGAATTAGTGAAAGTATAAAACATGAAAATGATTATTGATGTCTTATTAATGCTTTTGTGAAATGGTTTTATTAGGAGATGTATTGATAATGATTTATTGTGGTTTGAGTATTGGTTGCCAGTCTGTTTCTTACCAGAAACAAGACATAACTTGGAAGGAGATTATATTTTAAAGAGAGATGTTGTTTGTGTAATTTTTAGATATATTAAGACTAATGGAAGTCTAGTTTCGGGAGGCAAAAGAATCATGGCATTTGGACTTTTGTAGAGAGAGTTATGATTAAAAGAAGATAGCTTGTTCATAAAGGAACATTAGGAAGAAAAGGATGTAAACATTGCACTTAAGGTTAGGTTAGCTTGATGGTTAAGGATACATTGAGCTGAATTAGTAGGTGAATTATTGACCTATTGACATATGTTAGAATAAAATTTATCATGATTGATTAGAGATGAATTTGGTTGTGGTGGTGTATGAATATGAGATACATGTTTGAGTAGTAAATATATTGTATATTTGTATTTATAAAGGCTCAGGAGTTGTGGATTAAGGAGCTCATATCGAGGATTGTTAAAGTCAAGGGAGTGTACACCTTCTGTAGCATCCCGTTACCGCTGCGATGAGCATAGTGTTATGAGTGTAGAGTTGTTAGTGCTTAAATTATGATCGAGTGTTTTGTGGCCTCTGATTAT
>JANVCQ010000009.1:5887160-5897731 GCA_025531925.1 Erythroxylum plowmanianum | reverse complement strand
GATGACTTGTATGTGAATTTTGAACCTAGGTAATGCATAGTAGAATTGAATCTCAAATGGATGCTAGTATACTTGTGCATTTAATAAGCGATATTGTTTTAAATAACTCTTTTTACTTATAGTACAACTGATATTTTTATTACGTATTTTGAGAAATGATATTGTTTTTAACTAACCTACACTTGAAATGCAAAAGACAATGTTTTATTTTTTGAAACTATACTTTTGAATAACTTTGCATTTGGAGTGTAAAAGATGACTTTTATTGCATGAAATAATGTTTTGAAACTTTCATATGCATAACCGATCATGTATGCTGCATGTTTGTGTTCTCTTTTATCTTAGAGCCATGATAAGGTTCCATTTTATCGATTGAATCAATAACTGATAAATAAAGACATGGCGCCTTACTTAATTTTTGTATTTAATATTTTGATTGGTGAGGTAACGATTGGCCAATCGTTTGTTAAGAACAACAAACCCCGCACCATTGACATTGGTGCAGAAAAGTCAAGTGTCTATATCGACACCTGTTTACAGGACTTGCGGGTAATTTCACACCTAGGGTCTAGACATCAACGAGGTTAACACCTAGGGTAATGACGCTCTTGTCAATTTTAGTCCGGACTCACCACAGATGAAAGTCAAGCCAACACCAAAAATTGGTGGGTGTGCATACTAGTTTGGTCGACTAGTGGTGACACATATGATTGTTTTGGCTTATTTTGATTTTTTTTTCTAACGATATTTGAATTAGACATATGATGTTTTTCTGCTTTTTTATAATGGAACTAGAACCTATGTTCATTGAATAAGTGATTAATAGGCTAGTCCTATGTGATTCCTAACTAGTATACATTGAATCATAGGCTAGGCCTATGTATTTCTATGTTATGTATGTTCATTTCATAGGTTACCTACACCATTTTGGTGTGTATTGAGTTCTATTTGCAATATATGTTTTTCCTACTCACTGAGTATATAATGTACTCATCTCCTCCGCTTTCTAACCATGTAGGTTAATTTGGTGAGCTTGAGGCCCTGGGTGTATCGTGCAGTCTTTTGACATTTTCGGGGCATTACCACACGTGGGTAGTCTCTATTTATACTTTTGTTGTATAGTGACTCATGAACTGTTTTTCTATTAAGTTGGTTATATTGATATGCTTTATGATTTTGTAAATTAACTCTTAACTGTTTTGTGGCTTGTAATTGACCTTATGTATAAACCTTTTATATTGTTGTTAAGATTGCTCTTGAGTGGACTTAAAAGCCCAAAAGTTGTGGTAGAGTTTTAATGTAAATATAAAAGTGCGTTTAAAATTGATTACAAGAATTTTAATTGAGTTTTGGGATTTTTAAAATACATCCATTGTGTTGTCCAAATGTTTTCAAAGGATACTCAGTTAGCCTTGTATAGTTGGGTTCAGGGTACTGTGAGTATCCTTAGCCTGGATATGCGGTGGTTGTCATGTACCTGATGTGGTACCAGTTCATGACACCATGTGTATGTTGTGTTCTGAATATGACCCAACCTATGAAACGAAATGTATGTTAATTGAGTTTCTGGAAATGCTTTAGCATATTTCAAATTGTTTCAGTACTATTTTGTGGCATCTGCATATCCTTTTACAAGTTAAAGGAACAAGAACCAAAATGAGCTAAACATATCCTTAGTGATGTTTTATTGATGTTTGATCTTATTTTCCTTAATGGAAGCAAAAAAGAGATGAGTTAGGATAAAAGGGACAAGGAAAGCAAATAATAAAGTCACTGCAACTTACACCCCTATGAAGAGGGGCATATGCCTTTAGATATGACATATATGGTTGTGTATAGGACTATGTAAGTCATTGGAAGCTTGTAGGAGCACAAAGATGAAGTTTCAAGTAGCTCTGCAACCTACACATTTGTATGGAGACTTATACGACCGTGTAAGTGAGCTACATAGATGTGCATCTTACATTAGAGACTCCTTCTCCAATCTTTTTTCATAAGCTTGTAGAGATCCTTTTAAGTCATTAATGGCCATGGCTTCTAAGTCTTGGGAATGTTTAATAGCCACAACAACAATATCAATTTTTGAATGAAGAGTGTGAATAATTTTCTTCACCACTTAAGAATCTTCTAATTTTTACCATATCTCCTTATTTGATTGGAATAGATTCAGACTCCTCCATTTGTAAGGATTTAAACTAACCTCTCAAAGTTTGAAGACGCACCTTTTCAAATCCTTTGTGAACATTTTGAATAATCTCCCAAGCTTGCTTTACCTTTGCTACACTTGACACTTTTTCGAACATTTCATCATTTAATGCCACATGAATAACGCTAAGAGCATGTTGATCCATTTTATGATTCCTTTGAAACTATTTCCTTTGGGCTTGATTCAACACTCCTTTATTTGTCAGTTCTTCATATACTTACTCTACCATCTCCCATGCATTTTGAAAGCCAAGAATTGCCTTCATATAAACACACCAATTACCATAATTCTCTTTTGTAAGTTTGGAAATTGCAAAAATGGAGTTAAACATTTTTTAAACAACTCTGCTTTGATACCAATTTAAAGGAAAACAAGGAGATAAGTAGAGAAGGGAGAATATTTGAACTCTCTTTTATAAATTCATTTTACTTAGATTTCTTAACTTCTTGGTTTAGCTTCAATTATACTAGTACATGAGGTAGTTTTAGGTGTACAAGACACCTCATAATACATGAGATACAATAAACTTATCTAAATTACAGTTTCTAAAAGTTATAAGTTCTTGAATGTAGGGATACATGCATAAGAAAAATACATAAACTAAGTAAATAAATCAAGTTTAAATATGGCTCCACTAATATAATTGTTTTATCTAAAACTTCACAGCTCGGATGTTATGTTTGCATCTCCTCGTGAAGTTGAGTTATCAATGAAGAGAAGTCCTTACAATAATCTTGATTAATCAATGATATTGTTTTGGAACTTATACAATATGGCATAGAGAGTTATGTGATAAATAATATTGCAAAGAGGTTAACATATACTTTTGATATTAGGATTAATATTGTTATTTTCTTTTTTTATTTTCAATTTCAACCATTGATATCAATAAGAAAGATCGATTTCTTACATACGAAAGCCCAAAATTGAGCCTGTATTAAACGGGAAGTACGACTCATTGCGTACAGAGGTTTCAGATGCTTCGAGAAATCGTTGGCGAGTTCTGTTCTGCAGTGCACGACTGTGCTCATAGGAACAGGGAAAGTGCACAACTCTTTGTTGCTTGTTTCGTTAGGGTTAGGATTAGGATAGGAGGAGGGGCTTCGATAGATACAAAGAGAACAGCGAAATATGTCAGACAGTGTGAAGCCAAGAACGGTGAGGCTATGGTGCCCATCAATGTCGAATAAGGTAGTGACGTGGGTGGCATGGGACGACCAGAAACTAGACTTGGGTTCTATAGCCAGAGCTTTTGGATTGGACCCATCAACCTTGAAGCTTAATGGTCACTTCCTCAGTAGAGGGCTTGACTTTGTATCCTCCTCTGTCACTTGGAGATCGCTTCTCAACTTCTTCTCTGCTAAAGGCTTGCCTACCGGTGAAAACGATAAGGCCGCGCTTGTTATTCATGGAAGACTCTGTAAACTTGGAACCAAAAGTAAGTTTCTTACTCTTCTTTTTTCATTAATTTCATGATCTTTTGTGTCTGTTCTTTTTTTTCCCCCTCTCTGGGCTAGAAATCCAAAGGAAAAAATGAAAAAAAACTGTTTCAACAAGAGTGAATTTGTCTTGTGAGTTTGTGAATTGGGGTGCTTCACATAAGAGTATGTGAAAAAGAACAACTTTGAGCAGTAACGATGAGAAGGTTAATGAAAATGACAAAAGTTAAAGCTCAAGATAGACCATTTTGCTATACGCTAAGGGTAAGAGTTTACTTCCATTGGCCTGCGGAAGTTGGCCACCACATCAAATATTGACTGTCAAGAACCCAAGCTGGTCACTTCCCAATGTAGAGGTAATGAAGTGCCATTATAAAGAGAATGGTTCTGTCCGCTAAATTAAAATTTTCCATTCTCCAGGAACGCAAGATCCTCAAGATAATGGGTGTACAATTAACCGCAGAATAGAGTCCCAGGACAATGGTGTTAGTGGAAGGTTACCATTAAGAGAGGCGGACTTGATTACCAACAAAAAGTTGAAAGAAAGCAACTCCGGTACGAAGTTTGCAGTTTTGGTGATAGTTTACAGAGGATTGTTAATCCTGTGATTCATGGATCTGTATTTATTTATTTTGTTTGCCTTGACTAGGACGTCTTTGGCCTCAGGATTTGTTGATTACCAGGTGACTGGATTCAGGAGCGTTGGTTTGAAGAGGAAGAAGTTAATGGAGGATATCAACTTACTCAAGAAGTTGAAGATAAATGAAACCAGCTTAGGTACATCGCCCTGATAGGCTAATGTTATTCATTCATCTCCTATATCATAGTGGCTGGTTGTTCTACATGACTAACTCATTTCAGGGAATAATTTTATAGATTCTGAGTCAGGAAAAAAATGCCACTCAACCATTATTCCAGGCAGGCAATTTCGGTGCAGTTACACCGGTAGCAGCATGAAACGTGTGAGAGAGGATGAAGCACTTCTTGCGGCCCCTTGTAAAAAGATGAAATGAGAATTTCAAAACATAATATGAACAATTCTAAACCTTCGTAAAGATCTTTGGATTATCAGTGACATGGGAAAGAATGTGAGACTATGTATATTTATATACATAATAAAAGACATAATCCGTACTTTTTTTTTCCTAGTTTGGCAGGAACTCGTTTATGGATATGGTGTGCTTTTTTTTTTTAATGTAAGAGCAATAAGGATTATATATGTGGTGGTTCAAGTTTTACCTTTTGTCCTGGAAGTCGACGAAGAAGGAAAAGGCTATTATTAGATTGCCATCTCCCCCACAATAAAGAGAGAACATCATAAGGACAAAATAGAAGAAAATCACTAAGCATATTAAAATAAATTTTATGATGATGTTAAGTTATTTTGATTTTAAACTTTAATTTATGGGTCAGAGATGAACCTATCATTGGCAACACAAGTCAGAGAAATTGTGAAATAAAGAACATGGTAGAAATTTTGATATTTGAAAAACACTAAAGTTGGTTTATCAAGTATGAAGGTATTTTAGTATTGACTTCACTGTTTAAATATTTATGGTGTTGTTAAATGTGATGTTAATAGGAGAAGATGTACAAATTGATGTAGGAGAAGGTGTACATATTTATGTACATACTTATTCTAGAGCAACTAAAGGTCACCAAGATGGGATTCTGTGAACTCAGACGGACATGTTTAGGGTAAGGAGAAACCACTACTACCAGTTTGTGTCTTTATTTTGATCTGGATAAGCTTTCATTAAAAATTAGGGAAGATTAACTGGAGGTGTTGTATGTGGATATTATTGTTAGACAATTTTGTCCTTTCTCATAAAATTGGATAACTATTAATTGCAATTTTTTGGTTTTTCAATAATTTATTGGTTAAGTTACGTAATTTGATCCAAATAAAGATAATAAAGTAGCTCTATAAATAATTTAAATTAATAGGTCAAAGTTTCGATGAAAAATAGATCCCAATCAGTATGGACCGGATCTATATTGGTCTTGTGATGAAGAAGCCCAATATATATAAAGGTTAAGGTATTTTGTAATTGCTCATACCAATCATAAGCTTAAGGATTCTTTGATCCGTTAAGAGAGCTTATGTTTTGAAAAAATTGTAGAAAAATCTTACCTGCGTCCCGGAGAGCAATTCTCGTGAAGGTGACAGTGGATTCGTGCTCATTTTGACTTCGGAAAACTCGTTTGAAGTTACAGAGATCGAAATCAGGTATCTCTATATTTTTTCGTTTATTGCCTTTTCACGTTCGATCTGAGATACATAACTAAGATACCATTACATATTACATGTGGTATTAGAGCGGTGACGTAATCTGGTGGTTAAAAATGAAGATTTTTCGATTTTCTCTTCATAAGGTTTTTGAAGATTTAACTTTTATTTCTCAATTTTTTCTTACTTTTTATTGCATGAAAGTAGTACATATGTATTTAGCCTTGAGAAACGGGGTGAAAACAAGCCTAGGAGAGCAAAAAACTAGTCCGAAACTCGTCGAAAATCATCATTTTCTAGTAGGAACGACGGAGACTGTCAGACGCTACTGCCACACACACTCGACGCGCACAGTACCGCCCAGAGGGGCTATACATCTGGCGATTGACATGTGGGTGGACAATGTCGCGCCACGTGTTGGCGTGTGCAATGCACATGCCATCGGATAAGTGCATGGGGGCATGCGTCTGGAGCGTGCACAACATGTGTCATTCATTGTTGAGGCACGTCGTTAGGCGATGCATGTACTTACAGCTGACGTCAACACTACAGTGCGTTAATGCATTGCTGATGTCATGTTGATTTTAGCAGCTGCAATAATTAAAAAATAAATAAAACAAAAAAATTTTAGATTTCCCGTAAGGGTGACATGGGATATTTTGGGCTAATTTTTGGGTCCAGAAAATTCATAAAGTAAAATTTTCCATTGTTCTAGATTTATTACATTAGTAATAAATTAAAGTTTAACTCTAGGAAAAGGAATTGAGGCATTCTGAATCTGATTTGAAGTGAATTTTCATGCTTCGAACATCATATAAGGAAAATACTTCAAGTTTTCGTATCTTAGGTCTTATGTTCAGTGTTTGGGATCGCATGATAGTTATTCGAAAAAGAAATTGAGACATTCTGAAGCCATTTTTGAGTGAATTTTCATGCAATGAATTTGCCATAAGGGAGATAGATGAGCTTCTCGTGTCTTGGGTGATCGGTTCAGTGTTTAGTAATGCACGATACTCGTTTTACTAAGAATTTTCCTTTGCAAAAGCCTCAAATGAAGTTTTCAGAGAATATCTCCAGCATGAGTGCGTGACAATGAGACTATGCATTCGAATTTTTGTATTTATTGATATTACATTATCATATACCATTTACCCATAAAGAATGTGAGGATGACATAAAGACATATCCTTTGTGTTTGTGGACTTTTTGAGTGCTGATGAGAATGTAGTCACCAAAGTGATCTTTCAAGTCAATATTTTGAATTGTTTTGCTTACATGTTAGGAGATGTCTCTAGTCTCATGTTTGATTATTCTGCCATAAGTTTTGGCCTTACATGAGATTTTGAGACATACATAAAGGCATTGAATAGAGGAAAGTCGTTACTTGAATGATCTATTCGCCCACAGGTGGTAGTGTCATGATAGTTGATGATTTGTACTATGATCGCTTTTATATGGAGGTCTAGTTGCATATATTATGTATTCAGCCCATAGGTGTTTCATAATATGTGTGACCGAATTTTTAGTAAAGATACTATTTAATGGCTTTGAGTATCATTGTTATCCTATATTTGTGTTGATTTAAACATTATCATGTTACAGTCATCTTTTCGGTCAATAAAATCGGTGTCACCATTGAAATCCTGACCAGTTTCATTACGAATAAGTGGACAAAGGATGTATTGAACGCTATGAAGATAGCTGAGATTGATATGGCCATACAGATGAATAGGCCATCTCCACCTACATCCATGAACTCGAGAGCTTATAAAGCAGCCTATGAAGCCTGGGATCAATCTAATAGATTATGTATGATGACCATTAAGAGATCCATACTTGATCATCTACTAAGTGGACTTCCGAACCCAGACATTGCGAAGGAGTTTCTTAGTAATGTCTCCCAGAGGTATACAGTCTCACCTAACGTTGAGACAAGTATCTTGATGAAAGAATTACTCTCCATGAGGTATACAGGAGAAGGGGAGTAATGGAATACATATTAAGAATAATCCATCTTCACAGTAGATCGAAGATGCTAAACATTCCTTTTCCTGATGTCTTCATTGTTCACCAGACTCTGAACATCTCCAGAGTTTAGTAATCTAGTGATGACATATTACTCATTGGTTGAGGAATGAGATTTCAATACTTTGACAGCCCATTGCGTCGCTAAGAAGGAGAATCTCAAGTTTGCTACTCCTACAGCCCTCGAAGCAACTAAAGGGAAGGTAAAGATGAAGCCTGCTAAGTTTAAAGATAGAAAGTTTAAATATTCTCCACATGCTGATGTTGGTCAAACCAGTGCTGGTAAAGGTTCGTATGACATAAAGAAGCCAGCAGTATAAGGTCTAAAATGAAAGACTGAGACTATCAGGTAACTCCTTGACTTATCAATTTATGAATCTAATTTGTGATAGTCACATTAAGTATTTGGTGGATATATAGTGGAACATCTGATCACGATGCTTCCACGATGTAGTGGTTCATATCCAAGACAAAGCCAAATTAAAGGGAAGGAGGAACTGATGGTTCACAGCAATGAATAAGTGGAAGTAATATCTACAAGGGATGTATATACTAAACCTTGTTGTAAGGTTCATTTCGATTTTTAAATGACACATTTTATATGTGATTTTTGGATCAATTTTAGATAAAGAAGGTTAACGATTTGTATTTAATACTTCTATTAAACATTTGTTGTTTAATGCAAAACATAATGGTACAACTTTATTGTTATATGGTTTGTATAAAATGTGTCTTACCCCGAATTAGATATATGCTTCTTCGTATCTTGCTAAACAATTAATGAAATTAAGGACCCTAATGATTGAAAAGTCATACATGGTGTGACATAAAAGTTTAGGTCACATTTCCAAAGTTAGGGTTGAGAGATTGATTAAGGATAACATTTTCTCAATTCTAGATTATGATGATCTAAGAACATGTGCTGACTATTGCAGGGGTAAGTTAACTAAAAAGGATACTGAGGTCAACTTATGCTTTTGACTTATTGAGTCTAATACATAAAGATATGGGTAGACCTTGTATAGTTGCATTGTGCAATTCTAAATGTATTTTGACATTTGTTGATGGTTATTCCCATTACAATTTTGTGTTCTTGCTTAAAGATTAAAGGTTGAGAACTAATTGGAAAAATTCATCAAGATAGTCAGATTTGACTGTGGAGGAGAATATCATTACAAACATTGTGTTTTAGGACTTTAAAACTTCCGTTTGCCAGATATTTAGAATCAATTAAAGTAGTCACTTAATTCATTATGCCTAGTAGTTCAATTCACTATACCAAGTAGTTCTGAGCAAAATGATGTGTTGTCGAAAGGCATAACTGCACCCTAAAGGACTTGAAGAAATCGATGCAAAATAGGGCTATTCTACCTGATTATCTAGAAGTTTAGAAACTCAGCCTTGCACACATTCGTGTATAGGGCTGCCTTACTGAGGTAGTATAATCCTTATAAAGAAAGCTTGTATGCTCGTTTCGATCATTGCTATTTAGTAAGATATCTCGACTATTTTAAGGCTATAACTTTTACCATATAGAAGGTGGGACCAGAATAGTAGAATCACAAATAGCTAAGTTTCTGGAATACAATGTTTATGATAATAGTGGGTTCTTTGACCCTTCGGATGATAGCAGGGCGGATACTATAGTTATTATGTACCGGTTACTCATACAGTTAGATCCGGTAGATCTAGGTTTTTATATCGTGCCTGTATAAGAACAGGAATCCATACCTGTACACACAGTGATTCCTGAGGATACAAGATCTAATGCAATTAGGTAATCCACTAGAGTGAGACAACCTACTATCCCATCTAATTAAATAGTCTATCAAGTGTACAGGACTATGATATTAGATATGTTTCGAATCTAGTAGTTTTATAGAAGCTGTTTCTAGACCCAATACGGATGTATGGTGGGATGCAATGAATGAAAAGATGCAATCCATGAAGCATAGTAAGGCTTGAGAGCCAATTGATTTATAGCAAAACTACAAACTCACCGATTATAAATGAAGATTAGACCTAAAGGATTTAGGGATAAAGTTTAACAATTTATAGGCTCGCTCACTCAGAGAAAAAGGTTGACTTTATGTACCTTTTCTTTCGTATCCTTGTAGGATACATTTTGAGTGATTAAGGCAATTGTAGCTCATGATGATATAGAGTTACATTAAATGGCTATCAAAATTGCTTTCCTAAGTAAAGACCTTTATGAAGAGGTCTATATGGTACAACCTAAAGGGTTTCAGGATCCAAATGGAACTGACATGGTTTGCGCGTTATATAGATCAATATATGGTTTACATCAAACCTTCTGAAAGTAATACCTTACAGCTGATGAGGTTATGACCTCTTTCAGCTTCATGAAAATAAAATTAAAAGATGCTTGTACTATGAGGTCAGGGGGAGCAAAATTATCTTTATATTACTGCACGTGGATGATATATTGCTCATGTCAAATTACTTGACCACGTTGTATAAGGTTAAGTGACTTTTGGTCAAGAACTTTGACACGAAGGACCTTAGTGTAACATCTTTTGTCCTAAGTATTCAGATTCACCAGAATAGATCTCAACACTCATCAGGCCTCTCATAGAATGCATACATTGAGTATGTGTTACAAAGGTTTAATACGGTTAACAGTAAACCTAACGTAGCACCTATCTCTCAT
>JANVCQ010000009.1:5826268-5857247 GCA_025531925.1 Erythroxylum plowmanianum | reverse complement strand
TACTTTTGAAAATAGTTCTTTTACTTTTTTCTAAAATCATTATATTCTAATTAATCTAAATTTATATTCATAATTTTTTCTCTTTTCCAAATTATAATATTAAAAGATTCATTCCTAAGTTGCACTAGTTAAAAGTTTGTTAATACTTGAAACCTTGATATAAGTTTAACTTTAAATCCTTCTTGTCATGAGAGTGTTATAAGCATACTATATTTCATAAATAAATATCTATATTATGTCTCAACTTTAAATTATAACAACATATAATTATGATATAATAAAGTTATTAATTTTATCGAATATTAAGTTACAAAATATTTATATTTGTTATTTAAACCAATTAACATTTCATTTGAATAAAACTATAAGTTATTAAATAAAAGTGTAATATCACTAAGTTCTTAATGTTTTAAGTAATATTTTAGGTATAATGAGCTAAATATTAACACAATTTGCATTAAAAGTCATTAAGTCAGGTTTAGATTGAATGGTGCTACATACATTTGCATATCATTAATGAAAAAATACATTTTAAAGTTAAAATCTTGAGATATATTTATTGGTATGATTAATTAGGAATTTTAAATGAATTAATTAGAAATTTGTATGAAAAGTCATTAAGTTAATAGTTATACTTAAGAATTTCAATTCAATTAATTACAAAATTTAAATTTACTTAAATAATTTATTAACTATTATAAAAGAGAATTTATAAAAACAAATACATTAACTATAGAATTTTTTTTGTACACGAATGATTATCTAAACCATTTTATAATAGTTGATACAATTTACAAAATTAAAATAATATCATGTTAGATAGACTGAAGAGTGGAGACTAAGAGAACATCATGTAATTGACTAATTGTACTTGTTAGTAAAATCGTCAACAGTTTGGATCTAATCATCTGTATGTACAAACATAATATAATATTAAATAAAAAGAATATTTAGTAATGTAATATTAAATAAAAAGAAAATTAAAATACCTTCATCTTCATATATTTGATCAAAATAACCTTCAATTGGTTGATTAATTTCACTAGTCCCCTTCGCATTAATACTTGTGACTGTAGAAAAATAAAAAACACAATATTAGGTAAGATAATATAAAGATAGATAAAATAAATATATTAAAAAAATTTTACCATCAATATCTTCATTATTTAACCAACTTTAAGCACACAAAAGAGCTTCCACAATGCGCCAACGAAGTCGACCATGATGAGGAGTAATGACCCGACCACTAGTACTAAATGCAAACTCTGAAGTAGCAGTGGATGATGGAATAGGTAACAAGTCATGTGTAATGTTTTACAAGATAGGATAATTCTATGCTGATCTCTTCCACTATAACAATATATCGAACAACTCAGCTTCATTTTAAAGAACAAATATGCAAAATATATTTATCTAACTCCATCATATTGTAAGAAATCATAGCCCTTTTTTTTCAAAAAATTTGAAAGAGAATATGTCAATAATGGGATAAAAGAAAAGGTCGAACTTGAAACGAAAGTCTGAGTTGAACTACCTGCATCTCGATCATGAGTTTGTTGCATTTTGACTTCATAATCATGAAATAATTGATACAATAATAGTTTTATAGTATGTAGACACACTTGAGCTTCACCACTGTACAATGCATTATAAATATATTCAACCCATCCATCTTATATCTCGAGTCCGTCCAATACATATAATATTGCGACAATATCTCTAACCTTAGACCAATAATAATTAAACTTCTCTGCCATCTATTCTGCTATAGTCCAAATCACTACATTGGAGTTCAACATCCACAATGATAAAACATGCTTTATATTGGACATAGTGTTAAAGATACAGTGCGAAGTTGAATATTTTGTTCCTGAGAATAATTCAGTCCAATTATTAAATAATTTCAACTTCATACAAAGTTCTCTAGCCAAGTCCCATTGATCCTCTAATGGTACGTAGGTATATTGAGAATCCCTTTCTGCTAGTCTAATAAACAGCTATGCATATGGGATTGCCGAATCTAACATCTCAAAGGTTGAGTTCTATCTGGTAGGACAATCTAAAACCAACTTCTTTGAATTTGGAATGCATAAAATTTGTGCACCATCTTCAAAAGTTTCGACTCTTTTATGTTGGAACTTTTCCAACTGACTACTCCACCATTCAGTGCGATAATATATCCTGAATAGGATCTAGAGTCATCCTTGTCAAATTGGAAACTAGCATCTATATACCCGCTCACAAAAAGCTATCCTTCTCTATATACCAAGAATATATCCTTATTACTTTTCAAGTACTTAAGGATATTCTTGACAGCTACCCAATGACCCTCACTAGGATCTAACTGGTATCTGCTCGTAACATTTAGGCCATATGATACATCAGTTCCTGTACATAACATAGCATACATGATTGATCCCATAACCAAAGCATAAGGGATCAAATTCATAGGAGTCCTCTCATCTTGTGTCTTTAGATATATAGAATTCGAGGGTCTAATCCTATGCATCATGAATAGATAACTTCTCTTGGACTGCTCTATGCTAAACATTTTTAGCATCTTGTCTATGTATGTGGACTGAGAAAAACCAAGCAACTTTTAGATCTATCTCTATAGATTCTTATTGATATGTGCTTAAATGATTGTTTAATTATTTCATAATAGTTAGTGATTAATGACATGAAATTGCTTAAGATACTCACTTTAACTCATATGTGATTTTAGGCACAATTGGGAAGCAAAGAAGTTAAAATGAGTCGAAAGCATGACATTTGGGCCATTTTTCAAAGAAGCATACTTGTCTTCATGTAGTAAGAAGAAGAAAATAAAGACAAGAAAAATGAAAACACAAAGAAGATGAATCAAAGTGGCTCATGGTGGTGCATGTTTCATGCAAGAACGTGAGTTCAAATTTAATGGAAAGCATTTGGATTAATTGGTAAAACAAAGAAGGCAGCAATAATTGAAGCCAAATCACATAGCATGCAACATATGACCAATATGGAAGTGCATAAGCCAACAACAAGAACTAAGCAAAATGACGTGCAAGAGGAGCAGTCGTCCACACCAAAACACAATCATTTGGAAATGAAAGAAATGCAGACATCGTTTACATTTTATGCAGAGAACGTCTGTGTAAATACAAACATCATTTACGTTTCATGCAAACATTATATATGAAAACCAAATGTTAAGCCAGGGTTTCAAGGCTTTCTAGAAATTAAAGGGAACAGTAGAGTATACCTCAAATTAATTAGAAAAATAGAGAGTAGTGTAGGATAAGAGAGTGGAGGCATAGTAGAGAGAATCGTGGGTGTTCTTTAGTTGGGGGTTATTCAATGGGGGTTGAAGCATTTTTTTAGGAGAGACCCATGAAGGGCTAGACATCCTGACGTTGGTTTAGAGGCGAGGACCTAGGTTAAGTGTATTTCATAGTTTTTGTTGTTTTTTTCTCTTTAGAAATTAATTGTGTTATCCTAAGTTAATTGATTTGGGTTTTTTGTATGGATAATCATATTCTTGTTATTTTTTGATTATTTGTGTATGAACCCATTAGGTATTGTGAAAAGATGATTTGAATGCGTTCATTGGATTGTTTATTTACAAACCCATTGCTAGAATTTTGATATAATCTGTAATTGATATATTTGAAATTCATGCATAGAAACTAATGATTTATAATCATTTGGGATAATATAACATAGGTTAAATGAAGCATTATATTTGGTTGTTTCCTTGATTAATTAGTTTTCCTAATTCATAATGCTACTACCTAATTGAATTTAGAGATCGTACCTTAGGTTATTTAGTTTCTAGGTTTAATAAATGATCATATCTTGATTAAACACTATCTAAGGGAAAACTCAGGTTGATTATTAACCCACGATTAATAGTTGCTAGGAGAGGTTTGAGAATAATAAATTAATGAAATATGTTTAATAAGGGCATAGGCCGAGATTGAACCAAAGAATTGAGTCCCTATCGAATTCTCCACTTTTAAAATTTTTTACATGTTTTTGTTACATTGATTTTGTTAGTTATTTTAGCTTTAATTTATTTTCTTATTTCTAGAACCAAAACCCCCTAACCTAAACACCAATTAATTTCATTTCAACAACTTTACACACACTCTCTGTGGGATTGACCTAGACTTACCACTGTTATAATAGTAGTATAGTTTTTATTTTGAATAGTGTTATAACGAATTGTCAATTTTGACATCATTGTCGAGGAGTGCGGTGTTTTATTTTTTGTTTGTGATTTTAGTTGGTGTTTTGTATATATTTGTTTATAATTTGTTTCTTTTCAGTTATTTCATGATCCTGTCATTGTTTTGTTTTGTGTTTGTGATTAAAAATGACCAACACGCAGAAATTCAGGGCCTAAAGCTCATAATGTGAAATTAGGGCTCAATGCTCATAATTTGAAATCAGGGCTTAAAGCTCGTAATGTGATCAGAGCTATAATGCTTGTTAAGCTAGCCAACAGAACATTATTTGAAACCTGAGGCATGAATTGGCATATTTGATCACAAAAAAGAAAAGAAGAAATAAGGCACATGTCCATTTTCATTTGTATTTTTGCAAATAAGATATGTTCTAATTGAATCAAAATATTGCAATACATCTGGATATCATTGATAATGTGACATGTTTATGAGAACTGTTATATGTCATATGATTGTTGATGTGCAATAATATGTTGCTGGAACTATCATTTATGATATGACTTATGTGAGTGCATCGATGATGATTCACTCACTGAGTTCGCAAACCCATCAAAATTGTAATGTTATTTTTAGGTCTAGGAGAGATCTAGCTAGTCTAGTTGGAGTATAACTTTTGCATTTGGACATGAGTTAGTGGTCGAGATAAGTTGTACCTACAGATGTGTCTAGTTATTTTGCGTCAAGAATAACATTATCACATTATCTTGTAGATATCATACTTTCTTTATGTCTTTTGAATATTACGCGAATTGTGATATACCACCGGTTGCTACTTGGTTTATGTTTTGGATATTAAATATAATGCTAAAGTTTGTGAAATGTTTTGATATATATTGTTGAGACAATTTAAAAGAAGTTAAGCTTTCCTTTATGTGGTTTACACAGTTTAAATATGTATGAAAGGTATTTCTGAAAGTAAGGTCAAACTTTGGCAATTTGTTGATTAAAATGCCTCCGTGCTATATGATATTATATGTAAGGTTGAAAAATCTTTTTGAATTGTTTTCTAACATATCATTTTAGTAGAGTATATCCTTGAATATCCTCTGATATGCTCAGGAATATGCTTTATTGGAGTGATATGTTACATTTTGGTATTAGAGCCCAAGTTTAGCATCTTACATGGGCATTTGTCATAATATATATCAAGTTACATGCATATTAAACATGTCATACACTATCATTATTATTGAGTAATGTTCAATTAGGCACACAGAGGCAACTAATCCCCAGTTTTGGTTGCATTTACATAAATCACATGCAAGAACATACATTAAGATTCAAAAATGTTAGAAATTGCGAGAAGAATGATGATCTGACAAAGTGTGAGAAAATGAAAAGTAATTAATACCTTGACAAAGTTGATCTAGCAAAGATCGAAAATGGTTTGAAAAATAGGAGTAGCAAAAGTGTCATATCGACTATATGATTAAGTATTTATTAAATAGGTATAGGAGATACTACATTGTTTGATATATTAGACATAGAATCAATGTATTCTTATTTGTGGTTATATTATCGAATATGATATCAGTATTATATTGTGGTTGTATACCTTTGAATTGATATGGATGTGAATACATTTTCATAGGTTTGACTGAGAAACATGGAGATGCAAGTAGAAATGATAAGATTTAAAGTGCACGGGCAAAGTTAAAAGAAAACCAAATTTATTGTTACCTTAAGAGGTTGAACTTAGAACTGGAATGGTTGTTAGTGTGTTTTTAAGATATGTTTCTGGTGTGTTTTCATATGTTTTAAGTGCTTCTTTGTTTGTTTTAGTTCTAGTTTATTCGATCTTTAGCATCTTTTCTTGATCTTTTAAGTGTTAAGTTGTTTCTTTACATTATCTAGTGTTTAATTTTAGAGCCTATTTGTAGGATGGATTGATGTACCTTGTTGATGAACTGTGCAGGTATCAGATTTGCAGTTGTGGATGTGCACTAATGGGTAGACTTAGAGAATTTAGATGACAATGAAATATGGTGGAGAGGAAGGACAATGTGTGAGGAGCTTGTAGTTCAAATTTCAAGTCAATTGGAGGTCCGTAGAAGAAGTTATGGCCAAAAGAATAAAGAGTACAGAAAGCTGTCCGACAATAGTGCATGATCGTGCTTGTGCACAATCGTGCAACTACAAGATGGGCGGAACTTGCCAAGATCAAGTTAAAAATGGGATTTTAAGTGGTTTAACCCTACCTTTGACATATATAAACGCTCTAAACCATAGGAGCCTCCATCCATCAGATCACACACCAAAAATAGAAAAAGTGACTTTTGGAGGCCAGTCAAAGAAGGGAAACACAAAATCTACCTCGAAAAAGTGGCAACAACATCAAGATTCAAAATTTTTCCAACTTTTTAGAGTAGAGAGAAGGAGTTCTTAACTTTATCTAGCTTTTATTCTTTTCTCTTTATGACTTCTAATGTGAAAAACATGGATTTTTGTTGGATTGCTCATAATTATGATTATGAGTAGCTAAACACCTTGTAGGAGTTGTTCTTGAACTATTTGTGGAACTCTTGCTGTTTTGGATGCAATGAAAGATGTTTTTGTGATATTTATTGTGCTAATACCGTACAATAGACCGAGAAGGTGAGTGTGGGTATTTGAATTGGGTAGTGTAATGAGAGTTAGCTCCTAATGGGCCTAATAAATATTCAGGTTTTTCTAAATAGTTGAAGAGAGATCTTAGTTGTTTGCTTAAAATCACCTATAGGAGTGCTTAAAATCTTATTGAAGGATTAGGAGAAGTTGGTAAGTCTAAAGATAGCATAAATAATTCTAATCCATTCAATTAGGGGCAGCTAATTACGTCTTGAGAGAGGCTAATTAAACATTAGAAAATCTTGGGTCAAGCATAATTGGATAAAAAACACAAGATGAAAGCAAAATAGGGATAGAGTAACTCCTAATTTTAAACCTTGGCCGTCAAATTACTGCATTTTGCCTTAATTGGTTATTCATTGCTAGTTTAATTAATTTTCATTTAATTTTCAGTTTTTAATCTTTTGAAATCATTTTTTAAAACAGAGCTTAACCTAAATTGAGTGGTGTCTAACATCAATCTCTGTGGGACGATACCTGTTTTTAAATACAAGTAATGACCCATATACTTGCAGTTTTTGATGTAAAACTAATAGTTTGGTTTGCGAACGAATAAGTTTTTGGCGCTATTGTCGGGGATTGAGTTGTTTAGCATCTTGTTTAGTTTAGGTGATTTTGATTTAAAAGTTTATTATACTTTTCCTTGTGTATTTGCAAATGCATGAGCACAAAGAGCACAAGAAGATCTACCGAGTTTAGTGAAGAAGAGCTATCTGACATCGTAAGACACGGAAGAGTTAAGAAGAGCTATTTGCCAAGAGACATTATAAAGGAATATGGTGGAAGAAGGAGAACTAGGAGGGGCCGAGAGAATATTGATGGATTTCATGAGGCCCAGATTTAGTCCATAAGGAGTCACAAGGCCTATGGTTTAAGCAAACAATTTTGAAATCAAGCCTACACTCCTGAACATACTCCAGAATAATGTTCAATTTTATGGGTTATCAACTAGAGATCCTAATGCCCACCTAGAAAACTTCTTGGAGATATGTGATACTTTTAGATTTCAAAGGATGTCTGATGATGTTGTGCAACTCAAACTACTTCCATTCACTTTATGAGACTGAGCCAAGGCATGGTACAACTCACTTAATTCATCTCAAATTACCACATAGGATCAAGTAGCCCAAGCCTTCCTCACCAAGTACTTCCCTTTGACAAAGACTACTTAGATTATTAAGGAGATTACAAACTTTCAACAAAATGATGGGGAGTCCTTATATGAAGCTTGTGAGAGGTTTAAAGAATTTCAACAAAGCTGCCCACACCATAACCTTCCAAGGGAGTTCTTACTCTAGACATTCTACAATGATGTGAATCAAACTACAAGAGGGACAATTGATATAGCTACTGAAGGGTCTTTGATAAGGAAAACAATTGAGGTGGCTCATGATCTTTTAGAGGAGTTAGCCAATAACAGTTGCGTATGGTCAAATGAAAGGAGTAGGTAGGACACAAAGGAATAAAAAGGCATGATTCTAATTGATTTTTTTACAACTTTGCAAGCCCAGATTATTGCTCACTCAAAAGTTTAACAATATGCAAGGACCTTCTTCATCTACAGTCAAAGCTATGCAAACCTAATGCGAGTTATATAGGCAGGACAACCATTGCACAACAGAGTGTTTCTTGTTAGGAGCCAGTGGAACAAAATAAGTAAATTTCTTCTGCCAACCACAATAAAGAGGTAACAATCCATACTCCAACATTAATAATCCAGGGTGGAAAAATCACCTAAATTTTTCTTAGAGTGCTAATAATGCAGGTGGGCCAGCAAGACCTCCAGGACCTCTTGGATTTCAACAAGATCGATTTAGAGCCTTGGAGAGCAAGATGGATAGGATGATGGATGCAATGGACTCGATGAACTCTAAATTTGCAACCTAAGAAGAGTACCAAAAACAGATGTTTGCAAGCCAAGATGCAATGTTGAAGAACCATGCTTCACCCATCCACAATTTAGAGGTTTAGGAAGGCAAATTTGCTACTGCCTTATCTTCTAGAAATGCAAGTAGCCTACCAAGCAACACTGAGTCAAATCCAAAGGAACAACTCAAGGTGATCACACTTAGGAGTGGTAAGGAACTAGAAGAACCAAGTGTGCAATAGGAGAATCAAACAAAGGAGAAGGGTAAGGAGATAGAAGGGAAGAAGGAGGAAGAGAAAGAATAAGAGAGGCCATACATTCCACCACCACCCTACAAGCCTAAGCTTCCATATCTACAAAGGGTGAGACAACATCAAGTAGACACTCAGTTCTTTAAGTTCTTGGAGAAGTTGAAGAAGCTTCAGATTAACTCATCATTGGTGGAAGCATTATAGTGAATGCCCAAGTATGTAAAGTTTCTCAAGGATATACTCATACATAAATGCACTTGGGAGGACAATTAAACAATGACCCTTACATAAAATCGTAGTTTAATCATTTCAAGAACCTTTCCATCAAAACTACACGATCCAGAGAGATTTAAGATTCCATGTGTTGTGGGTGACTTTGAATTTACTGAACGCTTATGTGATTTAGGTGCAAGTATTAATATGATGCCTATATCTGCTTTCACGAAACTAGGCTTACAAGACATCAAGCCAACATCTATGCTCATTTAACTTGCTGATCAACCCATCAAGAAGCCATTCGGAGTTGTAGAAGATGTATTGGTAAAAGTAGATAAATTTATCATTTCGATGGATTTTGTTGTGTTGGATTTTAAAGAGGATAGGAATTGTCCTTTGATTTTGGGTAAGACCTTTATGAATACTAATAGGGCATTAGTTGAAGTTCATGAAGGGAAACTTGTTTTAAGAATTTGCAATGAATAGGTTGAATTTAATATGTATAAAACTATAAAGAAACCAAAGGATGGTACTGCACGTATGAAGATTGATATTGTAGACGCTTGTATGCAAGAAGTTGAAAAGGAGGTTACAGAAGTTGTTGAAGTGAATATGGATAAAGGTGTGAATGAAGAAAAGTTAAGTGAGGAGAGTGAGTAAGAGAAGTTAGAGAGATCGGATACCCTACACCACCCTCCCTTGTTAAGCCGCCCACCTTATACCTAAAACCCTTACCTTCTCACTTGAGGTATACTTTCTTAGGTAAGGACCACACCCTACCCATCATCATATCCAATTCATTAGATTTTGAGTAAGAAAAGAAAATGGTAAACACTATTAGAAAGAGGATGAAAGTCATGGCATGGAAAATTGCTGATATTAGGGGAATTAGCCCCAATGTGGTGATGTATAGGATTAGCCTCGAGGAAGGATGAGAAAAGTACAGGAGAGAAAAAGAAGGTTAAATGCACACCTGCAAGAGGTTATGAAGAATGTAGTAGTGAAGCTCATAGATGCAGGGATTATTTACCCTATTTCAGATATTAAGTGGATAAGTGCTATGCAGTGTGTGCCTAAGAAAGGAGGCATGACAGTGATGGAAAATGAAAAAGATGAATAGATTTCTACTAGGACCATCACAGGTTGGAGAGTGTGTATTGATTACAGGAAGCTTAACTTGGCCACCAAGAAAGAACCTTTTCCTTTACCTTTTATGGACTAAATGATTGAGAGGGTGGCTAGCCATACATTTTATTATTTTTTTTGATGGATTTTCAAGTTACAATAAGGTGTTCATATACCCACAAGATTAAGAAAAGATCACTTTCATTGGTCCTTATGGGACTTTCACTTATCAGAGGATTCCTTTTGGGTTATGCAATGCACCTGCCACATTTCAAAGGTGCATAATGGTTATTTTTGCAGACATGAATGAGAATTTCATGGAGGTATTTATAGACAACTTCTCTACCTTTGGAGATTCTTTTGATGATTGTTTGTTTAATTTAGGCAGAATGCTTCAAAGATATGAGGAGTCTCATCTGGTTCTAAACTGGGAGAAGTGTCATTTCATGGTCCAAGAGCAGATTGTATTGGGCCATAGGATCTCGTGCAAAGGGATTGAAGCAGATCGAGTAAAGACCGAAGTGATTGAAAAGTTACCCTTCCCATTGACATTAAGGGCATCCGATCTTTCTTTAGTCATGTAGAGTTCTACAGATGGTTCATCAAAGATTTTTCCCTTATTGCTAGACCCTTAACCCATTTGTTAGTAAAAGATGTGCCTTTTGTGTTTACTAATGATTGCTCGGATGATTTAATAGGTTGAAGAAGGCACTCACAATAGCACCTATCTTAACAACATCGGATTGGTCAATTGCTTTCGAGATTATATATGATGCAAGTGACCATGCAGTGGGGTATGTATTTGGATAGTGGAAGGAGAAGAAACTACATGTTATCTACTATGTGAGCAAGACCTTGACATGAGCACAACTGAACTACACCACTACGAAAAAGGAGTTGCTTGTAGTAGTCTTTACATGTGAGAAATTTCACTCTTATCTTTTAGGCTCACATGTTAATGTCTTTACAGATCATGTGGCGTTGCATTATCTCTTTCCAAAGAAGGATTCCAAGGCTAGGCTTATCAGATGAGTACTTCTACCCTAAGAGTTCAACCTTAAGATTAAAGAAAAGAAAGGAACAAAAAATGTTGTAGTAGACCAGCTATCAAAACTTGAAGGGGACATAAAGAAGAAGAAGAGGATCCTTGATGAAGCCTTAATGATGGTAGAAAACACCTTTCTTCCTGAGTTTGCAAATATTACAAAATATCTCTCAATTGGTGTTCTTCCCTCTAATCTTTCTTATCAATAAAGGAAACATTTCTTATTCCAGTGTTCTCATTATATTTGGGATGAACCCATACTGTATAAGAATTGTGCTGATAGTATGATTCACAAGTGTGTCCCTGATGATGAGATACCTGAAGTGTTGATGCAATGTCATAGTTTTATTTATGTAGGGCATTATGGAGCAAATAAGGCAGCTGTTCGGGTCTTATAGAGTGGATTCTACTGGCCAACCTTATTTAAGGATGCTCGAAATTTTGTGTTGAAGTATGATAGGTTCTAGCGATTGGGCAATATATCAAAGAGGGATGAGATGTCACTTCCAATCATCAAGGAGGTAAAGATATTTGATTTGTGGTGCTTGGATTTCATGGGACCATTCCCATCCTCCCTAGAAGTATATCTTAGTTGGAGTGGATTATGTTTCTAGGTGGGTTGATGCTATGGCTACTCCAACAAACGATGGTAAGGTGGTTCAACGTTTCATCAAGAGAACATTCACTCGATTTGGGGTGCAAATGGCAATTATAAGTGACGGAGGTAGTCATTTCTGCAATAAACCATTTGAAGTTCTTTTTAGGAAGTATAATGTTTACCCTAGAGTGACTACCCCATATCATCTACAAACTAGTGGCCAAGTGGAGGTGGTGAATCGAGTTGAAGAAGATTTTAGAGAAGGTAGTGATCATCTCAAGAAAGGACTGGGCTCTGAAGTTGGATGACACACTTTAGGCATATAGGACAACTTTCAAAACACCTATAGGTACTACTCCTTATAGACTTATGTATAGTAAGGCTTTCCATTTATCCTTGGAGTTGGAGCATAGGGCTTATTAGGTAATAAAGAAATTGAACATGGATTAGAAACTTGCGGGCGAGAAGAGGTTGCTACAAATTGATGAATTGGAAGAGTTGAGATTTGATGCTTATGAAAATACTGAGTTGTATAAAGAGAAAGTTAAGAAGTGGCACTCACATCAAGAAGAAGGAGTTTAAGAGTGGAGATTTAATGCTTCTATATAATTCAAGACTTCACTTATTTCCTGGAAAGCCCAAGTCAAGGTGGAGTGGACCTTTTAAGGTACTTCAAGTATTTGATCATAGAGCAATAGAATTGGAGAACATCAAGGGTGAAGTCTTTAAAGCCAATGGAAAACGATGCAAGCTTAACATTGAAGGAGCTCTCTCTCCTGAAAGGGAAGTGATTTCTTACCTTTCCCTTACTCTTCTTGATTAAATTAAACTTTGGTCAAGCTCATGACCTTAAATAAAGCATGTTTTGGTTAGTTCTTAGGTTGTTTGAGTTGTTGCTACTTGGGTTTCAAGTTTTTTCTTGCTTTAATCTTATCTTTTCTTAAGTTTGAGTGTTGTTTTCTTTAGTTTGATTGTAGTTTTTTATGTTAAAATTTGAACTTGCAAGCTTGGAGTGACTCAAAACCTAGTTGGGAGCCATTTGGAGTGAATTAGGACAAGTTTGAGTGAAACCCCCTGACAAAACCGTCCAACCATCAGGGGTGCACGATCGTGCACTAGTATGATCGTGACAGAACTATCCAGCCACAAGAGTGCATGATCGTTCACCAACACGATCATGACAGAACCCTCCAGACATTAGGGGTGCATGATTTTGACCGAACCGTCCAGCCATCAAGAGTGCATGATTGTGACAGAAACATCCAGTGACTAAGAGTGCATGATTGTGCACCAGCATGATCGTGACAAAACCATCTAGACACCAGGGATGCACAATCGTACACTAGCAAGAGTGCATGATCGTTCACCAACACGATCATGACAGAACCCTCCAGACATTAGGGGTGCATGATCGTGACCGAACCGTCCAGCCATCAAGAGTGCATGATTGTGACAGAAACATCCAGTGAGTAAGAGTGCATGATTGTGCACCAACATGATCGTGACAAAACCATCTAGACACCAGCGAAGCACAATCGTACACCAGCACAATCATGCAGAGTGAGTAGCAGATCT
The DNA here is from genome assembly GCA_025531925.1 of Erythroxylum plowmanianum. Taxonomy (NCBI): domain Eukaryota; kingdom Viridiplantae; phylum Streptophyta; class Magnoliopsida; order Malpighiales; family Erythroxylaceae; genus Erythroxylum; species Erythroxylum plowmanianum. The sequence continues at coordinate 5,843,734 of JANVCQ010000009.1, read as the reverse complement.
CGCCCACCCCCTTTAAAACCTTAAAAGACATCTTCTCTCTCTCTTCCCTACAGCCCTCTCTCTAGTTTCGACCCCCACAACCTTTCCTTATGTGATTTTGCTCATTTTCTTCAAAGTTTTCACTAAATCTTGTAAGTTTACTTAGGTTTTTCATCAAAGCCTTCAGTTTTGTGTAGATTTGCATTGTTTTTAGTTTTATTTTCCCCTCCTTTCCTCCATTTTCATAGGTTTCTCTCTCTAGGAGTTATGTGTGTTCCTTTTTGAAACTTATCATGTTTCTTTTATGATTTTTGTAGGTTTTCATGCCATTATGCCTCCAAGAACCAAGACCCTTTGCAGAAAACCTGTTGAACCCATCCAAATTGAGGTGGGGGGTCGAAATATTGCAGACATTATTGTCCGTTTTGAAACCAAGAATGGCTCAAATGTCTGGTCAGCTGATTCTAAAGCGTCTAGTTAGATTATTTTGGTCCAGTACCCAGTTTTATGTTGTACACATTGTATAAAATTGTGAACTTTCACATGTTATATATTGTATAAACTTGAATTATGAGTGTAATGAATGTTTATGTTTGTGAATCAAATGCAAAGAATCTTATATGTCTTTGGTAATGTAAATACATGGATTATAGAATGTAATGAGAATATAAGCTTATGGCTATGAATAATGTGAGGAAACTTAGTGCTTCGAAATACTTATGTTCTATATGATGCTTTGATAAGTTGATGTGACTGCTCTAATATACCTGTGTACCATGAATGAAAGTTGTTGATGGCATATCATTTGATTTGATGCATTTCATGACATTGATATACATGATTAAATAAAGAAGTTGTGACCAGAGTGACCAGTGTGAAAAGGAGCTTAAAACTCAGAAATGTGCATAAAGAGCCACGGGCTTAATGATTAATGAGCCTAGTATCCATACTAGGTACAGGACAGTATCTGAAATGAGCCAAATATCTACAACAGATACGAGACAGTTAAATTGGCACTCAGTCATAACAAAATAAAAAGAAAGTGGAGTCATAAGTGCATTTGCATATATATATATATATATATATATATATATATATATTATGTATGTGTCATGTGAATAGTTATGAAGAATTACTGAATTGTATTAAAATAATAATATGAAATGTTTGTTTACATGTTGAAATGAATAACTGAGATGAGTGATTGGATTATTTGAGATGACTATATGAAATGTTTGCGTTCATTATGTGTTGGTTGAAATATGAGATACATATATCGTGATTTGGTATCCAAACTAAATGATGTGATAAATGGGAATTGGTTTTGAAGAATGTTATATATTTGAGAATTTGGATTTTATATTTGTGATGTTGTGTCCTGACTTGAGTAAACACATTGATGATGGTTCACTCACTGAGTTTGCAAACTCATCAAAATTGCAATGTTGATTTTCAAGTACTAGGGTGACTTAGCTTTTAAAACAATCTCGTAACCGCCTAATGTTGTCCGTTTTGGAACCAAGAATAACTCAAAGGTCTAGTCAGCTGATTCTGAAGCGTCTAGTTAGATTATTTTGGTCTACTACCCAGTTTTATGTTGTACACTTGTATAAAACTGTGAACTTTCACATGTTATGTATTGTATAAACATGAATTATGAGTGTAATGAATGTTTAGGTTTGTGAATCAAATGCAAAGAATCTTATGTCTCGTTGGTAATGTAAATACATGGATTATAGAAAATGACAATGTAAGCTTATGGCTATGAATAATATGAGGAAACTTAGTTCTTCGAAATGCTTGTGTTCTATATGATGCTATGATAAGTTGATGTGACCGCTCTAACATACCACTTCTATAGGGTATGTGCTTGAATATTCTCTGGAATGTCGGTATATGCTCTATAATAGTGAGATGTTGCATGAATATTGATTATTGAGTTAAATTAGTTTGCAAAAGGGCAAAGACTATAATAAACTTGCTCTTATAAATCATATTTTTAGTAATCATTGAGATAGTTGCTATAAAGGAAATTTTCATATTATTTATACACATTAAGCATAAATGTGAGTTTTTGAGCCTTAGAGTTATATTTCATTATACTGCTCTAATATTCTTTATTATGTGTTTATCATGCACAATTTGATGATTTTAGAACTTGCTTTTATTATTCATATAAAATCATATTGTTAAACTAGAAACATTAAACTTAAAGGATTTGCATTTGCTTGATTGCTTAAAACTTGGTTTATATTAAGGAATTTTAAAGGGAAGGTTCTTATGCTAACGATTTATGGTATAAACTATTCGATAAGACTTATCTCTTCTCAAGTGCATTATTGTTGTAACTTTATATTTTCTCCAAAGTAATTCAAAGATCAACTTTGAAAAGAAGAAAAAAAAGAGAAAGAAAAGTTATGATATTTTTGAAGAGTGAGAATAATTATTATTACACTAGTTGAAATCTTTTTTTAAAGGACCAATATTATAAAGAACTAAGTTTTTGGTAGTCTTGTTTGTGTAAATTTTCTTCATGTTAGTACTTTTAATTATCCTCTCCATACCTTTACCCAAGCCTCGTTATACCTTATTTAAATGACCTTTTAATTTTTACTTATAGTTTATTATTTAATTGTGGAAATGTGATTTATTGCAAGCTTATGTTAAGATTCCATCTATTTATTGATTTGAGAGTTTCAATATATTTTCAACCCCAAACACTTTGATTAAGTTATGTGAATCCTTTATAAGGGTGTAAAATATTGTGTTTATGACTTCAAAAAATTATCAATTTGATTTATATTGATATCAATTTACAGGATTTTGTTTTGGTAACTGTGTTTATATACGATTGTTGAGTTTTAAGGTGATTTAATGAGACATAGTTATTGTACATAGTTGTTTATATAAATCCTCTAGATTAAGGTCAAACTTAATAGTGAAATTCTCAAATTGAGCAATACAATCTTAGGAGTTTTAATTAGAAAGATATTTTAATTAATCAACATACGATTATGTGTTGATAATCTTGAGTAAGATATTAACATGGAATAGGAATTTTCACGGACTAATGATCATTAATTAAATTTCATAATAAGGGTTAATAGTTTAAGAAGTCTGAAGGGGATTCGTTACTCAAGTACTTTTATTTGATTAGGTTAATCTTTAAGTAATTTATGTTCTTGGTTTTTTTTTTCTTGTGTTGAGCTTTAGTTTAGTTTTATTGTTTAAATTAAATCATCACCTTATTTTATTGTTTAAATTAAATCATCACCTTAATTTTTCAGTTAACGATAATAGAAAAGAGGTTATTACTAGTACTTATAGTCTTTGTAGGATCGACACTCGATATTCACTATCACTATATTATGTTTTGATAAGTGAAGTTGCTTTTGAGATCTATAGGATTGAGATCAAAATATATCAACTAGTCAACGTAGCTCGATTAGAAGTCAAAAGATATGACATGAACTACGTAGAGGTGGTTAAACGATTAATGTAAAATTCATCACCCTAAAATAATTAGAGATAACATTCCATTACTCTTAATTAATATAGAACTAAGAAATTCTTAGTCAATGTGGAATTATACTTTAAAAATAATTTTCAAATATAATTAAAGGAATCAATTGATATTATTGAAGAGCAAATATGATTTGACTAAAATAAAGTAGACATTAATTCTGTACTTTATTTCTGATTATAATATTGTATAACGAAATAACTGAATTATATAAAATATGCACAAAAATATTGTTCAAAACAAATTTAACATTTTTAATATTTGAGTGTCCATAATTTTTTACTAGACTATAATCTTAATTTATGAATATTAATTGCTTAATTATATAATTAAAGATAAATTTAAAATTTTTAGTTTATCTAATTGGAAATACAATTGAAGATTATAATACATGTCTATTACTAACATATTTAGGAACTTAATGGGTCACAAAAAAGTAGATAAAGAGAGAAATTTTAATTTATCAAGTTGTACATGATCATAAAGTGAGACTTTAAGGTCAAATATAAAATATTTATTAGATGAAGATAAATATTATATATTATAACTTATTGGACTTAATTGATTTTAATTAGGATTAATTATAATTTCAATTAAGTTTTATGCATTATTATAAATAAGTGCATTTTTATAGGAGGTAATACTTTTGTCTTATCCCTCTCTATGCAAAGTTCTCTCACTTATTCATGCAAATACTATTAAATATCAGATACTTGTGTGATTATAATAATTTTTACATATTTTGTGGATTCGAAAGGAGCTCAAAAAGAAGGAAATTAAATTTCATAATAAAGTACAATTTATGATTAATGGTTATTATATTTTTAAATTAACTATGTTATATAATTTGAATAATTTTGACTTTTAAAAACTATGAAAATTTTTATTTTTCTGGCTTTGTGCATGATAAGATTGTGTCTTGATTTTTTAGCATGTCCTTCAGCCAAAATCATTAGATACAATGTAATTAGTTAACTAATGTGTGAATATGATTTTGTAATTTTTTCATATATATGATATTAGAGGTTAGATACTTGTGTAACTATAATGATCTTCATATAATTTGAAGATTTGAGAGCAATTTTAGAAAAATAAACTTTATAATAAAGTATGATTTATAACGAATACTCTATTATGTTATGCATAGATCATATTATAAATTTTAAGTAATTTTAATTTTCGAAAATTTTCAGCATATCCTTTGCCTAACATTATTAAATATATTGTACATAGTCAATTCTTGTGGATATGGTCTTCTTGAAAGCTAAATGCTTAAGTTACTTTCGTTTCCTTTGTCAGATCACTTATTTTTTAATATAATCCGCAATTATTATATTGAGATTCATTTGTAGCGATTAATGGTTTTTAATCATTAAGAATAATATAACCTAGGTTAAAGGACTCGACCTTGTATGGTTGTTTCCTTGATTAACCTGTTTTCCTAATTCATAATGGCTATCTAATTAAATCTAGAGATCGTATCTTAGGTTATTCAATGGCTAGGTTTAATTAACTAGCATCTCTTAATTAAACACAACCTAAGGGAGAATCGGGGTTAACAGGGCTTATTGTTAATCGATGATTAATAGTTTGTAGGAGAGGTATAAGAACAACAATTCAATGAAATATGTCTAATTGGGTGTAGGCTAAGATTGAACTAAAGAACTGGATTCCTAATGAATGTATCATTTTTGCATATTTTCTTTAATTTGTTTTTATTAGTTTAGTTTTGTCTTATTTTCTTATTTCAAACCAATCAAAACCCCCATCACCTAAACACCAACTATTTTCATAACAAAAACTAACCAAACACTCTCTGTGGGATTGACCTAGACTCACCATTGTTATAGCTGTAGGTTTAGTTTATTTTGAGTAGTATTACGACACGCTACGTCAATACTAGCTCTAACCATTGAAGTTGCCACATCTTCTTCGATTCCTTGATAACCAGATGCTTCAGCCCTTTTTAAGGCACCATCTGGGGTTTCTTAAGCAATGTCAATGGATTGACAGATGTAAAGGTAGTCTAAGATGTTCATTACAATTTGTTTTGGTTATTTTATTTACATCTTTATTTTATTTTGTATTTTTATTTTTATTATTTTATTTTAATAGTTATCAAGGGCTTAACCTTATTAAACATTTATTTGGAATTATTATTACCTTTTATTTTATTTTATTATTTAGTTCCTTTTCTATTTCTTTTTGCCTTTATCCCCTTTTATTTTTCTTTTGCAAACATATCATCCTTAATTTGGGATGAGAATTGCAGCCAGTTCATAATTGTGTAAATTGTTATTCAAGGAAGAACCAAATCAATATCCCTTTTTACTTTTTTTTCTTTGATCTTATATTTTTTTGTACCTTTATTATGAACATTAGGGACAATATACATCCTTAAGTATAAGGAAGGGATATTTTGAATTCTGAATAAATTTTGAAGAAATTCTTTCAATTTTGGGTTATTATTAAGCTTATTATAATTCTTGTTATTTATTCTTATCAACTGACATCTCAGTTTATTTCAAATTTCTCTAAGATAGTTTAGGTTAATAGTAATAACCCGTTTCTATAGTTAAGAATTTAATTGTTAGATGGAGTCATATCATATGAGAATTCATGAAATGCGTTTCATTTGCATGCATCATATTCACATCTAGACATGAATCATGATTTAGAGACATTATAAAAATAGTATATGCACTTATTTGACATATCCCGGGGTATGAAAGATCATAAATGATTATGATGTAATTGTGTATTAATTATGACTTGAATTTTTTTTGATGGATTATAATTAGGAAATGAGAATTTGATAAGGTGATATTCGCATCTAGCCTAGGAAAAGTGTTAAAGGACAAGATAAACGGATACATGAAATTTTAAGTTGATTAGGCTTATGAAATGGTGACATGTGGTATTGGGAATAAGTGACAATGGTTTAGCTAATTGGTAGATGAATGGCTTGAGTACATAAGTGACAAGTGGCCTAGGAATTATGTGACAAATGGACTAAACATTAGGTGACAATTGGTAGCCAGAGAAGAAGACACATGACATAGCTCTTTATTTGACAAGTGGCATGACATATGTCTCACCCCTATCCACACACTTGCACCCCACAATCTCCACACTTGAAAGACATTGGTTACTTGCTACGCTCTTCTTTCTTCATACCATTGACACGCTCACACAACCTCCATAACCCTTGAATTTTTGCTAAAATTTCGTAGCCTTCATCTTGTGTTTAGTAATCTTTCTCATTCTAACTTGTTTTTGGAGTATGTTTGAATGCATAGGAGGCTTGTTAGCTTGTTAATTAAAGAGATTTTGAGATAAATAAGTAAGTATTTGATTGCTTTATTGTGATATATATGAGCATAACATACGTGATGATTGATTGGAGATGAATTGCATATAGGGTTGATAATGAGATGTGCTTGAAACTTGATGAATGAATTGGTTTTGATCTTGATGTATGGAAACCTTAGGTTATAGATTGTTTTAAGGATGAATTGATGAGGAATTAAAGTATTTTTAAGGTATAATTGAGGTAGTAATTGATGAACTATCAAAACGATGTCAAATTTGGAAGATAAGTTGAAGGAAATGAAGGTGAAATTTTCAATTCACCTATCCCACGATCGTAGGAATTGTATGATTCCTTCCTTTGATTGTGGAAAAACTTGGTAGAGTGGAAAGTTTGTGTTTTGTGTTCTGGTTGAATCATATAAGGATAATACACTATACAATGGTGCTTTTAGATTTTATTAGGGCTTAAAATGAACTTAGTTTGATGTTGAATCAATTAGTTAAGTGTTTGATGAGTTTAAGGTGATAATTGATGTTATAACTTGAGGATTCAATTGTTCGATATCAAATAAATTTGAGAAGTATGAGTTGTTAATCATATAAAGATGTCCTTACGAATGCAAATGTGATTTGAAGGATATAAGTAATGAATTAGGCATCATTGGATGAGAATTGGGAAAATTTTGCAAATATAATGCTAGAAAAGGATTGGTGAATGTATGATTGATGAATTGAGAGTAACCAAACTTACTTAAGGGATAGCCTAATTGCAAAAAAGATATATACAAGTTATAATGAATGAATGAGCAAAACTTGTGAATAAGGTTACATACCCGAGATAGTCAATTGAGCATACATTGAATATAACACATATACATATGTATGATTGAGTAGTCATTTGATTAAATAAGTCAGTATTGTATACATATGTGTGTATTGCATGATATAGAAGCACAAATTGATTGACAACATCCAAACATTGCCATATCGTCAAGGCAATAGGTGAATCCTTTATGAGGGTGTAAAATTTTGTGCTTTTGACTTCAAAAAATTATCAATTTGATTTCTATTGATATCAATTTACAAAAGTTTGTTTCAATAACTGTGTTTTTATGCGATTGTTGACTTTTAAGGTGATTTATCAGACACAGTCACTAGACATAGTTGTTCAGGTGACCGAGTCAAATATATAACCTTAATTTCAAGTACAAAAGGAAAAATAAGAAGAACAATAAAAGAGTTGGAGTTTTAAATATATTTTTAAACTTTAGAGTGAAAGAAACTTCGAGATTGACCTAGAGATCTGATACAGAGCATATTTTCATTGAAGTTTCAATGGACTGTAATAAAGAAAAAGGGATATATAATGAATTCTACTATTTTTAAATCTTCTTCTAAATCTTTAGCTATGTTTTCTATTTTATGAACTAAATTTTTTTAGTGTCTAGTAGAGATAAACCTTAGGATAGACTTTGTATTTTGATCCTTTATTTAATATAGTTTGATTATTATTTCAGCAGATTCAATAATGTGTTTTGATTAGTTCTTGAATTAATATGTTCATAGTATTTATTTATGTATGAATTCATGAGATTGAGATTGAGATTAAGAAATCTTTTTGTATGAATAGATGAATCATAATTGAAAGGAGTTGCATGTAAAACTAAAGATAGGTTTATATAAATCCGCTATATTAGGGTCAAACTTAATAGTGAAATTCTCACATTGAGTAATACAATCTTAGGAGTTTTAACTAGAAAGAGATTTTAATTAATCAACATAGAATTATATGTTGATAATCTTAAGTAAAATATTAACATAGAATAGATATTTTCACGTACTAATGATCATTAATTAAATTTCATGATAGAGGTTAACAGCTTAAGAAGTTTGAGGGGGATTCATTACTTGAGTACTTTTATTTGATTAGGTTAATCTTTAAGTAATTTATGTTCTTGGTTTTTGTCTTGTGTTGAGCTTTAGTTTAGTTTTATTGTTTAAATTAAATCATCACCTTAATTTTTCAGTTAGAGATAATAGAAAAGAGGTTATTACTAGTACTTATAGTCTTTGTAGGATTGATACTCGATATTCACTATCACTATATTATGTTTTGATAAGTGAAGTTGCTTTTGAGATCTACAGGATTGAGATCTAACCGTATCAAGTAGTTAAGGTAGCTCAATTAGAAGTAAAAAAAAAAAGACATGAACTACGTAGAGGTGGTTTAATGATTAATGTAGAATACATCATCCTAAAATAATTAGATATAATTTTTTATTGTTCTTAATTAATATAGAACTGAGAAATTCTTAGTCAATGTGAAATTATACTTTTAAAATAATTTTCAAATATAATTAAAAGAATCAATTACTATTACTGAAGAACATATATGATTTGACTAAAATAAAGTAGATACTAATTCTATACTTTATGTCTGATCATAATATTATATATGAAATGATTGGATTATATAAAATATGTGCAAAAATATTATTCAAAACAAATTTAACATTTTTAATATTTGAGTATCCATAATTTTTTGCTAGACTATAATCTTCATTTATGAATATGAATTACTTAATTAGATAATTAAAGATAATTTAAAATTTTTAGTTTATCTAATTGGAAATACAATTCAAGATTATAATACATGTCCATAACTAACATATTTAAGAACTTAATAAGTCACAGAAAAAGAGTAGTTGAAGAGAGAAAATATAATTTGTCAAGTTGTACATGAACATAAAGTTTGAGAAACTTTAAGGTAAAATATAAAATATTTATTAGATAAAGATAAATATTATATATTAGAAGTAGATTTTTAATTAGGATTAATTATAATTTCAATTAAGTTTTAAGCGCTATTATAAATAAGTGCATTTTTTCAGAGGTAATCCCTCTCCATGCAAAGTTCTCTAAACTTATTCACGTAAATATTATTAAATATCAGATACTTCTGTGATTATAATAATTTTTACATAATCTGTGGATTCGAAAGGAGCTCAAAAAGAAGGAAATTAAATTTCATAATAAAGTACAATTCGTGATTAATGGTTATTATATTTTTAAGTTAACCTTGTTATATAATTTGAGTAATTTTGACTTTAAAAAATTATGAAAATTTTTATTTTTCTGGCTTTGAACTTGATGATATCATGTCTTGATTTTTCAGCATATCCTTCAGTCAAAATCATTAAATACAATGTAATTAGTCAACTAATGTGTGAAAATGATTTTGTAATTTGTTCATATAAATAATATTAGAAATACTTGTGTAATTATATTGATCTTCATAAAATTTGAAGATCCGAGAGCAATTATAGAAAAAATAAAATTTATAATAAAGTATGATTTATAATGAATACTTTATTATGTTACGAATAGATCATATTATAAATTTTAAGTAATTTTAATTTTCGAAATTATTCGGCATGTCCTTCGGCTAACATCATTAAATACACTGTACATAGTCAATTCAAAGATTCTTTAATTTTATTGTTGAGCATTTAATCCGATCGACTAACTTATAACTCAATACACAACGTTAATTAATGCCTACACACGAGCAATATCTCCTCTGAAAAGATGGAGTAGAATATTGACGTTACGATATGACGACGGCCATGGATACAAGGTTCTAGGCACATGTGAAAACGTCGACAAAACCATGAAATTCTCCACCCCTTACGTACGTATATTGAACGAAACTATATCCACCTGTTAACCAAATTTAACATTAGTGTTCCAACGAGAAACATTTATAGTAGATTGTCCTAACGCTACCTACTTATTTACGATGGCGAGAGAGCAGGCAAAATCAAATAACAAGAGAGAGGGAGAAAACACTTCTTTAAGGCCGTGGACGGATCTACATACAATAGCGGCAGTCCGAAGGAAACTTCAAGAACAAATACTCGAAAAGTCGGTATCTTGGAGTTAATACCTCATTAAGTCTCTTTTTAGCTGAGTTGAGTTTTTATGTTTTTTTTTCTATAGATCTTTTCTAGGGTAAATTTTTTTTTAATAAGTTAGTTGCAGTTTAGTTGTCATTTAAAAAAAAGCATTTTTAAAAAAATTTCATATAATAAACTATTTGGTAATATTTAAATAAAAAATATTTTAATTTTAACTATATTTTATTTTGTAATAAAATTTATTTATGTATATAAATATTATTTAAAGTATATTAAACAATATGCAAAGCACAATATATTAATTATTATATAATTTTAAATCATATGAAATGTAAATGAAAATATATCTAACGAAATCTTTTATATGGATTATAACATAAGTAAAATTAATATTAAAAATAAATATTAAAACGTATAAAAAGCTAAATAATATTATATAAATCCCAAAATAAATATTCAAGTTGAATAAATAGTTAAATATATAATAAATTATGCATTTTATTGTAATAAAGAAGATGAGTTCGCAAGATAAACGTGAAGATGAGTTTGTGAATATTGTGGGAATTATGTATAAAACATAAGAGCAAAAGGGATAAAGCATAGACTCATTAATTAATCTGAAAAATCTATTCAGAAAAAGTCATTTGAGATATCTTTTTTGAGAAGCTCCAAATTTGAGCTTCTTAAAAAGTTATATTTTCGCTGTCAAAAAAGTTATATCTATTAAAGAAGTTCTTTTTTATTTTATAGTCAAATACCTATTTTTAAAAAAAAAGCTTATGTGGTGAAAAAAAATACTTACTTACCTCCCAAAAACCTATCCAAACAGGTACTAAATCTTATTTAACATTAGTTTATAAAATTACTAATTACGTAAATTTGGAATAATAATATACTACTACTACTAAACTGAAGCATTTCCAACATTTATTAGGATACAAGTTGATTTAGTTATATGGATACTGATTAGTCAATTTAAGCAACCTGTTTTAATGTAAAGTTTCCAGTTCTATAATACTTAAAATAGTTGTTTGATCTAATGCTTTAAATTTTGATAGTGAAATTTCGCAACTACATCACATGCACTCCTAGTACTACCATTATTGAATTAATTTTACCAACTATAATTATTGAAATTAAAAGGTTTAACACCAAGCCTTGTTTTTAATCCTATTTCCTGATTAACCAATTACATCCTGCATGAGAAAACAATTTTCTACTAGTTAAAGATCAACTTTTAGATATGAAGTCTCAAGTTGCAATCCACGTCCATTTATTTGTTACCATATAAAATCTAGAGGCGGCACTTTTGTTCATACTTAGCTTAGGGAAGCAGGTAGGACACGATTTCTTAAGGATGAATAGTTACTTTAACGCCCAACTACTCAACTGTGTCATTTCGAACGCAAATAATGCTTGTGATAGTATGTAAAAGCTTTGAGTGCACAACTCAGATTCTCACACTTTTCTTATAAAAAGCATCCAGAGCTGTTCATTTTGTTACCCATGAAATTCTTCCTCTTTCAATCTTTCTATGGAGGTTACTACAACTTTGTGTTTAGTATCTCTCTTTTACATTATATTCTACATATGCAGATCTATTTTTCTGAAAAGAGACCGGTGTTGCTACATGTTGCACTACGAGTGCTACAAAGCTCCCAAGGAACAAATACTTGATACCATGTCCTGTGCCAAAGTGGTTCTAAGAAACAGCAACCTAGGACTCCAAGAATATAGGTTTCTCTTACGGACTATGGCTGGTTCAGGTATTGGGGAGCAAACTTACTGCCCTAAAGCCATCATTGAAGGCAGAGAAGAATCCTCAACACTGAAGGATTCCTTGTCTGAGATGGATGCCATCATTTTCGATACACTGGACAACCTCTTTGCAAAGACAGGAGTTTCTCCTTCACAAATAGACATTGTTGTCACAAGCGTCTCCTTGTTCTCGCCTGTTCCTTCTTTAACAGCTCGAATAATGAACAGGTACAAGATGAGGGACACCGTCAAAACCTTCAATCTCTCTGGAATGGGTTGCAGTGGGAGTGTAATAGCCATTGACGTGGTCCAACAGCTATTTAAGACGTACAAAAACTCGTATGCCATTGTTGTGAGTACAGAGAGCATGAGTGATAACTGGTACAGCGGCAAAGAGAAATCCATGATGCTCTCAAACATTCTCTTTCGAACCGGTGGCTGTTCGATGCTTTTCACAAACAACAGAGCTCTCAAACACCGAGCAATCATGAAATTAACTTCCATGGTACGTACCCATATCGGCTCTAGAGATGAAGCGTACGGTAGCTGCATACAAGTCGAAGACGAGCTTGGCTTCAAAGGTTTTCACCTCTCGAGAAGCCTAGGAAAGTCTGGCGCAGAAGCTTTAAGCATGAATTTCCGTACACTCCTCCCTAAAATACTTCCACTATGGGAAATCCTACGCTACACTATAGCTTCTTATCACCGAAACAGAGCCAACAAGACGACTAGTGATGAAGGAGAAGAATTCGGTATTAATCTTAAGTCAAGTATTGATCACTTCTGTATTCACCCAGGTGGACGAGCAATCATTGATGGGGCTGGCAAAAGTTTAGGGCTCAACCCTTATGATCTTGAGCCAGCGAGAATGGCTCTCCATAGATTTGGGAACACATCATCTGGTGGTTTGTGGTATGTTTTAGGGTACATGGAGGCAAAGAAGAGGCTTAAGAAAGGTGACAAAATACTCATGATAAGCCTTGGAGCTGGTTTTAAGTGCAACAACTGTGTGTGGAAGGTTATGAAGAACATGGAAGACCCCAACGTTTGGAAAGATTGCATCGATCAATACCCTCCTACAATCACCACCAACCCTTTTGCCGATAAATTTGATTGGATTAACGATCAATCTCTTGACTTTACTAAGATGATTGAAAATTTTAAGGATTTAAACCTAGAGGTAGATACTACTGCTCGAGTTTGGTTCTAAAAATCACTGTTCCGGAAGCCGTGCCTTTCTTCTCCTGACATCATAATGATCGATCGCTTGCGTATTAGTCAATAAGATTAATACATAAAAGAAAGAATGATTACGGTTGTTTTCTGCATTTAACAACAAAGTCGGAAATAATCATGCAAAGTAGTCCTTTTGTCGTTATACCGTAGATGTTGTGGTCTCTCTTTTAAAATAATATATTGATATAATTATCAGTGTTTTATGTTATGTCAAGCCAAAAAAAGAATACATGTTAGTACAAGGTTGGATTAGTTTCAATCCAATCTATCCAAAAAACGAAACGGTATCGTTTTAATAAAATTAAATTGAGCGAAGCGATTCAATTTAGTTATTAAAGTGAAATATGCAGGAAAATCTCTTTTTGTTTCAGAATATAGATTAATTAATATCGTGTTAAATAACATATACCATATTAGTTGAACCAATAAAGTACATGAACGAGATTGAGACAGCAAGTGGTTGATATTTACTGCCCGAAATCTGAAGATTTTAAGTTAATTATCACTAGGGTGGCAAAAGTGTCGGAGAAAAATACATAATTGTCCAAAAGATCAATCAAATATTAATGACAAAAAATACTTTTCAAGTTACAATAGCAAAAAAATATAAGAAAAAACTAAATAATAAAACAAATACCAATATTTAACATAAAAAACTCTCTATCGTAGAAGAAAAAGTTACATGACAAACTGACAAATAAATTCATTAAACTTAATAAGAATTTATAGAAAAAGTTGATCTTTTCCCCCTGACAACAATAACAAGTTATTTTACAAAGTTTCAAGATTGAAACTGAATTTGATATCACAATCAACAAACTCTCAAATCAATCCCAAAAACAATCAAACAAGGATGATAATCTAACTCGCTTTGCCCTTTCACTATTTTTCCTCATTTTTGGACATTGTGATCGCACATTCTATCTCATGTTTACCTGTAGTAACATTCAAGTATTTATAGGCAATTCTGCCTTGATAGCTTCATATTCTTATCTAAATTCAACAAGCTAGATCACATTGTATTCTAACTAGATTAAGTCACATTATCTAATAAGATGACATCCTCGGACTTTATCGGTAAGATTTACCTACATCCCAACTAACAAGATAAGAGATTACATTTATCTAGGAATGATACATTCATATCCACAAAGATCTCTATTATCTTCAGATGATCCTCCTATATAGTCTTTATCTTTTAGAGGTTATGTCTACTTATCTGGCACATCATCTAAGATCTCAAGATAAGGCTAGCAACTCAACAATATCCCCCTCTAGCTTAAATAGGGAGAATACATGTTATTTTCCATCACCTACTTGAGATTCATCTTGACAAGTTTACAATAAAGCTTATGCTTGTTTCCAAGAATCACGTTTCTAGGAACCTTCTGAAAACGATCTAGAAGGGAGGTTGAATAGATCTTTTAAACTTTTTCACAAAGTGTTACAAAAAACAGAGAATTAGAACACACAAAATAAACATCAAAATTGAAATGTAAAAGAGTAGAAGAGAAGGGAAAAGAGGCAAACACAGTTTTTATAGAGGTTCGGTGTTAAGACCTACGTCCTCTACCTAAGCTCCCACTTAGGATTTTGGAAAAACTCTTTACTACACACTTTTTAGTTCAGTGTGAACTCTTCCAATATAACTTGACTTCCGGCTCAAGCTACACCTTACAAACGATTTGTTTTCCGGCAAAAATCCTACCTTCCAAGTGATTCTCCACTAATCACTCAACTCACAATGACAATAATATAAATTGAAGTTGTAAAGCTCAGTATAGCTGAGTACAATTTAGAACAAGCTAAGAGCAAATTTATGATAAATTGGAACTATAGTAGTATGCTTTGCTTTGGACTTATGTATTTGATCCTTTGAAGTTCCCTCAATTTATTTGCAGGCTTCAAGTTGTTTCTAGATGTTGTAGAACTCTTCTAGCGGTTGTAGAATGCTCCTAGCCGTTGTATGAAGATTTTTGTTCCGTTTGTAATCAATTAACTCAATCAGATATGTTCAGTTGCAACTAATAGTCGACTAGTCGATGTGTAATAGTCGACTAATACATTATAGTCAACTTGTCTTCAAGAATCAGTCAACTAGTACTAACATTTTTCATACGAGTTTCATCTCCGCTCTTCGAATAGTCGACTAATAGGCTGATAGTCGACTAGTCCATTTAATATGTTGTCAATAGTCGACTTGCAAAGTGTTGGTCGACTTGTCTCAAACTTCAACTGATAGATCTGACTATTATTAGTCGACTTGCAACATGTTGGTCGACTAGTACTAGCATCAACTGACAGATCTCACATAATCTTCAATCTTCGTTTGTTGAGATGCTATTTTGAATTCTTCATACACAATATCTCTTGCACGTTGTTTATACAGTATTTCAATCCTGATTTGAACAAATCCTTTATTTGAATTTCACTCCAAATACCTGAAATTATTTTTTAACCAATTCTTTAAATTTTATTATTATCAAAACATAGAAGGATTTAATTTTTCAACCTCCATTGGTCCAACACCTTCTTCAACTTTAATTGTTGCTATTTTATTATAGACTTCAACCAATAATATCTAACATCTATGTGCTTTATACGGGAATAATACATAATGTTTTCTCAAGTCAATAACGCTTTAACTATCACAAAATACTACATAATCTTGTTGCTTCACATCCAACTCTTGAAGGAACCTTTTAAGCCAGAGCATCTCCTTACAAACTTCCACCACAACTATATATTCTACTTCAGTCGTTGATAAAGCCACACATTTTTTTAGCTTGGATTGCCATAAGATAGCTCCCCTTGTAAACTTGAACAGAAAAGCCTGAAGTGAATTTTCTTCCATCAAGATCTCTAGTTCATATCTGCATTTTAAAAACCTTTTAGAGTTGGCTCCAAAGCACAAACTCCACTTCAATGTGCCTCTCAAGGATCTCATAATCTATTTCACTGCTTCCTAATGAACTTTCTTGGATTTGACAAGAATCTACTTATCATCCCAATAGCTTGAGCAATATCTGGCCTTGTGCACACCATTGTGGACATGAAAGACCTTACTATGGATAAGTATGGAATAAAGGACATACCATATCTCTCATTTTTTGTTGAGGGACATGCACACTTACATAACTTAAAGTAAGATGCCAGTGGTGTGCTAACTGGCTTGATATGCCTCATATTGAACCTTTCTAACACTCGTCCAATATATCCACAATCTCCTATTCTTCCTATCCCGAGTTATCTTGATGCCCAAAATCTGTTTTGCAAGTCCCAAATCTTTTATGTCAAAAGATTTAGATAAGTCCTCCTTTAACTTTTGGATCATACTGATGTCTTAACCCACAATTAGTATATCATCAACATAAAGAAGAAGAATGATGAAGTTCTTACCTCAGAACTTCTTGAAATACACACATGCATTGACATAAGCTTGCTTGAAACCATGATCTATCATAAATGAGTTAAACTTATAATACCACTGCTTTGGAGCTTGTTTTTAAACCATATAAACTTTTCTTCAACTTACAGACCATATTTTATTTTCCTTTAACTTGAAACCTTTTGAATACTCTATATATATCTCCTCCTTTAAGTCCCCATACAAAAAGTGTTGGACCCCACACCCCACCTGTAGGTGTTTGCGGGTTATACCGCGGGCTCAATGGTAAGAGGCGTGTTCTTAGAAACAACAAAACCTTGAGGGGTCGCGAGTTCGATTCCCAAAGAGGACAA
>JANVCQ010000009.1:5755296-5783244 GCA_025531925.1 Erythroxylum plowmanianum | reverse complement strand
CTCAAATTCTTATTTAACCATATTTAATCACATCTTAACTCAATTATCCAATATTATGCCCAACTTAAACAAATTAAGCCATAATCGCACAATTATCACAATCCATGCTTAGTGACATCATAAAAAAAAAATTCGGGGTCTAACAAATTTAGTCAAAGATCATAGAGAAATTGATGAGGAATTTCTTATGGTTATGTGATATTAGAAGAAAAATCAATGGCAAAAGTTAAATATGTAGACATTTGCATACCTAAAAAGGAAGGAGGATTTAGTATCAACTTAATTAGAACCACTAATAAAGTATTGTTGATCAAGCATATTTGGAGAATTCTAGTGGACAAACATACATTATGGGTTAGATGGATTCATTTTTATTATATAGAGCATAAAAACTTTTGGAATATCATTCCAATAGCAACAATATTAATGCATATCCTTAGGATGATGGAGTTAGTCAGGATAAAAATTAAGATAAGATTGGTGATGGTCCTAGCATGAATTTTTTATATGATAACTAGAACATTAGGGGCCATCTCTCTAATATTAATGAGTTTAACTCATTACGGAATGTTATTCATAAATAATGCCTCCATTAGAAATCTTACTAATATGGACAAGTTAGAGATTTTGGAAATTTCACTTTCTCCTCTTGTCAAAACTAATATGGAAGATTTAATTTAGTGGCTTAGACACAAAAAAATCTTATATACACTTCTCAAGGATATCATCATTTTAATTGACTTGGTTCACATTAGTTTGGTTCAATCGCTCAATTTGGAGAACTTTTATTTTTTTTTCTTTGGCTTGCTTAAGGATTAGTCAGGGATGACTCATTAGTAGTTAGTTAACCTTCTTTTGTTCCCAAATACTGAAGAATCTACAAAACAGAGAATGGGAGGATTAGTAGAGTACACCATCAAAAGTTCAAAACTGCTTATTCTAAGAAACAGAATTTTAAAATTATTATTAATTATTTAAGAAAGCACCTCCTGTACTTAAAATTAGAGTCATTCTTTCTTACTAAACAAATGTGCAACTGCCAATAAAAAGTCTGGTTTTGTAGTTGACTGCAGTTGTTCTAAGTATCGTTACGAACACCACCAGTGCCGCCAAACGAAGTGGCTGTCGGGTGCTCCGATCTGCAAATTCAGCTCTCCAATTATGGCTTCGGTCTCCGATCCTCCCGACCAATCCCCAAGTCCTCCCTCAGAAAACCCTGATTCACCAACCCAAACTGTCGTCAAAGATGAACAGTCACCCCAACGCCAACAACAACAACCACACAGTGAACATAATCCATCAGCAGTACCAACACAATCGGCCATTGAACCCCAGTTCACTAAAACCTTAACCATAGAAACCACCGATGACCTCGACCCACGTGAAGATGATCCAAACCAAAACGACCCAGAAGATCTAGCTACTGCTTTGTCTCCAACAATCTCCAGCACCCATGTGT
This sequence comes from Erythroxylum plowmanianum, assembly GCA_025531925.1. Taxonomy (NCBI): domain Eukaryota; kingdom Viridiplantae; phylum Streptophyta; class Magnoliopsida; order Malpighiales; family Erythroxylaceae; genus Erythroxylum; species Erythroxylum plowmanianum. The sequence goes on along the minus strand of JANVCQ010000009.1, from coordinate 5,781,785 downwards.
CCCCTGCTGTCCCTGCTTCGCAGACCTCGTATCGGCGCGGAGGTGGCAATAAACGCAAGAAGATGAACAGAAGACACGCAGCTCAGGAGAAGAAAACCCAGAGAATGCTCGAGAGTCTCGCCGGAAACCTAAAGCCGGTTCCTTTCGTTCCCATCAAAACCCTAGACTTTAATTCCCATGAACCCCTTTTGAAACGACTTGGGTTGTGGGAATTTGTGCATTTGCAATTCGATTTTAACATTCGCACTGATCTTATTGCGCAGTTGATTGCGAATTACAGCCATCAAAATCGTTGTAGCTATGTAAATGGGATCCGTATTAAGGTCAACCGTGCCGATTTGGCTCGTGCGTTGAAGCTACCGACGAAGAAAGAGAAGTCTGTTGTGATTGATAATGCACCGGAGATGAAGGAAAACGAAGACTCGATAGGGTTTATAAAGGAATTGTTGTCTAACTGGGTATTGTTGCATGAAGATGCTTGGATGATGCCTTCCGAGATAGTGAATTGGAGGACCGCAATATTAGAAGGGAATTTTGAGAGGGTTGATTGGGCTGGAATGATTTGGTCTATGATGGAGAAGGAACTTTCTGCAGGAGCCAAATTAGGACAATGTTTCTACGCATCGCATTTGCAGTATTTGATAAAGGATCAAAGGGAAGAATTGTTGAAGGAAGAGCCTGTTAGAATGGAGGTTGATGTTAAAGAGGAGGAAGGAGATGAAGATGTGAGGATGATGGAGGGTGTGAAAATGGTGGAGGATGTGAAAATTGTGGAGGACATTCACAGTGGGACCGAGTTGGAGGAGCATAATATTGAATTGAGTCTTGGAAATACGGATATTGTAGTGAAATGCGATGGGGAAATAGAGGAGAAAGTGCATGTTAGCACTGAAGATAAAGTAGAAGTTGACAAAATTAATGAGGACGAGCAGCAGGGTAAGCTTATGAGGAGTAGCATGGTTGGGCATTTTCTGCAAGGATGTAATAATCTAGATGGTGTTGGTGGGGAGGAAATTGAAATGGAGAGGAAGAAAGAGGAGGAGGAGGGAGAGGAAGAGGGAGAAGGAGACCAGGAGGGAGAGGAAGAGGAAGAGGGGAAAGGAGGGGAGGAGGAAGAGGAAGAGGGAAAAGGAGGGGAGGAGGGAGAGGATGAGGATGACAGAGGTTTTAATCTCTCCCTGAAAGGTGATGCTTTTGAAGGCTTAAATTCTGAGAATCTTATTTCAGTGATGGAAGCAGTGCCAATTCCGTTTAGTTCAGAGGCACCACCGTGCAATAATGTGTCATCAGGCGAGTTTCTGGCATCTAGGATAAGCACACAGGCAATCCCTGGTACTTCTTCATTATGTGATATTGAGAATGGCATTAACAAGAGAGACATTGAGCATCTTGGCAATGATGATGCTCCTCACACGCATAACGGTAGTACTAAGAGGTTGAGGACTGATAGACCTTGGGATATGAAGTCATCTGATTTTTATATGTGCATGGATGAAATTCATCATTTGATGGGAAAAGCTAGGATGATGTATGAAGCAAAAGAACAGGCATCTCAACGAATGAGTGTGAATGAACAGTTATTGTTGAACGAGTTGCAGGGACGGGATAGCCTAATTCAACAATTGCACAAGGCCAAGATGGAGGAAACGCACAAGAGACAAGTGGAGGTGTTTAAGCTTGAACGAGAACTGTATATGATGGGAAATCTTTTACAGGGGTACAGAAAGGCCTTGAGGGACACACATAAAGCATTTTCAGACTACAGAGCAAAGTATCCTCTGCCTGAAGAACCGATCTATAAGGATGCAGGACCTGGTGGTCTTGTTTTAAGCACCATGGAATTGGATAAACAACGATTGAAACAAGAGGAAGAGGAAAGGCAAAATCTATTGTTGATCGAGAAGCAGGCTAGGGAATTTGAATCAGAGTTTCTTGCAAAATTTGAAGGATATAAAGAAGATGTTGAACTAGTGGGTGAAAGGTTACAGGATGCTGAGAAAAAAATTGATGTTCTAAAGGAAATGATTGCCAGAAAACGGAAGGCAAGGGAGACCGTAGAATGTGCTTCTACCGGAGATTGAATTGCAAATTTGTGGAATGTAGTTGGGTTGCACCTACATGTAAGTTAGATGATGCAGCTTTATCTTTATCTCTGTCGTAAATTAGCTTATTATTTGTTAATGGAAATGACTCTGTTTACGGAACCTAGGAGCTCAACACATTTGACTAATGTTTTGATATCTTCCGAAGTTGCTTATGGTTAAGTATACGGTATGGACTCACTTTTACCATATTTCTTTGTATGATTACTTCGTGGATTTTTAACATGCAGTTTGACTTTGTTAATTATCAATAGCTTGCTTGAAAGCTTGGTGAACTCCAGCAACTAGCTGCCGTTTGCACTAAAGATATGGGATTTTGGTTCGAGTACTTTTGGAACTCTATCAAACAACTTCATGGTTCCTCACCATTTAAAATGTTTGTTTGCTTTCATGAATTATCTGCTTCGCCCTAGTCAACTTCATGATTTTCATTCCTAAACTAATGCATCATGGACCATGGTGCAAATGCTCAATTTTAAGAAATCAATAAGATGGTTGATCAAGCATCAAATTAGGAATGAACAAGCTACTAACTTTTAGTATAATCAATTGCTTGATTTTGTCCTCATAGAGATATCCCTGAACTTAATGACTTGCACAATTTAATTCTAGGGAATGTCACACGCAGAGAAGTACCAAGTATTAGAGCTGACTGCATTAAGTCCCTGACTAGGAGTCCTCTCATCAATTTAATTTTAAACATTGATTTTAGTATGGATAAATAGGATAGCGGAATATGGAATATGAGCACAAATTACTACTTTTTCAGTGACTCTTGTAAGCTCATGCTAAGGTCTCCAAGTCTAAAGGTTAAATAATTTGGGTTTAGTGCAGAGCTGCATTTACTCTATAGCTCTTAAAAGGAGACTAACCACCTGTGACAGTATCAATAAATTCTAGCACATCTTTAGTACCTGCCGACCATATAATTCGGAAAACAAAATGAATACTTAATTTTCTGATCTGCTTAGTCTCCTTGTATTTGGAGCAGAATCCCCCAACTTTGCAGCATACCGCCTCCCCCTTTTACACAGACACAACTAGTGGATTGGTCTTGTAGGAATCGAAATTTCCGTAAAAGAGACCAGCTTGTCTTTGGACTAACTTCAGGAAATGTAGTTTTTGTTATCGATTGTGGAAAGTAAGGAATATGAGAGTCTTCTAAGAACAAGCCAAGCACAATACAACTCTTTTACAAGAAATTACTGTTTCTATAAGAGAAACAGATGATGATGCAGCGGCTTCATGTTATTTATAGCTCTTATATTATTACTGACGATGACCATGCTGAAGAAAGAATTTTTCACTCCACGAAGACTAATAGTTTGATCAACCTGACATGGATACCTCTTCGTTACTTTCTCCATGTCCTGAGATTATGTATCATTTACTCTTCTGTATCCACCTGTCAATGGGTTGGATATACGTTAGCTGTAGAATACCTCTTTTACGGGTCTAGATCATACTGAGGCTAACCCCTCAGCTTGTTTCCTATTGTTATTCACGCTCTTTTGATTAGTTAATACAATTTTAACTTTTCCAAAAAAGAATCTGAAAATCTGGACATTCCCGCTTCTGACTAAATAAATGTGCCAAAACTTAGCCTGGTTTTGTAGTTAGACTGCAGTTGTTCCAGGTATCATTACGAACCCCACCAACATCGCTACGCGCAGTGATCTGATCTGCAAATTAAAGTCTCCGATAATGGCTTCGGTCTCCGATCCTCTCAACCGATCCCCAAGTCCTCCCTCGCAAAACCCTGATTCAGTTACCCAAATTGACGTTGAAGATCAACAATCACACCAACGCCAACAACATCAATCGCACAATGGACATAATCCATCGGCAGTGCCAACAACACAATCTGCCATTGAACCCCATTTCCCTAAAACCCTAACCATAGAAACCACCGATGACCTTGGCCCACGTGAAGATGATCCAAACCAAGACGACCCAGAATATCTTACTACCGCTTTGTCTCCAACAATCCCCTACACCCACGTGTCCTCCTCTGCCGTCACTGGTTTGGCGAACTCGTATAGGCGGGGAGGTGGCAGTAAACGCAAGAAGATAAACAGACGACATGCAGCTCAGGAGAAGAAAACCCAGAGAATGCTCGAGATTCTCGTCGGCAACCTAAAGCCTATTCCTTTCGTGCCCAACAAAACCCTAGACTTTGATTCGCATGAAGACCTTCTGAAACGACTTGGGTTGTGGGAATTTGTGCATTTGCAATTCGATTTTGACATTCGCACTGATCTTATTGTGCAGTTGATTGCGAATTACAGCCACCCAAATCGTTGCAGCTATGTTAATGGCGTTCGAGTTAGGGTCAACCGTGCCGATTTAGCTCGTGCATTGAAGCTACCTGGCAAGAAAGAGAAGTCTGTTGTGGTTGATAATGCGTCGGATATGAAGGAGACCGAAGAGTCGATAGAGTTTTTAAAGGAATTTTCGTCGACCTGGGTATTGTTGCATGTAGACGCTTGGATGATACCTTCGGAGATAGTGAATTGGAGGACCGCAATATTAGAAGCGAATTTCGAGAGGGTTGATTGGGCGGGAATGATTTGGTCTATGATGGAGAAGGAGCTCTCTGCAGGACCCAATCTAGGAAAATGTTTCTATGCATCGCATTTGCAGTATTTGATAAAGGATCAAAGAGAAGAATTGTTGAAAGAAGAGCTTAGTAGAATGGAGGTTGATGTTAAGGAGCAGGAAGTAGATGGAGATGTGAGTACGGTAGAGGGTGGGAAAATGATGGAGGACATTCATGGAGAGACTGAGTTGGAGGAGCATAATATTGAATTGAGTGTCGGGGGTACGGATCATGTAGTGAAATGTGATGGTGAAATAGAGGAGAAAGAACATGTTAGCAGTGAGCATACAGTAGATTTTGAGAAAAGTAACGAGGATGAACAGCAGGGTAAGCTTCTGAGGAGCAGCATGGATGGGCATTTTATGCGAATTTGTAATAATCTAGATGGCTTTGCTGGTGATGAATTTGAGATGGAGGGGAAGGAGGAGGAGGAGGAGGAGGAGGAGGAGGGAAAAGGAGGGGAGGAGGAAGAGGGAGAGGATGAGGATGAGGATGAAGATGAAGATGGTTTTAATTTCTCCCTTCAAGGGGATGCTTTTGAAAGCTTAAATTCTGATAATCTTATTTCAGTGATGGAAGCAGTGCCAATTCCGTTTAGTTCAGGGGCTCCAGCTTGCGTTAATGTGTCAACAGGGGAGTTTCTGACATCTAGGATTAGTTCACAAGCAATTCCTGGTCTTGGGAATAGCAGTAACAAGAGATACATTGAGCATCTTGACAATGATGATGCTCATCACACGCATAAAGGCAATAGTACTAAGAGGTTGAGGAGTGATGGATCTTGGGACATGAATTCGTCTGATTTTTATGTGTGCATGGAAGAAATGCATCGTTTGATGGGAAAAGCTAGGATAATGTATGAAGCAAAAGAACAGGCATCTCAACGGATTAGTGTGAATGAACAGTTATTGTTGGATGAATTGCAGGGACGGGACAACCTAGTTCAACAATTGCACAAGGCCAAGATGGAGGAAACGCACAAGAGACAAGTGGAGGTGTTTAAGCTTGAACGAGAATTGTACATGATGGGAAATCTTTTACAGGGGTACAGAAAGGCTTTGAGGGACACACATAAAGCATTTTCAGACTATAGAGCAAAGCATCCTCTGCCTGAAGAACCGATCTATAAGGATGCAGGACCTGGTGGTCTTGTTTTAAGCAACATGGAATTGGATAAACAAAGATTGAAACAAGAGGAAGAGGAAAGGAAAAATCTATTGTTGATGGAGAAGCAGGCTAGGGAATTTGAATCAGAGTTTCTTGCAAAATTTGAAGGATATATAGGGGATGTTGAACTAGTGGGTGAAAAGTTACAGGATATTGAGAAAAACTATGATGTTCTAAAGGAAATGCTTGCCAGAAAACGGAAAGCAAGGGAGACCATAGAATGTGCTTCTACGGGAGATTGACTTGCAAATTTGTGGAATGGAGTTGGATGGACCTACATGCAAGTTAGATGATGCGGCGTTGGCACCGTTTGGATGATGGCTTTTCAGCCAAAAATCAGCTGGTAGGAGGATATTGTTTTTTTGGTTATCAGCTGGTGTCAATCAGCTGATTTTTAACAAGTTACATATTACCAGCGTTTTGTCTTTAACTTTTTGATGATGACAGTTGTGCCGTATTACTTTGGACTGTTTTGTGACACAAACTTACATTTAGGCCACTTGTTTTCCTTTTCTTGCTTTTAAAAGAAAATTTTTTTCACAATTGAATTGTTTGTAACAAATATAAAGACGTTTAAAAGTCTCAAAAGGAAAAAAAAAATACATTATCCAAATTAAGAATTAGTTCTAGTTAATCAAAATATGGCATTTAAAAATAATAATTTCATAATAAGATCTTAAAACAGCCTACCTTAAAGTTAATTGAATAAAATTTAAAAATATTTATGTAAGAATACTTTAAATCATAACAAAGGTTTAACGATGCATAATAATATGGTAAAATATTTAAGTAGATATAGGATTCATAATTTTATAGTTTTTCAAATTTATATCTTTATAAGCTATTTTATATATAAATAGTTAATACTAAAGAATTAATTTTACTAATTATTTTTAATAAATAACTAATATTATTTACTAATCAAAACAACTAATATAATCATTAATCAGCTAGTTGATTACTAAACAGGACCTTTATTTTGATCGTAAATTAACTTATTATTTGTTAGTACAAGTGATATTTTATGAAGTCGCTTACTGTTTAGAGGATTATTTTTTTAAAACCCTATTTCTTTGTATGTCATGCATCCTATCGATAATCAACAAAGTCAAACAGAACACTAAAATCCACCAAGGCGGAAGAAGCAAGCTCTTGGAAACAAAAAGGGCTTTATCGCTGCTGTTTGCTACACTCTAAGCTTTGCGATTTTTGTTTAAAACAACTTGTGGTTTTTCTTTTCTGTGGCAGTTTCACCAATCACAAATTTAACTTTAAACTGTAAATAAAATTTTAATATTTAAAAAACATTTAAATATAACTTTAAAATAATATAATTATATGACAGCCACACATTTATATATTAGAACAGTGTTTATGTGACAAGTGATCTATTACCTCAATAATGTGAGACTCTTTTTCTGTAAAATCTACCCTATCCACTCTGAGGGCCTTCGAATCAATATCATGTACTTTTTGTCTTTTCAATCCCTGATATTTTGTCCTAAATGTCTGAAAGAATCAACTTAGATGCTTCATATCAAGCATTTCTTTAGTCTTTTTGATATCGGATGCAATCCTCTTCCAAAAAAGCTAGTTTTTCGGTGAAGCTTGCTCGGATAATTAACATCAAACTTATTCCCATCTCCTTCAGTCGTACCATTTTCGCCAAAACCTTAGTTGTATTAGATTTCTCATTACATTCACGCATGCACCCAAATTCTAAACTGGACCTCCGCATAACTTATCAAGATTTACGCCACTATCCACATTGTTGCAAGTCGTCTTCAAAACCTTAATCCCATTCTGTCACTCTCTTTACAGTTCCTAACAATCATAGCCCCAGCCCTCTTCCCTCCATTAAATACCAGCCGATTATCACTCTCACCTCTAAAACCTCTCGAATCTCTAAGAACCTTAATAAACTCTGAGGGGCTCGAACTCCAACCTCTAGGTACCGTCGAAGCTGATCGGTGCATTTTGCCAACGCTGCAATCGACCATAACAGTCACCGTCTTGTCAACACGCAACACTATCATCGCTAACTTACAATATTATATAATTGTCATCTTTTTTATTATTTTGACATCATATATGTTTTTAAATGTTAAAGTTTTATTTGTATAGTTTTAAAATCTTAGGATTAAATTTTTCATTGTTGAAAACAATAAGACCAAAAATGCCTTCTTCACCGTTTAAAATGTTTGTTTGCTTTGATAAAATTATCTTCCATCTTTCAAATTTTTTTAAGGTGTGATGATTAATATGGTTTTCACTATCTTATCTTGAAACTTGTAATTAACTAGCATGGTCATGTTTAACATGCATCTGTATCAGCTATTTCATAAGATAGTCTCTTAGTATATTATACTATAAAACTTATAAATTATATTAACTTTTTAAAAAATTATAACAATAAAAATTTTACGTAACAACAATATATTTATTTCTATTAATATTAATTTTCATATATTCATATTGCATATATAGAACTTAACATATATATCAAATACAAGTGAAATTAAAAGATAAAAAGAAATAAAAACTTGAAACTCAATTCAATCAATTATCTGCTTAAATGCATTGATCATAATTTTCATTTCGTACAAAATTCTTATCCTTAAAAAGAGTTTCATTATTACCATCATTTAAATTCATTAAACCAACTAGCATCTCAATACTTTTCGATCCAAGATTATCTCTTAAGTCACTCTCATCTATCAAAGTCGATTCTTCATAAACCTAATCTTTTAAAAGATCAATATGGTCAAGGCAAACTGAATCTATGAAATTACTTGTGCTATTAAGAATCTTAGCAAGAAAATAAAATTAAATCATTAAGAAATTATATTCAACTTAATAATGGTAATAACATATCTTTCTTAAAGCTTTAAATTGTATAAAACAAAGACAAAGTCGTTCAATGTTTTGTGTTCTAAGCTATTCTTTTTCTTAGAATAGATGAATTCAAATGTGCTCACAACCAACTAGAATCGAAACTTAAAACAAAAAATATTATAGTTAAAAAATTTATACTTATATTGCATATATTTAATTTAATATATCTATCAAATATAATTAAATTTAAAAGAAGAGAAGAAATAAAAACATAGAACTTCATTCAAGTGAATATCAACTCAAACTATATTGACTTCAATTCTTATTTGGTACAAAATCCTCATTAGTGAGAGGAGTCTCAATATCACAATCATTCAAATTCATTACACCAAATGATATGCCAATACTTTCTAATCTAAGATTATCTTCTAAATCATTCTCATCGATCAAACTCAATTCCTCACAAATCAAATATGATAAAATATTGATATGGTCAAGGCAAATTAGTTCTATAGTACTAATTGTTCTATTAAAAGTCCTATAAAACAAATAAAATTTAATTATTAATAAATCTTATTGAATTTAATAATGATAATAACATATGTTTCTTGAAGTTTTAAGTTGTATCAAACAACGATGGAGTGGTTCAATCTTTTGTATTTTAATTTATTCATTTTCTTATAATGGATTAATTTAAATGTGCTCACAACCAACTAGAAGCGAAACCTAAAATAAAAATACTTACTATTAAAAGTTTTATATTTATATTGCATATCTAGAATTTAACATATGAATCAAATACAAGTGAAAGTAAAAGAAAAAAAGAAATAAAAACCTAAAACTTCATTTAATAGAATATCAGTTTAAATTGCATTTATATTAATTCTTATTTGGTACATGATACACATTTTTTGCATGTTTTGCATGATTTTTCATGTTTTTGTGTTAATGTGCCAGATTTTTTCAATTTTTTTTGGAAATTGTGTGACTATGTGGATGTTTAGTGGCTTGAATTTTACATAAATTAGCTTAATTTTGAACAATGTTGTTGAACTGGTGATATGTGTTAACTTAGGAAATTAGATTATAAGTAGCTTTAACATAAACATGTGTCTTGATTAGGATAGGGCACTTAGTTTTACACTTAATGTTGTTAATTCACATGTAGTTACCGTTAGAAGCCATTAAATCGATAGACAATCTTAGTTTCTCTTTCATGGAAATAATAAGCTAAAAGAAATGAAAAGAGAGAGAGTGTGTGTTAATAACTATTCCGCTTACCCAAAAAGGGTTAAGAATAGAGCTAGCAGTCGGTTATGAGCTGTGATCTAGTTAAGTAACCAGGTGCATTCATCACAAATGTTTATCTTCGCATCAAAAGGCTAGAATGACATTCCAACTAAGCCAACTTAATAAATAAAAAATGTAGCCTAGTTGAATAACCATGGGCATTCATCACCAATGTTTGTTATTGCTTCAAAGGACCAAGTCAATGTTACAAAAATAAGAAAAAAATTGTGTGTAATAAAAACCCTACTAATTTGATAAATTAGCTAAAAATCTTCATGAAAGGGTAACTTGGATAGTTAACCATTTAAATGATCGATAATTGTAAATGCACGTCTATAAGTGACATAGGTGTAAAATTGAGTCGTTTATGTCTTGATCGATGTGTATGTTTATATTAAAGTACTTAGGCAAATCGGAATAAGTCAATACATTGAACTTGTGATATAACTATTGTTTACGATTAAGTTGATTGCATAACGTTCCGAGTCAGTAGTCATCAATTTTGACATTGTATGCATGTATGTTTTTGTGTATTTGTGTTCTTTAGATTATTTTTGTGTTTGATTTTGCTTGAGAACAAGCAAAAGTTTAAGTATGAGAGAGTTGAAAGGTGGCATTTTATACATACTTTTCGTAGGATAATTTGTTAGTTAATTGTGATAAATTGATTGTGTTAACTTGTTTAGCTTATGTTTTGTCTTAGTTTCATATAATTGCATGCTTATGTATGAATGTATATGAATATGCATGAATGTGTGTGAATTAGGTCTTTAAGATTAGGTTTTGCATGAATTTTATGTGGCATTGTTATGCATCTTTTTCTTACATTTGTTGGTATTAATTGCATGTGTTTTGGGTATGATTAAATGATTAATTTTTTTTGGCCAATAGGTTTGAAGGTGGGTTTGAGGGATGGAAGGATAGAAGAACTAAAGAAAAAGCAAGTCATGTGACCCAAAGGAAAGCTTAAATTTTCCTGGGCTGACCCATCACCAATGTTAAGCTTTTGCAAGATACAATTTTTCTTGGATGATTTTCATTTTTAATCCAAAAGAAAGAAGAGAAATTTAGTGATCGAGAAGAGACTATGAAAGGATGCTCTTGCCTCAGAAAAATAATTTGGCTTTATGTCAGGAAGGTTTACAACAGAAGCTCGACACCTTCTTCGAAGTTTAATGGAATACTACAGGGAAAGACAGCATAACCTACACATGGTTTTTATTGATTTAGAGAAGGCGAATGACAAGATTCCAAGGGAAATCATGTGGAGGTATTTAGAAGTCAAAAGGGTTTTGATGAATTACATATAGATTATCAAGGATATGTATGAAGGTGTAAAAACTAAAGTTAGGATGATAGGAGGAGATACGAAACATTTTTCTATCGATATTGGGTTACACCAAGGTTCTTATTTGAGTCCCTTTTTGTTTATAGTAGTACCTGATAAGCTCACCAAGAACATCCAAGGGGATGTACCTTTGTGTATGTTATTTGCTGATGACATTATCTTAGTATATGAGACAAAAGAGGGGGTAAATGCCAAGCTTGAATTATGGAGTGATACGTTATAATCAAAGGGTTTTAGACTAAGTAGGACTAAGACTGAGTATATAGAGTATATCTTTTCGGGACATCAAGAAGTTACCAACATAGAGGTAAAGATTGGTTCAGAATCTATGCCGCAAAAGGAGTATTTTAAATACTTAGGATTTATTCATAAAAATGGAGAAATTGATGAAGATTGCACTAGATCATATCAGGGTAGTTGAAATGAAGAGGTGCTTCAGGAGTTTTGTGTGACAAGAAGATACCATTCAAGCTTAAAGATAAGTTTTATTGTTTAGCAATTAAGCTGGCAATACTTTATGGGGCAGAATGTTGACCCATCAAACAAGTTTATAGTCATAAGCTAATGGTAAGAAAGATGAGGATGCTTTGTTGGATGTGTAACCTTACTAAAAGGGATAAGGTAAGGAATCTCATGATAAGGGACAAAATAAAGGTAGCTAATTTTTTTAATAATTAAAATTGTATTAATAAATTAAATAGGAAGTTACATATGAGATCAAGAATAACTAGCAGGTCATGTAGTGACAATATTTAGAGGATAAAGCTCAGTTACATCCACAACATCATTTAGAGGCAAACTTAATAATTTCAACTAGTATAATGACAGTGTATGGAATGAGAGTCACAAAGGCTTGATATTACTATCAGATGAAGAGTTAGGCAAATTTGGAAAGCTTAGGACACATTTTCTCCCTTGCAGAGTGTAAGGATTGGAGTACTTAATTTCGACTGATGTGCTCCATGCATCAAAGAAAAAGGACTCCTTTTACTCAGGTATTGACTTGCAAATTGAGTTGATTTCCTTTTTCAAGAATTTTAGCCTTTGTATGTTAATAGATTCTCCATCATAAGGCTAGATTAGGGCAAATTCGGTTAGACCTTATAGAACATAGGAGTTTCTCTCTTATTCCGCCAACTAAAGAGAAGAGAACCTCATCTCATAAGTGATGTGTGCTCTAAAATCTTCTGATGTTTCTCTCTCGGCATATCTCCTTAATGGACAAGGTGAAGGAGATGACAAAGATCTGCTTGTTGTTGTTGGAGGTATGATTCACCTTCTGAAACCAGTCTAGAGCTTCCCTAAAAATGGTCCCAACATTAGATATAAGACACAATTCCTGTATTTTCTCTTATATAAACTGGGAGAAGGGGCAGAGGAAGAAAAGATGATTCTTAGATTCTTCTTCTAACTCACAGAGAACACAAATAGAGTTAGAGGTAATATAGGGAAGTCTGTCCATTGTACTTTACTTATTTAGCACAATGACTTAGAGAATAATGAAATATCTAGGCATGAGAGTCTTTTTCCAAATGATAGGGAACTGTGGCTGTCTTAGGTGATTATGATTCTTACATTTCCTGAATTTTGGAAGTTGGAAGGTATTAGGAGGGAGCTTAAGGCATTGAAATGAGTCCTCTCTATCCAAATTAGGGTGGTAATGAGGAGTGAGATACTGTAATTCCCTTGGAATATTCCATTGGGCCTTTAGGATGATGGATTTAACTTTCGAGTTAATAGGAAGGCCATTCCAAATCTGAAGAGCTGGATGAAACATGATAAAGGATCCTTTACCCGTCCAATTATCGAACCATAGGAATGCTTTTTCACCATTTCCGACCTTACAAGTCGCTGAAGGTTGTAAAAAGAGTCTTAACTTTAATAGTAAAAGTAGCTAATATTATAGAAAAATTAAGAGAGAAAACGCTTCAGTGGTTTGGACAAGTTAAAAGGAAACTCCCAAATGCTCTGATGAGACGATACAAGAGGATCGTACTTATTGGAACTTACAGAGGACATGACCCATAATAGAAAACTTTAGGGTGTTAGGATTCAGGTAAAAGATACCTCATAAAGAAGTCTTAGTAGTTCTCTTTTATTATTATTATTATTACTACTACTGCTGCTGCTGCTATTACTACTACTACTACTACTATTGTTGCCGCTACTACTATTACTACTACTACTCTTATTAGTATCTTTATTATTAGCATTAGTACTGGTATTATTATAATGAGTATTAATATTTATTGATATTTCTATTATTTTTAGCATTATCTTTATTTTTATTTTTACTATTATTTCTATATATTAGTTACTTTTATTATATTTTATACTTTTATTCTATTATTAGTATTATTATCCCTATTATTATTATTATGTGTATTTATTCATTTATTTTTAATTTTTTAAAATTCTTTTACTTATTTATTTATTTATTTCCTTTTATTTATTTATTTATTTTTATGTTCATTCATTCATGTAGATCATTTAGAAACAACCTCTCTACTAATTAAGAGTAAGATTATGTACTACTAAATCTCTCCAGATCTTGCGATTTAATAAGATTTCTACTAAATGTTGTTGTCGTTGTTAGTCAAAATTACCTAACATGTGCGTTACAAGTGCAAATATATCATAGATGGTCTTTGACACTAAATTTATATTATATGCCGATCCAAATTCCAAATGCATATTTACAATTATTTATTACATTGACAAGTAACAAAACCTAAAAATCTATGGCAACAAAGAAAATATTACTTAAAGAGCACGATAACCATTACACAAGCAAATGTCAGCCAGCCACCTCCTTTCCTGACACACCAAGATCAAAACCATCATACTTTGTCTCCCCAACTTAATAATAATCATAGAAATAATAATAAACTTGCATAAAGCCTAACAATTGTAAAAGAACAAATTCATGGTAATAATCTGCACATATTACACACCCTCCTAATAAGCTAATCAGAGCAAGAAGCCCTTTTCTTTTTCTTTTTCTTTTTGGTGCTTCTTGTTCATATTGGTTCTTTTCGATCACAGATGCACATGTGGTTTGCCGGCAAGATACCAAATCATATAATCTCAAGTGGTCCCCAAGTTGATGGAAACATTTCACGTGAATGCACAGATTAGCAGCAGAAAGCACCAAGAGTTTTCAGCAACTCCTCTCCGTAGAATTTTTCCAGATACTCCAAGAACAAATCCTTTTGATTGTTTTGGAAACAAAATGCTAGTAAAGCTGATGACTTGAGCATTTTAAACTCATTTTAAGAACTGGGTAGGACTCAAAATTGTCTACCTTCCATGATAAAGAGAATTTATCATCATCTGGCACTTTCAATTACCATGCTTTGGATAAGCAAATGAGGCGAAATTTAAACTTGAAGAATCTGTTGTTGTTGTTTTTTCTCGGTACGAGCTGTTGATGTGTTTGTGGTTAGTGGGGATGGTGATGCTCCGCTATTTTCCATCTTCTTTAGGCTCTGTTGATGGTACACTTGTCTTAGTCTCTCTATTTCCCTCTTCAGTGCTTCTTGATGAGCTGCATTGTATAATATTTTATTTATTTGGTTTTTGGTTTGAACATTCCATGGCTATTTATCCATTAGGCATGTCACTATTAATAATTTGAAAGGTTAGGTTCTACTTGATAATAGTGGTGGTGTAAATCAGAATAAAAATCCTAGGCAGGTATTGAAATAAGTACTAATTAAAGCAGAATAAGGTTACTGACATGCTATTAAATTAAGAATGAAAAATGTTAGTAACAATGATTTAGTGCTTACCATCCTTGAAGATCTTATCCTGAGCTAGAGCAGCAATTCTTTGTTTAAGGGCACTGTTATCAACATTGAGCAGCAAGCGCTGATGGTCTAGAAATGCAACCCTTGGCGACAGCACTGAAACTTCTGCCTGAATTAAAATCACAAGTACTTGAGATTAACCCAAAATACGTTTAGACTTAATCTCATAAGATTATTATACAATAACTGCTTCAAC
The DNA here is from genome assembly GCA_025531925.1 of Erythroxylum plowmanianum. Taxonomy (NCBI): domain Eukaryota; kingdom Viridiplantae; phylum Streptophyta; class Magnoliopsida; order Malpighiales; family Erythroxylaceae; genus Erythroxylum; species Erythroxylum plowmanianum. Next base: position 5,766,439 of record JANVCQ010000009.1, on the reverse strand, counting down.
ATACCTGCAATGAGGTTACACTACGTTCAAGTTCTGATATATACTGCAATTTCCTCACCCTTGACCTTTGAGCAGATTGTCTGTTCGCCAATATTCTAACAAAAGAGTATAAATTATTAAAAAAACAACTAATATCATAGACCTATCAAAGTTTTCTTGTTTTACTAGTCACGCACACGACTATATGAATAGTCGAAATAATGACATTATGAATCATATTAGTTTCATGATTGGTAGCTCCCATTGAAATTTATTGTGGTTTTATGCAAGCTTCTATATAATGTAGTTATCGTGCATAGTCTCCTGTATGCTAATCAACCTAAAGGTTCAAAGGCAAGCACAAATATCAATTACTATCTGAATTCTGAAAACCAAGGATGTTTAGCCAATGGTTTAGCTAAATTCACAAAAGAAGAGAAAATTATCTCTTTGAAATTGGAAATGAACGTGTCTGAACTATCACCAAGATTAATAGGTTCAATTCATGGCGGTTACCTCTTGACCCTCTTGGGGTCAATTATCCGATCATTATTAGAACCATTGTTGTTACTTGCGGGAGTTTGTAACTCCGAATGGCATTGGCTTTGCACCTCATCAGATTCATTCTTGGTCTTCTGTTGCTTCTGATCGGAAGGAGCTGCTTCTTTGTCTTCGTTAATGCTGTTATGATCAGAAGGGCTTGAAGTGTTGGACGAAGATGGAGCAGGCATCGCATTGGAGATATCGTCGGTGAACATGGACATGAACTGCTCGTCGTCAAACTTATCGAATTGGTTGTGTGCCGGAGCGGCGGCGGAGTCGTCCAGCATTGGCGCCTCAAGGAATGCAATGGAGTCGCTGACGGAGCGCCTGTGAGTGCCACGTCTGGAGGAGGAGAAGTCGAGGAAGTCATCGACCCAGGAATGGTTTTGGGTAGAGGTGGTTGTGGCATTATTAGGCGGCGTGGGTCTAGGGGCTGGCATGGAAGAAGGGATGTTTTGGTGAGAAAAGTCAGGCCAAGTTGGTAACATGTTTGGAATCTTTGGAGGCAATTGTGCCATTTAGAGATATAACCCCCAGAACCAGGAAAATGGAAGAATTGATGATGAAATGAATATAAGAGAAAGAAGATGTCGTTAGCTTAGGGGAAGAAGAAAGAAAGAAAGAAGTTGAAGAAGAGGTTCCTTCTGGGTGATATTGGCATTTGAGTAGATATATACAAAAGTAGAGGATTATTATTATTATTATTATTATATATAACAAAAGCATGTATTTGTATTGGTAAGGTTGTGGAGATGCAGTGGGGTCACATGGGAAGAGGAGAGATTGAGACAGCCAATGTACAGCTGTTGGGGAGGGCTTTGGTTCTAAAACTCAACGGTATTACTGGAAAGTCGCCAGTAGTTTAATCAGTCACCACGTGCCCATGTGACCGTCCCTTTATAATAATTCTCACTTTCTCTCTCATTATTTATTTTCAAACTCTTTTTTTTTTTTTTTGAAACTCTTTGTTTTCATCTGATGCAATTTGATAAAAAGATTGATTTTAGTTTGGGGTAAAGTAATGTAATGTAATGGTGAAGAGTGGTTGAAGAGTGGAGAGAAGGATTGGGTGCATGATCTGTGGGCTGTTGAAGATAAAAAGGAAAGAGAGTTTAATTTTGAGGCCATGTGAAGTGCTTGCTACGCAGGGTCTTGAGCTTTCCTTTTGCTTTGTCCCCAAACCATACCCACATGTAGGGCACTCTGTACTGCTCTGCTGCTTTTTTCTTTTTAATTTAAAATACTCTTAATGAGCACACCAGACCAGTTACTTCTTCCCACCTTCCCATTACTATCAAGAAAATTGGAATTTATGATTAGATTAACCTTCATTTATTATGGATACCGCAGTAGCCTTGTCCCCAAGAGAATCCGTGCCAGACGATAAAGCATCTTCGACTTCATGCAGCGTATAAATGCCATGTGACATAGTCAGTCAGTCCCCCTCAAAACTCAGGAACAACCAATTATTAATACGTCATTACCAAATCTCATTTGCTTGGTTATTAAGTAGGGTCCTAATCCTAAGAAGAGAGTATTTGAATTCAAAATAGAAAAAGAATTGGATTTTTCAGCAAATTAAGATTAATTTCCAACAAGCTCCGTACAGTTGCCTACATTGGTAAATTTACGAAAGCAATTTAGGAACGTAGTTCATGCATACAGTGCTTTACCCTCACCTCACATGCACGGACGTTTTTGTTAAGAATTTACATTAACATGATATATATATCAAGAAAACCTTGTGAAGATGCTAATGCGCATTGAAATGGGGATGCCACATTATTTCTTTTATCTTGAGAAACTCGTGACGCAGTACAGGAAACAAACTCCCGCATTAGGTAAATAAAACACGAAACGGAGCGACAGTTGTTCAAAGTGAGAGGGTATTGGTTTGCAAGTTAGAGAAAGAGTCAAGAATGTACACGCAAACAAACAAACATTCATGACGCATGTAAGCACTTTTAGGATGACAAAAAAGTCTCCACCTGTACCAACAAAATTCCTTCCGCTATCCTAAGCAACCCTTGTATCTTACTAGCAGAGAGGGTTAAAATGATCCACTGCTTCATCACGGGGCAGGGTTCAATATCTATAACAGCCTTAATCAATCCTTTTACCGTTTAAACATGGACATGGTTAAGCAAGCTTACAATTATTGAGCACAGAGTATGAAAATCAAATATCAACATCAATTTTTCGGAGATTGAAGAAGTGGAAATATGTCCAAACCTGCGAGGAATAGTTGAGGCCACTTCATAGTATTTCCAAATCATCTACCCTTGGCTAGTTGACATGCCACAGACTGTCCATGGAATGCATGTGCTTAAAGAGTGAGAACTCAAACTTTGAAGACTTGTTTCATAAAAACCGGAAAATGCAAAAAATGTGATCAAAAGAAATTTGCAACTGAGCGGCCTTAATATACATTGAACCATAAACTGTATTACCTAGCCAACTTGGATCTATATCTTTTCCGCATGAACATCTTCACCTATAAGTCCTCCCTGTATCCATCCTAAAAAGCCATAGATGTGATCATGACAACAAGGAATTTTGGTTTCAATTTGGTAATCGTGTGCACTCTGCTGATACCTTTAACAGCATGGTCAGAAGAAAAGAAGTCCCCAAAGTATGACAACAGGGAAATGGAAGAAAGGTACAAGCAGTGGATGACAAAACATGGCCGGAAATATAAGTCTAGAGATGAATATTTGTTGCGATTTGGTATATATCAATCCAACATTCAGATCATAGATGAAATCAATTCTCAGAACTTGTCATTCAGGCTCACCGACAACAAATTTGCAGACCTTACAAATGAGGAGTTTAAATCTATTCACCTAGGTTTTCAGCCTCAGGGACAAAAACAGAAGACATGCCAAAGCAATAGCACCTATTTACCAGCTACCGTGGACTGGAGAAAGAAAAGCGCTGTTACTCCAATAAAGGATCAAGGCCAATGTGGTAGGACATTCCTTTGCCCTTTTCTTTATCTCATTCTAATTTGTCCAACAAATTTCAAATCTGGTACCACTTGATGGGAACTAGTAATGTTTGATTATTGCCACATTCTCCGATATTCCTGAATCACATGTTAAGTTGATAGCTGTGATACTTCTTCTTTTCTGTACATATGACAGCAAGTTATAACACAATTTTATATATGCTATAAGCAGCTACAACGCTTGGATGTTTGAGAATATCTGTCCAATTTGTCTGAAGAAGAAATCTTTCGATCCTAGAAGACATATACCCTTATTCTATGTGGTACGACCAAAATATAAATTGACACTTAGGGAACCTTTATTGTCAACTATGAAAATTTAAGTTAATTCTAAGTTAGGAAACCATGGATGCCATAATCATCAAACTTGGTGGAAATGAACATAGGTTAATTTAATCGCAAAGCATGATTCATTTTACCACTGGAATCAAGCTTACTTGCAACTTTTTCCTGACAAGTTCTAGCTTGATCCACTTTCTGTAAAAAGCTAACCAAGAGAAAATGAACTAAGATGCCATTATGAGATTGGTTTTATCAACATTATTCTAGTCAAAGAACTAAAATGCCATTATGAGATTGGTTTGATCAGCATTATTCTAGTCAAAAGGACTTTGAATTTCATGTAATTATCTAGATTTTAGTTAAAGCATTTCGAGTGAGAATATTCTACTGTTATTATTGCTCCAAATGCAGGGAGTTGTTGGGCATTCTCTGCAGTGGCAGCAGTAGAAGGTATCAATCAAATAAAAACAGGAAAGTTGGTAGCTCTGTCGGAGCAAGAGCTTGTGGACTGTGATATTAGTGATGGTAACCAAGGCTGTAATGGTGGGCTCATGGAGAAAGCATTTCAGTATATAATAAAGATCGGTGGACTCACAACCGAAGATGATTATCCGTACAAAGGAAGTGATGGAACATGCAACAAAGACAAACTTAAAAAGCATGCAGGAATAATAAGCAGTTACGAGACAGTACCTGCCAATAATGAGAAGTGCCTACAAGCTACAGTTGTTCAGCAGCCTGTCTCTGTTGCAATTGATGCAGGTAGTTATGAATTTCAACTATACTCTGAAGGCATCTTTAGCGGTTTCTGTGATTATAAACTCAACCATGGGGTAGTAGTAGTTGGCTATGGAGATGATGCCGGAGACAAGTACTGGACTGTGAAAAATTCATGGGGTGAAGACTGGGGCGAGTCAGGCTATGTAAGAATTCAACGCAATTTTAAGGACAAGAGAGGTATTTGTGGGATTGCCATGGAGCCCAGCTACCCTGTCAAGTATGATAAGTAGTCACTGGGTGCACCAGCCTGACTATGTTTCTAGAGTGATTAAATCCTATCCCAGCAAGATGACCTTTCAGAGAACAATTAAATTCAAGCAAAAGATGTCACTGAAATTTGAACTTAATAATAAGCTCAATATTAGGAAGTAGGCAGTGAAAAAGCACAGCAAATACACAAGGGGGTGTGAGAAATACCTTGTAAAACAGAGATTAGCATGACCAACAGGACACCTCTTCTGGTAATGTACTATTATAATTTCTCTTCATATATTCTACCTTTAACCATTTGGCAAAACCAAAGATCATTTTAATAAACAAATGGTGATAAAGAACCTTCATATCAAACAGATCTAGGAATAGGTATAATAGATGGAAATCCTACAGTATATGTTTAAATATTTAGCAACTAGCACCAAACTCAACATCTGAACGCTATCACTGTAAGGTAATCATGCTGATATCCAATCAATAGAATTACGCATATTAGAATTACAATGTTGGTGCAGAAGAATGCAAGGGTTCTACTTACATATGCACAAGAAGATTGTGATAAGCTTTGAACTTCATAAAGTAGTCTAAGTCATGCCCTCTCATCTCTTTATAAGTTCAGCTAGTGCAACAGGCAAAATTTTAACTATAAGAGGCATACAGGGAAGAGGAAAGGTCACTTTCAAACTTAAGCAATTGAACAACAGAAGCATGTGCAACAAGCAATTGCTTCAAAAAGAAACCAGAAAAACCAAAGGAATATAACATGTTGACATCAATGGCATTTGTATACCAAGATAAAATAACGAAATATAAATATGTTAAAAAATAGGATGCAAAGAAGCAGAAGTTTTGGTCTACTAGAGTATGGGATCAATGCAAAATTAGTCAATGGAACAAGCAAATCACATGTACTCCAGGTAAAGTTTCCAATTCTATAAGGAAAATTATAAAGTGGCCTAATAGCAACACCAAAATATTTTAAAATATTTAAAGTAAAACCTATAGCTATTTTCTTGAAAGAAATATATCAAATGTGAAAAACTAAATGGATTTTGCAGTTTACTTCCAAGATAACATGGGGTATACCATAGACGTGCTATTATTGGAATGACTTACGGTAACATTGACAGCGTAGTAGAACCACATTCCTACAAAATCACATTCTAAAAGTTGGCAGGCAAATGTATGAACTCCAGTCTCCACAAAGCTAACATTGGTCTATGGAATGGCCGTACAAGTGATTACTATGAAGAAAACAGAAAATTTATAAAAGAGACACCAAGTATGCAAGTCAAGCACTGATCAGAAAAGATAGTCATAAAAAGTACCAGAAGTCCTGTATATTAACAATTTGATTCTACAGCACAAGTTAAGAAACAATAACTTCATGAAATGAAAAAGTAGAGCAATATAATGACAATCTGACATAAGGTTCAGCATGGGACAAGCAAATTAGTGCTCATGACAGCAAATGCTTCGCCACATTAGCTACCAAAACCGTCACATATCAAATTCTCAAGGAAAAGTCTCTTACGACATACACAAATACTCGGAAGATCACAGCACTAGTCATCCCTTTCCACCAATCTAAACGTCTCAGCATTTTATTTAATCAAAATAGCATTAAGAACTCAATGCCGTAAATCTTTTCCTCACGACACAAGCAAGTTCCCATTCACCAATGCCGGCTAACCCCTCGACAACCTTTTGCCTAAATTTGATATATGGTATAAAACCATTCTCTGTCATTCCCATAACCACCTTAGCAGCTAAAACATACTCCTTACATTCAATGCATCCTTCAAAAACAGCCTCATAGCTCTCAAAACCAACAGGCCAACCCTCCTTCTCCAAAAACTCAATCATCCCAACTGCTTCCCATATCTCTCTATTAGCCCGCAATGCAGCGGCTAATTTAGTTACAATGCCTTGCCCTGGCATCAACCCAACTTTCACCACCATTTCCTTCATAAGCTCAATCGCTTCAGCAGTTTTTCTAGCTCTGCATAATCTATTAATAACAATGCCATAGCTCTCCGTATCAGGAATACACCCTGCCCCACTCATGCTCTTCAAGACTTTAATCGCCTCCACCCACTGATCAACCTCACATAGAGATGATAAAATGTAATTACAAGTGCCACAGTCAGGTTGATATCCAATTGACTGCATATCCAAGAGGAGCTTACTAACAGACTCAGATTGGGACCGGCGTTGGAGCCAAGCGGAAGACAGAAAAAGCTGGGTTTGGGGAACAGGCGAACACCCAGATCGAAGTGAACGCTGGAGAATAGCTAGAGAAATGGGAAGAGGGCTAGGATTCTGGAGGGTAAATGAAAGTAGGCAGTCATACACCATCTGAGTCAGACGGCGAGGTCTTAGAGGAATTAAAGACTGTAAAATTTCATCAATGATTTGGTTTCTGGGATTGTATGATAAAGCAGAGAGAAAGGAGAAAGGATTGGGGTTAAAGCAAGAGGTTTTATAGGGGAGGAGAAGCTCGGGAATTTGTTGATAAGCTTTGGTTTCCACAATAGCTTTCAGAGCTTCCTCGAGCGTTTGCGATGAAGAGAGAGTGTGAAGTGAAGGAAAGTGGAACTGAGGGGGGCGACGGCGAGGAGCAAGTAGTGGTCTGAAAACTCCAACTACCATTCTTGGTATTAAAACCCGACCCGATTTTATGTCATCAAACTCCCTGTTCAGAAGTTACATATGTGCAGAGCTTTCCACCTTCCTTGTGTAGTTTGCACCTTTCTCCATTGTAATTCAGACTAGAATGTTGGTCTACGTCTGTTTTTGTTACGTTCCTGCAGTCTTTTTGTAATTATAAAGATAAGAGATTGAGTTAGTATCGGGCTCTTCTAGCTTAGTAAAGTTGTAGGTTAAAATGGTACTTACGTATGCAGTTATTTAAAATTTAAGATCAGAGTTTTATTTTTTATAAAAGACCTATTTAGCTCGAGTTAGAATTAATCTAAGTGTAGAAGAATTAAAAGTGTCTTCTCGTAATTGAACTCTCTTAAAAAACCTCGTGTATGAAAAAACAAAAATAAAAGATAAAGACTTAATAACTATGACTTCCGAGTCCTAACTTTTGTAATTATCTATGTAATTATTTATTATTTATTTAAGATTTATATTAGTATAATTGTATTTAATGACTTTTAAAATGATAGGTAAATTTATCGGCAAATGAATTTTTTTCCAATAGTTGAAATAATAAATAACTATTCAGATAACTAGTTTGAACATCAATTAGTAATTAAAGAATCAATTAATCAATGTGCATTTTAGTTACTAACCTTGAATTTGGCTACATAAAGGATGAAAATACTAAAATAATTAAATTACAAATTAATTGATAAATTAAATAGTTTAATGTTTTATTATATATTTGATTATCCTTTTTCTTCTCAACCTTGTAAAGAAACATTAATAAAGAAATTAAACCACTAAATAGAAACAAGTTAATAACAAAGCGTCCCATGTAATTATAAAAGTAATGGTAAACGACATTAATCTCTTTGTTGATAGCCTGAAATAAATTATCTCATTAGGCCTAAAAAGCCATTCAGTTAAATGGAGTTAGCCTAAAAGTGGAAGCCTGACAAATGTTTATTTAAATAATTCATGGGCAACAAAAAATCAAGATGTGGGAAGAAATATGCTAAATTTATGGAAATATATGGGAGCTAGTTAATAAAAATATGACTAAATGGGCTGAAAATAAAGAAGCTACTTAAAGCTTAACTCTAGGATATGGAAGTTAAGGAGATAGTGAAAGGTGGTTAGCTACAATGTAGGAAAGTAGGCAGTTATAGTAAAAATCTACTTAAGGACGAGACAATTACAAATTCATCAGCATTTAGACAATGAAGAAGACAAGACACCATACTTAAAAACACAATCTTTAAGGAAAAAATTCCAAAAACACTTTGTTACTATTTTTTCCAAACTCTTTACATTGTGTACTCGTTTTAATTCCAAATTCCCTTTGTAGCTTGCATTTTCCTTTTGCTTAAATCAAATAATCTCTGTTTCCCACACATTTAAGTATTTTGGTGGCTTAGAATTCCATCTGCAAAGTTTTTTTGAAGCCCGCTTGTATAGATTATAAGAAGTTAGGAACAAATTTTGAGGGTGTTCTTCCCTGGCACGTCCAAATTCTAGATTAACGCTAACAATTTGGCATGCCTGATGGGACCATAATGTTAGGAATATAGAATGAAAAAGAAATCACTTTGCCTCGAACTTCGGAGGAAGAAATACCTATAGTTGTAGGGAATGAAGGCTTTTTATCCTAGATGGTATAGAACCTTGAGAAGGCAGCCTCGCCTTCAAGTAACTTTCCTATTACCGAGAATTCAAACTGTTGCAACAAAATGACATTATTTGCATAAACAAAATTTCAGAGTTGAAGTATAAGATAGCTACTGTGTAGCATCCCGTTCTCATATTAAGAGCTAGAAACCAAAAATACGGTACATGAGAGACCAATGAGAGATTAAGAAAATTGCTTTTTCATGCTCATGCATATTGTTAGCATACATGCACACGAATTTGAATTTTTACACACATTAAGATAATTGTACATGCACTCATTGACATTCTGGGTATAATTGATTTGTTAATGTGGTATTATCGAGAATTGTGATTTATTTGCATTGAAACTCGAATTGGAGAATATAAATTGTTGATTTAGAATTTTTTGGTAAATTTTTGGAATAAATTCCAAAAAATGTAGAATATTATTAGATTAGAAAAATATCACTTGGCGAGTAAATTGATAGAAGAAAATAGAAATAAACGTTTAATGATATTGAAGAAATTTCATTGTTCATTTTAGAATTTTTTAGAAAATGATATTAAAAATTAGGAAACAATTGTAGTAAAAATATTGAAGTTGGTTGGACTAGTTAAATGAGAATTAGTTAAAGCCCTAAGAGATGGATGAGTGACAACTGCCATATGTAAAGTTGATCTTAAAAAGTTTACTATTATTCTTTTAACTTTGAAAGACAAAGGCATGGTTTGTCTTGTCTTAAAAATATCTTCTTCCTGGTTATCTTCTTCAAGCTTGTTCCTTTACACAGAATTTTCCATCAAACCTTCACCAAAGAAAGATCTTGTTTTCATCTACCTTTTTCTACTCCCAACTTCGGTTTTCTTTCAGTTTCCTCAAGAAAAACTAAAACTTGCCAACTTCCAATGATGTACGTGAATTGCATGGAAATTAGGGCTTCTTAAGATTTTGACGAAGTTGAAGATTTAACAAGTAAGTATTGAGTAAATCCTTATGAGTTGTTAATATATGTATTAAATTTGGTGAATTAGTTGATATTCTATATTTATGAGAAAAATATACACTTTTCATGTTCTTCGTGAATATAAGATGGAAATGTGGATTTATTGATTTTTCGGTTTTTATGATAAAATGTTGTAAGAGGTGGTAGAAAAGATTTTTGGAGTTGAAAGATCTTAGAAAATAGGTATAACTAGGTGCAGAAACTTTTTGAAGAAAACAGACATGAGGGCTTTGTTTTCACCGTATATATATATCCATGTATGTGAGTTTTGAGAGTTTTAGAGATTAATAAAAAATTAATTTTGAGTTGAAAAATAGTTGTAAGATGATGTTCTGAGATGAAAAAGATTACTTAAATGATAGTTAGAGAAAGAAATTTAAGAGAATACAGAAAATGAAAAATGTACAAGAGATGAAAAAGTGCAACAGTGCAGAAAAATGAAGAACATGCGTGTGAATTTCTGGTTTTTGACATTGGTGTTAAATCTGAATTTTTGATTGATTTTGAATGTTTGGAGCAAAATGGAAGTCGAAGATGGAGGTTGAAATAAGTTGGAAATGGTTTAAGTGAAAGAAAAAGAACATATGAAAATCGCAGTATTTGAAGAGAAGAAGGATCGCGTTTTTGGGAAGACAAAATAGGAAATCGCAATCGTGATGAAGCATGATCGTGACTTTCCTTTAAAGACTGAAGATTCACAATTGTGCTTCACCCTGAAAGTGTTGGATCGGAAAAAGAAAGCATGCTATATTTGGAGAAATGGTAGATTTCAAATCTTTTAAGAAATCATTTTTCTAGCAGAAGCAACAAATACAAATCATCATGCTAATCCATACATGATATAGTATAAGGATAATAAAAACATAATTAAACAAGATGAAGAGTATTACCGACTCTTTTGCTACAGCTTTAAATCCTCGTTGCGCTATCCTCTCCTTCTTCTTGTATCCAAATCTTTTGCTTTTGAATCTTTTCCTTTAGCAATCTATCTTCTCCTTGTTGTTGTATCCTCAACCAATTTGATTTACCTCTT
>JANVCQ010000009.1:5726424-5747112 GCA_025531925.1 Erythroxylum plowmanianum | reverse complement strand
TACAGTCTAAAACCATAATCAAGCGACCAACTTGGTTATTCAACTGTGAATCAATTAATTTAGATTCTAATAATATAAATGTTTCTCATACATCTCTATGTATATGTATATTACTTACAAAAGAATCTTGGTACCTTTTGATCAGATATATAATGCTCACATTAATAAAACCAAACTCTTTTATTTTATTAATAATAAATATTTTCATTATAAAACTGTAACTGAAGAAGATAAAGTTACATGTAAATACACTTGCTTTTCAGGGCACTATATTTACATAACTCCAACAGAAAGTCGATAGCCAACTCGCGATCGTGCTTATGCACTATCGCGACTTCTAAGGTTGGAGGCTGATGCAACATCCTTCAATCTTTGGCTATATCTCCTTCTTCCGACCTCTAAATGACATGAGACTTGAACCATTGGATTCGTAACACATTGATTTACATCTCCACCAAAATGTGATCTGAAATTTCCATGATTAATCTTGATCTAGGAAGATTTTGACAAAATTGTCATCATAAAAGATGTAGATCTTTCTTTTAGCTTTTTAATGATATAAAGTCTAAAATTTTTGAGTTTCTGGATTGAAAGTTATAGGGGTTCAAAGTGAGGGTGAGCGACTGGGAAATCGCGATCGCACTTTTGTTTTTCTTCTCTCACTCCTATGACTCTCCTTCACACCCGTGATTTTTCATTGCTCACAGATTTTAGATGTCTTATAGCCAAAGCTTTTAACTTTAATAGATTACTTTGACTAGGCTTAACCCTATGATAACTTATAATATACAATTAATGTGTGTGTGTATGCTTGTGTGTGTGTGTGTGTGCCCAAAAGTTGGATTAAATCCAACAACTTATATATATATATATATATTAAATATCATGCCAAAATTTGCTACCACTATTAAATATATCTTTAATCAATCTCATTCATTAATTATATTAAAGTAGGATCAAAGTGGTTTCCGTTACATGCATATCATAACTAAACCCATCAATGGTCACTTATCCTAATAATCGAACAACATAGATGTGTAGCATGGAAATTACATGTAATGTGATCTTAACATGCCTACTTCCAACTGGTCCAAATTCTTTATTCCTTAGTGAGATTAAACAAACAAAAGTTCAAATAAATCACAAAAGTGTCTATAACTGAAAATCATCCTAAATAACAAACTCCCACTAAAATGACATATACAACACCCATATGAGCAACATGCTCATGAAAGACCTTTGGTGATAATCCTTTAGTGAGTGGATCCGCAACCATGGAGTTTGTACTAATATGTTCAATGGACATTTGACCATCTTGAACTCTTTATTTAACAACCAGGAACTTAAAGTCTATATGTTTTTACTTCGTTGAGCTCCTCTTATTGTTGGAATATAGCACTATTGAATTATTATCACAAAATAACTTTAGTGGTCTTTCAATACCATATACATTAAGCAACCTAGTGACAAAATTCCACAGCCATATTCCATGATTAGATGCCTCATAACATGCTATAAACCCTGCTTCCATAATGGAAAAAGCTATGAGTTTATGCTTAGCACTCTTCCAAGAAATAACTCCTCTAGCTAGTAGGTAAATATAGCCTGATTTGGATCTCCAACTATCTTGGGATCCAGTGAAATTATAATCAGAATATCTTATGATCTCTAGCTAATCTAACTTCCTGTATGTAAGCATTAATCTTTTGTTCTCTGTAAGTATCACATAACTCATTTGGCTACTCTCCAGTGATCCATTCCAGGGTTACGTACCCAGCATTCCAACAATATACACAATATTTGGGCGTATACATACTTGAGCATATATTAGACTCCTTACTACTAAAGTAAAAGGAATCTTCTGCATCTCTTTAGTTTCAAACTCATTCTTAGGGTATTGGCTTAGACTAAACTTGTCTCCCTTAGCAACAAGGGTGTCAACTGGTTTACAATCTTACATGCCAAACCTCTTAAAAACTTTCTTGATATAGCTTTTTGTGATAACCCAAGTATACCCCGAGAGTGATATTGATGTATTTGTATCCCTGATACAAAAGAGGCATCACGGAGATCTTTCATTTCAAATATCTTTGTTAGAAAGCTCTTGGTTTTGTGCAATGAGCCTATATCGTTGATGGAAAGCAGTATGTCATCGACATATATAACCAAAATAATATACATGCTCCCTCTCAACTTATGGTATATACAATCATGAACTGCATTCATTTCAAAACCAAACAAAATAGAAACTTGATGGAATTTGTAATACCATTTATATGGACTTGTTTGAGTCCATAGATGGATTTTTTTCAATTTGCAGACCATTTGTTTTGGGTCTCCTGACACATTTTTTTGAGTTGCACCATATAAATTGTCTCATCAATTTCACCATTGAGAAACACAGTCTTTACATCCATCTGATGTAACTTAAGGTTAAAGCCACAAGTGTCACTATAATTCTAAAAGAGTCTTTTGATTAAACTGGAGAGAAACTCTCTTTATAATCAATGTCTTCTTTCTATGTAAAGCCCTTTGCAACTAGACGAGCCTTATATCTCTCTACATTGCCCTTCAAATCCCTCTTAATTTTAAATATCCATTTGTAACCGATGGGTTTCGTTCCTGCAGGAAATGAGACAAGATGTCAAACATCATTGTCTTTCATAGACTTTATCTCCTCATTTATGGCATCAATCCACTTTTGAAAGTTAGAACTTTGCATGGCCTAATGGAAGTTGAATGGATCATCTTCCATAACACCAATTACAACCTCATGTTCTTAGAGAAATATGATGTAATCATCTGGAATCGCACCTCTCCTTTGTGTAGTGGATCTCCTTAATGACACTAGTTCTAGAGGTTAGTAAGTTTGTTCTTCTGGAATAATTTCTTTAATCTGAGCAGGGAGTTCCTCAACATTGTCATGTTGTTCTGGATTTTTTACTTCGATAACATCATAAAGAAAACCCATATCATTTTTAACAACAACTAAGGGAATATTAACATCGAAAACTCTTCAAAGACAATGTCTCTCACCTTATCTCCCCTCCCAAACTCAACATCCTCAAAGAACTGAACATTTCCCATCTTAAAAATTGACTTTTCAATGGGATCATAAAATTTGTAACCCCTAAACCTTTCGGAGTATCCAAAAAAATAGAAACTAATTGCTCTGGAATCTATTTTCGTCTTATTTGGCCTATATGGCCTTACCTCAGTTGGACAACCTTAAATGTGCAAGTGTTTCAATGGTAGTTGCTTTAGTTGGAACCTTATTAAGTATGTAAGTTGCAGTCTTTAATGCTTCTCCCTAAAGAGATTCTAGTAAAGTATAATGACTAATCATACTCCTTACCATGTTCTTCAGTGTTCTATTTCACCTTTCTGCAATACCATTCATGCTAGGACATCTTGGCATGGTGTACTGTGGGACAATACCACACTTTTCAAGGAATTTAGTAAACGATCCTAGACGTTGTTCACCTGATCTGTCATATCTACCATAGTATTCACCACCACGGTCAGATTTGACACTTTTTATTCTTTATTGGAGTTGATTCTCAACCTCAACCTTATAGTTTTTGAGCACGCCCAGAGATTGGGACTTCTCATGAATGAGATACAGGTAGCCATAACGGGAGTAATCGTCTATGAACATAATAAAATGTTGTTGGTCATTCCAAAAAGTAATAGGAAATGGGCCACAAATGTCCATATGTATAAGTTTTAAGACGTCCATAACCCTGTTGGCACCTAATTTCCTTAGGTTTTTTTGTTTCTCTTTAATACAATTAACATAATTTTCAAAGTCCGTATAATCAAAGGGATCAAGAATTCTATCAGACATAAGACAATTAATTCTTTGTTTAGAGATATGCCTTAAATGCTTGTGTAATAATGAAGTAGAGTTCTCATTGGTTAATTTTCGCTTTATAACTCTATATACATCCAGAGTTTCATTATATGAGGCAAACCGTAGCAAACATAGGTTATCAACAAATGATAAAGAACCAGTACCAACAAGTATTGAATCTTGAAAAAGACTAAATTGACCATTTCTAAATGAAAAAGAGCAACCAAATTTGTCCAATGCAGAAATGGAAATTAAATTTTGTCTAAATGATGGTACAATTTAAGTCTCATTCAAATCCAAACAATAACCGGTCTTTAAAAATGACCTAAAAGTTTCAATTCTACCGCTTTACCAACGCCCACATAAATGTATCTTTCACCATCAATTGGCTTTCAATAGCTCAAGCAACCCTGCATAGACACACTTACATGAGTAGTAGCACCAGAATACAACCACTGAGTGTGTATGGGTATCGAAGTTAAATTAACCTTAGAACAAACCAAATCGAGAAATGTACCTTTATTTGCATGCCATGAATGATATTTGGTACAATCCTTTTTCACATGTCAGAGGAATTGTCAGTCGTAAGATCGACAGGTCATTTAGTCTTTAATGCAAAGTCTAGACCCATAACACCAAGAACAATCATAATATTCTCTTTCCATACCTTAAAGTTTGTGTCGTTATGCACAAGAATGGAATTGATGCTGGTAGCAATAATAGAAGCAGAAGGAGCAACTGAATAGAGAATAAAACAACCAACAAACAAGATCACATAAATTTCACCTAATCATATAAAATCAATAATGGTAAAGCCCATCACAAGATACCTACCATAATATTAATATTGAGTCTTTGAACAGAAATGATTAACTTACAAGTGATACTCTTAATGCAGTAATCAAATATTGACAATAACAAAATTGTCAAGCACACCTATGTATCACCATAAGTGTACATGTATTTTGGCCAAAATATTGACCTTTATTTGGGCAAGTGAATACTCCCATAAATTAATTTACATGAGAGAGGCTATTTTGATAGCATGTTGTTTCAATTAATTTATTTGACAATATTAATAAAAGATCAATTATACCAATATTTGAACATACCTTGAACAATTGATTTGAACATTGATTATATTAACCTTAGCTAACGGGATTCAATTTTCATACAAAAATATAATCCAAAAGCACGTATATTTAATTTATGCCAAAATTGCATATACTAAAGCATCATGTATGAACCGAATATAAAATTTGTAAAAATATTCAAATGTACCAGTTGACCAAATATCTCATTTGTTTCTAAAATAGGCTTTATACCTGAATTTATGAACATTGAAGTCCTAATTTATAATATAAAATATTTGATTTCAAGATGCTAAAGCTTGCAACATATATATAACACTCTGAAGTAGTTTCTAGTCTTTATTAAATGGTTAAAGTATAAAACCAAATAAAGAGGTGTCTGATTTTTATCCAATGGTCAAGGGTTTTACTAAAATAGAAAGTAACGTTATTGGAAGACCACAATTGGATAAAGATTAAAGGCTTTTGAAAACAACCTTTTCTAAACCAATCGTCATCTGTTTCACTTATTGTTTTTAGCCAGAAGACTAAATCCATGCATTTAACCAAAACATAATCAAAAAGTTGAAACTAGATATATATAACGGAATAACCGAATGCATAGAAACAAAAATAATCCATAAATATGGAAGACAAATAATTAAAAATTATGAACGATCCAACATGAAAAAGGCTCTAATATCACTTGATAGAGTTTAAAATTCTTTAGGTGAAAAAAACAATCACCAATTATATAAACAATCATGTCAAATCATTAAGAATAATTAGATATGCTGCAGAAGCGTACCTAAATTTAAGAGATTAACGTGATTCTTGAATCTTGTAGTTATTCGTTACTTTTTTAACTGATGAGATATTAGAAAAAAAAAATCACACATCTAGCTTAGGGATCATAATCCTAATTCTTTATGTAATTTTTTTATTTCTATTTTAGCCCATCATCAAATAAAAATCAAGTCTCTACACATTAAAGCTTATCCTTTTATTAGATACCTTATTCCCAAAACCTTTTAACTTTAATAGATCATTTTAACTGAAGTTAACTCATAATATAAAATTAATATATATATATAATGTGACCATGGATTAAATCCGACAATTATACTTTTTAGATTAAAGACAAGAACATTCCCTCTCATTTATTTGATTCTTGAAAAGCTCTCAGGATTTATGTTCTAGAAGAAATTCTCATAATTTATAAAATGGGATATATGCACCTCTTTTATAATTATGAGAACTTTCTTTTTCTGACCTTGGAAATGAGTAATAAAATTTATTAATTACAGGGCATAGTCACATGTTTTCTATCAGTAATTTTAAAAGAGAATAAATACAAGGCACATGAATTTTGAATAAATATGAATTAACATTTAGTGAAAGAAGGTAAATATGAAGAACGTTTAAAACTCCTTTAATAATCATTGAATAAGCTGTACTAAATAAAGATAAGCAAAAGTTTATCGAGGAGCAATCAATGCTGAACAAAACTCCTTAAAACACTTTTTTTAATTGTCAAAGCCTCGCCTCTAAAACCATTTCTTTCTAGTCATACTAAATTTTCAAAGAGCTAAGTAATTGACTGGACGACCAAAGAGAAGTGCTTCGATTGTTCTTGTAATTAGATCCCTGAGCTCAACATAAGTAATTTATAAGAAATACTTTGAATACAAAACTTCACAAAAACAGACCTAATTCAACAATAATTACTTAAGGATGAGAAGACAAAACTCTAGAATAAAAAATAAAAAAATTATCGTGATGAAAAATGAAGTATCACTACTATTTCTAACATGAAAAATCACTTTCCAGTATCACCTACAGCTATTCAAACATCTCTTTAACATTTCTTAGAACAAAAGAAAATAATAACTTGTACGTACATGACGACAAAGCAAGATGACTAGTCGTTGGCGGTCTAAATTAAGTTGTCAGTATTTCCTATAGCTTAAATTCCAGCTCAGTTTATCCAAGCCATAAACTCTATACATAGACCACAACTCTTGCTCTGTACAATTCTTTGTACAGTTCTACCACAAAGAAGTTTAAGTGCAGGCTAATACATAATTCACTTGCCAGCAATAGATGTGTCTAATTAACCTAAGCATGTAATTAATTGCACAAATGCACTTCCTTATGCACCAAGATAAAAGCCACATGCCTAACATTTTAACATTATAACAAAAATGCAGATCCGAACCTTGTTTTCATTTTGACATAAACAGAACAGAGAACTTCCAGAGATGCACAACATAGGCTACAGGTAAGTTCCCAATGAATGAAGGTCTCCCAGCACATAGAATAGACCCATCCACATAAGCTCAAATGCAGTACGACAAATATTCATTTCACTCGTCTCCGCCTATCCCTGTCCCTGTCTTTGCTCCTATCTCTATCATTATCATCCCATTCTCGACTTCCACTCTTTTCACGCCGGTCACGCTCCCTCCTTTCACTTTCCAAATCATAAGCCTTCTCTCTATCTCTGTGCCTCTCCCGGTCCCTCTCTGTATCGATTTCCCTATCACGGGTCAATGATCTACGTTGTGGACTCTCACTTCTACTCTGACTGCGGTGTCGTTTTCTTGAAGATTCATGGCTATCATCACGTCTATCTTTTCTTTCTGAAGACACCCTCTCTGCTCATTAATTGATAAGGTGTAAGTACGATGTCAGATGTGAGGATGAAAGACCAAACTTCAGAATATGAAGTTTTCTAAAAGAACCTAACAAATAGATCATAAAAAGCAACATGGAGCAGAGGAAAATTGGGAATATATGAAGCATGGATCACAGGAAATATGAAAATCAGGGTTGAAACTAGGGAAATTTAACATGTATCCTCAATAAATAAGATCAAGATATTCCTCTTTCAATACAATAACATTGTGAGAGAAATATGTAGATTTATAGTTGTTTTTGTCTGTATATAGATATAGACTGTGTATCGCACACATTTTGAATACATGTTAAGGTCCCTGAACAACCATCTCTCCTATTAGCCAACCTCCCCTGTTTTCTATTAACTTGTCCAAATCCCACTGCTACAACTCCTTGGTTCCATATTCCTAACCATTACTATATCACTCATCCAACGGAAGGGGTAAATATTGCTATTCAACAACGCAGAAAACAGTTGTTAATTGAACAAGTATGGGCAAAAGTGTAATAACCAGTATCGAATACATACAATGCAACAGATTAGTCACTTACTATTCCCAGCGACTTCATCTGCTTGATCTGATAATCCATATTCAGATTGCAGTCGTTTTCGATGGATGGCAACTTTCTTCTCAATTTCCTCTGAGCTTTTTATTCCTCTCTCCTCGAGAGATTCCCGGTACTCTATTAAAGCTACCTCCAAACGTCTCAATTTTTGTCTGATAAACATGTCATAGCAAACAACATGAAGAGGCAAATAAAGATATACATACATATAAAACATAAGGAAAGACAGTAATTGAATGTCAAATAAACTATCTTCCACCCCCTATTCTCTTTCAAGAGAGTCTAACTATCTTCCACCCCCTATTCTCTTTCAAGAGAGTCTAACTATCTTCCACCCCCTATTCTCTTTCAAGAGTCTCATAAGAAAAACCAAACAGAGAAATACGAAAAAGATCAGATATCACAATCATGGAAAATTGAAGAGAAGAAGGCACCACAAGAAACTAATTATTTTGACTGAGAAAAAAGGATAAAAATAGAAAACAAAAGAAAAGGATGGGCAAGAGACAGAATCGGACGATTGTACAACACTTTGAATCCAAATTATAAATGCAAGCAGATTGTCTTATAGCCACGTTATACTGGAAAAAGAACTAGAGGTATATACTGGAAATATGATACCTCTGTTCTTCATTTATTCCACCGTCAGGCTGTACTATAGTGCTTGCATCTGTCACAAAATCCACCTCATCAGCCTTATGAGGACGGTCATCATCACTTTCACCACCAGAAGATGAGTAGCTCAAACCAATGCCCTTGGCATTTCTCTTCTTCTCATCATCACTTTCATAATCATCATCTCGAGCCCATTTAGAGGCCGGTAGGACGGGATCAGTTTTCTCTTTCTTAGTGAAGGCTTTCAGTTCAGGCTGGGGAATAGGGAGGGTTGTGGCTGAAGTTATAGAGCTTCTGCTTTGTGACTGTGTATCATCCTCTCCATAAACATTCCATCCTGACATGCCAACTGGCTCCATGTCAGCATCCATTTCTCTCTGAGCACTAGAAATTCTTCCAGAACTCAAATGCCCCTGTGCAAATTTTAAATCATCATCTAGTTCATACCCTCTCTGCTTTTCTGCCTCCTCCAGATCCAGTAAACGTGCAACCATCATTTCCCTACCACCAACAAGAGACAGGCCATTATGTCTGCACCGCCTTTCCAGCTCAGCAAGAGGAAGACTCATTAGCTCCTTTGTAGCTGCTCCTTTTCCCATGGCCAATGCAGCATCTTGGTTTGCCTTTCCTCCATAACTCGTATCTTCAGATCCATTCTTTTTTTCTATTTCTGGGGCATCACCACAAATGGAATGAAATGGTATAACACCAGAGTTACTAGACCGAAGGAATGTAGCCCGTAATCCATTTACATATGCATCTGAAAAGAGAAACCAGTCTGACCATACTTGCAAGACTTTCATAACTCGTTCCTGGTAAAACATAGATACAGTATGACAAAGGGGACTAAAGCAGAAAATAAAAGTTATAATTTTATGATGAAACCTATCACATGCAGCTTACCTTAAGGGCCTCAGCAGTAATTCTTCCAGTGATACTCCGATACAAGTCATTGAAGCTCTCCATTATGTCAGGTAGAGTAGCTTCAAATTTGGTTCGATAAGCCGATGCATTTTTCACAGGAGCGCTACTGTTATGAAGGACATCAGAGACAAGCATGAGCCTTGCAACTTTAGTTGGAATAGGTGTTTCTTTAAGTGTCAAAGATTCCGTCAGAACCTCAACTATCTGCAATTAAAATGATGTAACACATGAATTAAACATCTTTAGAAGTTTCTATTACCATAGGAAGTCTGAAGCCCTTTCCTTATTCATACAATTATAATTCTCATGTTCCCTTCTCCGCAATTTGCATTTATTTTTCAATCACTTTTTACTGAACTATCGTTAGAAAGAGAAGATCCAATTAGAAATAATCCACAAAAAATCAAAGAACATATAACAAGTGGAATGAAAATACGCAAGTTTTCAAGCCAAAAAAAAAAAGTTTAAATATAAGATGAATACAATTGATAGAGAATGATATTCTTTTGGTGTCACTTAGTGTTCACATGAACGGATATGAACAGTGACAGAGGTGGTTAAGTTCTTTCTATTAAGTTGAGTTTTCCCTATTAGAAAGGGATTTAACACAAGTTATCTTGTCCTTGTTATTTTATTTAGAGCTCAAGTTTATTGGGGAATAAGAATCCTTATACAGTAAGATTCTATTCGTATTTTAGAAATTTAGTTAGAGTTCCTATGACTTCAATCTTATATATAACTTAACATTTTACATATATACTTATGTTTTTCAACGTTCTCATAAATAAAAATAGACAGATTTTTCATGCATGAGACCTTATCTAAGAGAGATTCTTGAATGCTAGGAGAGAAATAAACTATAGAAATGATTTGTCGAAGCACATTGGTGTCATTCCTATAATTTTTTTCCCAACCTTATTTTATAAATTAAAATCCTATATTATATAACAACTAAAAGATTCCAGCAGCCCTAGGTTTATAATTATCAAATTGCCAGAATGTATTCCATCTATCCTACACCAACTCATTAAGTATAGAAATGAGATTAATAGCTCTGATATTAGGCACCTCTCCAGCAGCATCAGCATTGTCCAAGGAAAACCCCATAGCCTCCCTTATCTGACTTCTTTCTAGTGTTAATGCTCGAAGCATATCCTCAAATTCATCCCTTTGTTGATCAGTGAGTGTTCGTTCTGGATCAACACGCTGCACAATTTAAAGTAAGAATTTTTAATTCTGAAGCAACCCCATACGAAACACACTCTTTTAGACATCACAATAGATCCATTAAATACAGACCCTGCTTCTACCAGCTGCATATGTACTGCCAAACTCCTTTTCATGATCTGGGCTTTTTGCTGTGGGCAGCGGAGGAGGAATCCATCTGCAGAAAAAATAATACCAAACGAGAAAAAAACCGTTAAAGTGCTGTGGATTTCCACTACAAGTTATTCACACAAATGTCTCTTTCAAAGTAAAGCAGCATGGTAGACATTTGGTGAAATATACCTGCCACTACCAGTTATCATGATAAAAGGCTCTGTTCTCCACCTTCGAAGTGTATCACCCTACATCTCCAAAACAAACTGAATTCAGTGCCGGACATAATGTTTTGACCAAAACAAACCCCCCAAATAAGAAGAGAAATAGTTCCAATATTTCCACAATAAAACAATTGATAAGGGCAACATTTTATCATGAATTACAGATATTGTGTTGTTTTACCATCATTACTGACTCCAAGCAGCAAAAGTGATTATCATACAAGATTCATAGGATGTACCTGAGCAAAAGAATAGAGTCTCCAAACATAGTATGTGTGTTCCTTACAACCAAGCTCAAATAAGAAGTTGAAAAGAGAATTTCCACGACCCCTTTCCATAATAGCTTGTTCAAAAGCACACCCTCCATCCAAAACATACAAGGCCATCGTATCAATCACATGGCGAAGATGTTCATCATCCGGTGGAACCACCATTATATCAGGAACATTGGGAGTAAGAACCTGGAAATTAGAACTAAGCCATTGACCAAAAATGTGGCACAAATAATATATGAATTTTACATGCACAAAACATTCTAGCAATGAAAATACTAAATCAGAATCACACTCTGTCATGTATAGTCAATGCAGGCAAATAAACAGATGAATCCTTTTATTATACACCAATATTACCACTGTTAACCATAAATTTTAGAGGTGACATATTGCTGTTGCTTATAAATTTGAAGGGTGAAATTAAGAGTCAAATTAAAAATCCATACAAATTTTAACGTACAACAGTGAGTTAAAAGGTATCCCTAAATGAAAGACTATTTAATTATAAGAATTGTACCAGTCATCCCAATTTCACAACATAAAAGTTGAAGAACTTCAATTACAACAAACAGATGTATAGGTATTCAACCTACCAATTCAGAATTCTGATTTGGGACAGAAGTGACCGGTGGGCCTGATGGGCCAGAGAGAATAACTGTGCCTCCCTATCAAACAGATTAGACATTTCAGAGCCAAAAGAATAATCAGCATACAGCATTTCGTTGGAGATAGAAAACCATATATGAAAAATGAAAACATATCCACATCCTTCTTCCAGGCCTAAACCATTGTACTCGCATCATACACGCTAATCTCATTTATGTAAAAGAACTGCCAGATCAATCTTACATGACTTTTATTTTTTCACAGTAAACATATCACACCTCTTTACTCCTGATGGCCATTTGCCCAGGTGGAGGAGCAGGTAGCGCTTGTGATGGAAGAGCTACAGATTTACCCCATCCAATTTTCAATTCATACTCGTAAACAACAACACCTGCAACAAGATTTACATGAATCCATTACCATTTCAATGCGAAACTTTGTAAAAAAGGATCTAGCAAAGCATAGTATCCAGCCAAAATCAACACAAAAGTGGGTATCCGTTATACTAATAAAGCCGCACAAAAGCATAACACACATTACAGTCACTGTCACACGATTAGAAAAACCACTCATCACAACCCATCTAAATAGCAAACATGTTCTTCCTTTCATACTTTCACATCCGGCATTAAAATGTATGGCTCAATAAAGCACATCACTCTTCAATTATGAGGTAATCTTTTCCTGTCAAAAGAAAACAAGAAGCCAAAGAAACATAACAGGGGACACGTTCTTATTACAAAGAAATTCTGCCGGATTATCAAGAGCATCAAAGTTATCTTCAAAAAGATTTTGTTTGAACCAGACCAGCTACCATGGGGCCACATATGCAGACTAAATGTAAAATTACACAGGAAGTAGAAAAATATAAAAATTAAACAAGACCTTGCATCTCATCTTTAGCAGCTTGTCCATCAGCCCTGTTCATGAACGCCACAAATCCACAATTTCTTTGTCGCCTCCGCTCCTCTTCTGTCCTAGGCCACATTATCTTTACACTGGCAATAGGCCCAAATCTTCCAAAAGTTCTAAGAAGAAAATTTTCATCAACCTGGGTTGAAAAGAATAATCAGCAACAAATTCCTTTTGCTTATAAAAAATAAATGTCTATTGTTGGGAATAGACAAAAGTTAACATCAAAACAGTAATAACACCTTTGGTGAAAGATTTCCAACATAGAGATTTGTAGTTTGTGGATCACCGTCGTCAAATGATCCAGGCAGCTTTCCACTTGGATCAAAACCATCAGGCAGTTCATCAAATCGACTAGAGGGCTGGAAAAGAATAGCAATACCAGTTACTTCACAGGCATCTAGAACAAGATATGGATCTTTCAAAGACAATATAGAGATACAAAATTTGCAAAGGACAAAACACTTCCTGCAGCAAAATGTATAAATAAAAATATTTTGTTGTCTTCCGAATCAAAACAAAGTTTCCAGACAATTTTGATTAAAAGAAGGGAAAAAACTTACCGTTGAACTTTCATGATGACGCCCATCACGCCAATGTTCACGTTCCTGATTCCGCTTCTCCCTAATCTCATGTTCATGCTTAAGCTCCTCCATAAAATGATCTATATTTCTGGTCTTCCCCTTTTCCTTGTCTCTAGGCCTTTCCTCCTCCTTCTGCAAGCAGAAAGCACTTCAGTTTAAAGATGCACACTACAAGAGGAAATGCAAGAAAAATAGCAAAAGATACTTGCATTTATATTGAAATACTAACCTTCTTCTCAGATTCCTTTCCCTTGGCAGCCATTGGGGGAGGTAAGAAAGATGGAACATACCTGCAGGAGTGTGACATCAACATAACTTCCTTGGTAGCCAGTCCCATACAAGTTTTGCCGTTGCAGCCCATATTAATAATAGTTGGCCAATATTTAACAAAGGATAAGCCTTGTTTTAACTTGTCATCATTCTCATTGTAACCACTCCTTTCTATTGTTACAGTAATTAAACACTCCTATAATGCATCACTTATCATAACTTTCGACCATCTTTTGGAATGGGTGAGATTGGAGTAGTCCAATTCAATTGAATCCCACAAATTAGATTATATTGCCTTTAGATGTAGGTATTGTGCAGGTTCAACAATGATTTTCAAACTAGGCAGAATTTCAACAAGTAAAATACACATAAAAGCGAGCCCACACATAAAGTATATATTCTCGATGACATCATTTTCTCGATACAGCTTAAAAATTTTTTAAACCATTTGATTCCACCAATCAACCAAACAAAATAATCAAACGCTCTTAATTTTAAATGATAAGAAAAGGCAAAGTTGATAAATAAGTTCATTAACGATATGTTCAAAATAAAATGCAATCCTATTCATTTTATTTGTCAAAATCAAAAAATGTTCCTTAAGGGCTTGATAGCATCTAAAGACGCTCGTGGCCTTTGTATACTAGTAAGAACCAATTACATAAAGAAAAGTAATCGTGGGAATACATAGGAAATCATATAAAGTCCAACTTTTCCTCATATAGATATGACTTTCCTAATACTTTCCCTCAAGCTGGAGCATATATATCATAAGCTCCAAGCTTGTTACATATAGACAATCTCAATGTCAAGAAAATCCCCATCTTCAACCCTACAATCTCAATGTCAAGAAAATATTTTAGCAAACCAAGGTCCTTTGTCTAATATCTTCTGGCTACTCCACATAAAAAAACTCCTCAAGGTCACCATGAAGGAAAGCATTTTTTACATTGAGCTGATGAAGGGATCAATTATGTGTGGCTGCCAACGTAATGAAAACATGAACAAATGTCAATTTGGGTACAGGAGAAAAGGTTTCAATATTATCCATACCATACACCTGTATATATCCCTTAGTTACTAGTTGAGCTTTTAAACGATTAACCATGCCGTCAACATTAACCTTAATGTTGGAACACCCAATGGCAACCCACTACTATCTAGCCATGTGGAAGAGTAACGAAGTCCTATGTATTATTAGCATGCAAACCCAACTTCTCTTATTCCATGGCATGTCTCCATCTAGGGTATTCAAAGCTTCCGAAACAGATTTATCTACAGGTATAGAAGACAAAGAGGACACAAAAGCAATATATGATGGTCATAATGAGCATAAGAAACAAACTTTGCAATAGGGTGAGATGAGATAAGGTGAGATGTACAAGACCTTCCATTATAGTGAACAATTAGCCAATCAAGATCATCATATGGTGGAGTTGAAGATGAAAAAGACAATGGTGACGAGCATGTATCTTCTAGTTGTACTTCCCCATGAGTGCATCGTAAACCCACAAATTAGGACAAGATAAGCATTCCAAAGGAGTAGGTTAGCGCAGGAGCAAGCTCATAAGTGGTAGAATTAGGAGTTGGGGTAACATAATTATGAGCTGTTTGGGAAGGAACAAATGGAATTGGTAGACACTCATCAGTGTGAATAGAGACAAACTTAGTTTAAGAAAAGTACGGTGTGCCTTCAAAGAATATAACATCAACAGACAAAAAAAAAATTGAAAGAAGGGTCAAAACATTTCTTTCCTTTCTACACAGAAGAGTACTTAAGAAAAGTGTATTTTATAGCTTTTGGATCTAATTTATTTGTGCCAGGTTGAAGCTGATGAACAAAACAAACATAATTGAATATCTAAGGAATAATAGGAAAAGGATCTTGGTAAGGAAAAAGGGTTAAAAATGGAGTTTTACCAATCAAAACAAAAGATGACATTCGATTGATAAGAAAACATGCAATGACTATAGCACTTCCCCATAAACTTTTGTATACATTCATGTGGATTAACAAGGTATGAAACATTTCGACAATGTGTTGGATTTCTCTCTCAGCTAACCCATTCTGTTAAGGAGTGTGGCGGCAAGAACATGGGATACTTATCCCAAAAGAAATCTCATCATGCCCACCTCTATCACAATGTGTGCAGTGAAGCAATGACCTCTGCCACATCTTCCTCGATTACCCACATGACCTCCTTTCACTTGTACGCCAAATTGTGCCACAATTACCAACTTATCAAAGTTTTTCTCTGGTGGACTCTCCTTAGCCATAGAACGAGAGAGCCTAGAGTATCCTTCAGCTAAGGATGGAAGGTCTACTCCTAGGATTTGCGCTCATACAGGTTCAAACTTAGGTTTCCATCTTGCCAAAAATATCATAATCACCAAGTGCTCCCTTTGGACTTGAATCTACTTAAAATTAGATGTAATCGAAAATAGAGAATTCAACTCCTCAAATGCACGTTTCACTTTCCCAAAGTATTGAATCAAACTTCCTTCCTATTTAGACTGAAACAACTCCATAGAGATATAACACGTGTGAAGCATATTGCTGGAATTAAGAAGCTTAGCATAGTCAAAATTCAACTTCTCAATTGCACGTTTCACTTTCCCAAAATCAAACCTCCCTCCTATCTAGACTGAAAAAACTCCACAGAAATATAATACGTGCAAAGCATATTGCTGGAATAAAGAAGCTTAGCACAGTCACAAGCTTGCTTACAAGTAAAATAAGATTGAGATTTTGGATTCTATGGAATCGAAGGGATACGTAGTAATTGTTCATCATCAGCTTGCAAGTTTTCCAATATCTTTTGATAAATTGGGGGATCAAATGTGAGGTGGGACAACTTTCTCTTACCTCTAAAGAACACTTCTACATTCTTAAACTAGAAAGAATAATTGTTATCATTAAAGCATTGTTTGGCGATTCGCAAATTGGAAGAACCAACTGTTGAGACAGTTGTTAGGAAACTCATCAATGACTTATTACTGGAGTCTAGTATCCTTATGATATATTTGACAGACTTGCTGCCCAACAAATGCTAGTAACACTCTTGACGATGTTCCAATACATAAGAAAGACTGCACTACTATCAAGATACCCAAGTTCTAGTTGGTTTAGGCATAAAACAAGACCAAAACCCTGTTAACGATTTGTTGTCGGTGTTTGTCGGACGACGGAGAGTGGGTGTCATGCACCAACACATGGACGATTTTTTGATGACACTATCGATACTGTACTAGTCGTCGACACCTCCTGGTTGTTTCTATGCATTTGGTTTTTGGTTGTGGTAAGTGCAGGTAAGAGTTTTGGACAAGTCAGAAGGTTTTATAATAAAAGGATTTTGAATCCAATTAGGTCAAGATCTAATTAACAATCATCTACCAACTTCATATCACTAAAGTAATAATTTTAACATAAGATGGCTGCAAGGCTTTACATTTCATAGCGCAATCGCAATTGTGGACGCAATACTACAATTGCAATCCAAACTAAGATAAAACTTCAGCAATTGCAGGAAAAAAAACCCACTGAAAACACAGATATGTAGTATTGAAGAAAGGATAACTAGGATAGATCTTCTAATCTTCTAATCTTCCAACCAGCATTATTATGCTCAAACTTCTATATATGAATCGATAATCTTTTGCAGGAACACAAAGATCATAACCAAATGATTTGCGTACCTATCAAAGATACTTCTAGCAAAATTAAGCAATCAATTTACTGAGCTTGTATTTAGAAACATATAGATGAGAAAACTAATAAAGCAAGAGAACTTAACAAAATAACAGTGAAATTACATTTATATGGAAGTAGTTTTGAGGTTCATGAACCATGGGAATCAAATACTAGGTAATCCATTTGTTAAAGAAGTCATCTTTCATTTCCACTAACAAACATTTTTCGAAGATCTTAATGCCTTCAAGTACAATAATTTACTCATAATTTTCTTGGGAAAACAAGCTGTAAGAATGAGGGTATCACTAAGTAGCTTTCCTAAGTTTATTATGATTAATCAGAAGAGCATCAGAACATTGTTATCCAGTCAATAGCATTTATTTACCTACTTCCCTTCTTTGGAACAGATACCCCATCTTTGGACTTTTCACCTGCCAACCGCCAATGAATATAAAAGGTCCATACAATTATTATCATGTCTCCGTAATAATACAAAACTATTTACTTATCCACAGTCTGAAGAAAAAACGTAAATATACAACATCGCAACAAAAAGAAACCACTTTAATAATCTGGATGAGTGGAGTAATTACTATGTCAAACTGACCTTCAGAGTCGGCCTTCACTTTTTCATTAGGATTAATAGTTCCACCTCGAACAAAGGTCTTTGATCCACCATCACCCTGGAATGACTCGACAAACTCTGCGTATAAACGAGCTGTTTCATCCTCCGCTCTCTTGACAACAGAAGGCAAACAATAAGAAAAGGAAGCTGAGGAAAATATATACAAAAGGTTTTAGTTTAATAAGAAAGCACCTTCTTTTTGGCTTCTTCCTCTTCTCTATGTTTCTGGAATGGAGTTTTTTTGCGAGTGATAGAGAAAGAACTCATCTTTGCATAAATTTCTAAACAAGCAATTTAAGCAAGCGCATCAATAGCGAAATTATATTTATTTATTTGACAAAAAAAATCCCAACTCACTTCACAAAGCATCCCATTCACTCCCATATACACAACAACAAAACCTGACAAACCAATGTTTACACCTGCAAGCAAGCAGAACACTTGGATCTTCTTTCAATAAGAGCAAGAGAGAGAGAGAGAGAGCAACACAGAAGCATTCAAAGTAACAATGAAGTTGAAAAGAAAGACAAGATAATCAAACGCAGGAGAGCTAATGCATTCCACAACGATTTCTGAAAAGGAAAACTAATTCAAAACAGAAACCCTAATTATGTTTACCGTTAAGGAATAAATGGGTATAGATTTACGCAATTTAATGCTTTCTACTTCTATAAGAAAAAAAAATGAAGCTGCAAAATCCAATGTTAAACTTGAAAGCCACAATGAAAAAACCCAGAATTCGTATTAAGCTAAGGAATTTATTGAAACGAACCTGTAAGAGTCAAAGCGAGAATCGATACAGTTTGTTGGTTTACAAACAAGACGATCAGTTCAGGGAGAGATTAATTGAAAAGGTTGAAATCAGCTGCATAAACTTAACGGTGAGGCACACCGAGAAAAAGATGACACAGCGTAGAGCCCTAATGTCATAAAGCTCCGGAACACACAGGTGGCATTCAAGGTATGTGAACATCGGAGCTTTCTTTCGGGCTTCTTTTAATCGTATTGTTGGGCCAAACCTCAACTATTCTCGGCCTAACCTCAATGGAATCTTAGCTCTCTCCTCATTATGGGCATTCTCCTCGTGTAGAGTTCTTAATATAGAGCTTTCAAATTTTAGTGTAATATTGTGGTTACAAATGGCACTTATTGGGGAAATAAATTAGATGGTTATGAATTTTAAAACTTTTCTAAATATAATAAATAATTTGTTTAACTATTAAATGAGCATATTAATATAATTAAAGATAATTACCATTTTTCTTAGAAAAAAATAAAAATAAATTGATGTATAAACGCTAGTGCTAAGAAGAATACAACAAACTATTACAAAAGTTACTTCCTGAGTCTAAAGGAGGTAAAGATAATAGTAAGCTAGAAGAAAACAATTACAAAGTCATTTCCCAAACTCTACAAATATAGCAGTACTAAGCTAGAGGAAGTAAAGACAAAGTTATAGAAAACCAACATTATAACAAGAGTTAATTATAAAAAAAATCTCAAAATTTACTCAATTTTGTAATTATAGCCATAACATTAAAAAGTAGCAATTAAGTATTTAAACTTTCAATTTTTAAAAAAATCTAACTTGACATTAGTATCTTCGTTAACATTATTGACAAGACAAGCCACATAAAACATAAATCCTTATAAAATTATAAAAATAAGAGTTAATTAAGCAACTTAAGTAAATTATCCATTTAGATTGTTACCCTTTCAAATTGGGATTCTATGTCGTACACTTTTTCTTCACTCCTCTTTGCAGGTCAAAGTGTTCTCAAACCAACTATAAACATTTTTAGCTCCTTTTCACACTAGCCACAAACCATACTTCGTTGTAGTAAGCATTTTGCACTATTCTTTGTTATCTCACCATTCTTTATTTTCTCTTTTGTTGAATATAATTTCTCAATTCTTCTTTAGGTTGTGCACTGAATGGAGTTGATAGTGTGAGATGGTGGGTAACTAACTATGTTCATGTGTCTAATGTAGATGGGTTTGGTCATGATTTAATTTTTGTCCACAATTAGTAATGTTCTGCAACCTACTTTTACTTACTACTATATCTTGTAATCTCTATAATGTTGTCTGAAAAATTGAACGTGTTATGTGTTATTCATGTCTTATTGGATATGTGATGCTATCTATATGTAATTTTTGCAACTCTTATATCAGACACAACCTTTTATAATGTGCATCCCCAATTTTTTATGTAGAAAAACGTCCCCTGTCTATCATGTAAAAGGAATTTTGATATTAAATGAACATTTTCATCTTTATCAACATGTTGGTTATTTCCTTAAGTAAGTAAATCAAGAAAGCTCTATCGAGATTGATTAAGTTTTGGAAAACAATTAGCTTAAGACTCATTATAACTATTGTATCAATGACCTAGGAGCTTGCATCTAAAACTTATGGAATAGAAACTATCAGATTCGTCAACAAAAGAAATAGTTATCTCTCCACTCTTTTT
>JANVCQ010000009.1:5716312-5726324 GCA_025531925.1 Erythroxylum plowmanianum | reverse complement strand
AGCTTGCATCTAAAACTTATGGAATAGAAACTATCAGATTCGTCAACAAAAGAAATAGTTATCTCTCCACTCTTTTTGCATTGACAGTGTTGCACAATTTCTTCCTTTCCTTTAAGCAATCTGATGATATCTTCTACTCTAACAGTCAATTATTCTAGCTTGGAAATTTCTCCTTCTACTTCTTCTTTAAACGGTAAGCTTTGCTCACCAACTCGAAACAATTATCTTTTGTTTACTCTTTTTTATCACAATAATCATAGTGACCTTTGTCTTTCTTTGACTTAAAACTTCTTTGCAGCCCTTTTTGATGAATGATTTTATGACAATATGATTACTTATTTTGTGTACTCATCTTGATCACTTATATCTAGCCTTCAAAACTTGTTTAAACCTCTCTTTAAGCTTCTACTCTCAATATCATTGAAAAAAATTTGCTAGTAGTAGGTAAAGAATGATTTTATGACAATGTGATTACTTATTTTGTGTACTCATCTTGATCACTTATCTCAGGCCTTCAAAAATTATTTGGACCTCTCTTTAAGCTTTTACTCTCGATATCATTGAATAATCTTTGTTAATAGTAGGTAAAGAATTACATAATACCATTCGATTTCACTTTTGATCATATCCGTCATATAATTCCATCAAGAATAACATCAATTTATTCATATTCTTTACTTCTTAATATATTTTGTTACTCCATAACTAAAATATGGTTAAGGATCTAACTCAATCAACTCATCTCATAATCTCTTATGTATTTTGTTCCAAGTTCCTAAATGGATGTAATTTATATGAATACTGCTACTAAATCCTTCAAAGTTGAATTTAAAATCCACTATGTCACTAGATAATCTACCATCTGCAGTTACTCACTTAATCAAATCATACTCTAGCATTTTAATCTTATCATCAACAAACCTTAATTTGTTCTTAGTGATCTATTATTAGATCAAATCAAAGATGTTACCACTAAATTGATACATCAATGATCAGAATTCTACAATTAAAGCAAGAAGAACTTTTAAGCATAAAACCTCTCTTTTCAAGCACATTTAAGTTAATAATTAAGTATCTGTGCGATGATATTGAAACAGAATAAACAAATATGGGTACCAAAAGTAAAAAAATATGTAGCTTTAGTTACTTATGCATTGGTATATATTTAACATAGGAAGAGTGTCAAGGTGTTAATGAATTTAAGGATGTTATGTATTATTGTTTTGATAATGTAGTAGAAGCTAAAAGGATATATTATCAATTTTCGCGAGAGAAAGCATTATGTTCAACAGCAAAGAGAGAAAGCATTATGTTCAACGGCAAAGTAATTTTAACATATATTCATTGTTATAGCCTAACATTGGCCAACATTTCTATGAATGCATCAATAGAAAAGTAAGTATTTCAATTATTAATTTTTAACAATTCCATTAGTATAAAATATTTAATCAATATTCAAATTAAAGGTATCTTGTAGGTACATAGTATTTGTAAATGAGATGAAGTTTTTGTCTTGTCAGAAAATATGTCAAACATCTTTTGTGCATTGGGGTAAAAGTCTTGTTCCCAAGATGTATTGTTGTTTGCAAGAAGTAAGTATATGTAGTAATTTCCTGCATAATGCAATTTTTTTATAAGCCTAATATTTAGGTTTATATCTTTATTTTGTAGGTCCCATGTGATTTCGTAGCTTGGGCGTCCAATATAAGTACCACAAATATGGAGACATTGCAATAATTAAAAGTTGCAATGTATTTTTTTTTTCTCTTTTTGCAACTACATATAGTATGTTGTCATGAAAGAACAAGAAAGCCATTGAACATGCAAGTAGTATATTGTGTTTATGTTGAGTCATTTGCAAACTTCATTGTTGGGTTGGTAATCAAAAAGAAATTGTGGCATAAATGACTCCTAATTTATTGAACTCATTGTTGACCTCATTAATTTTGGTCAATTTTAGTTTCAGCAGGCTAGCTTAAGCATTACATTGATAATTAATACGATAAAGAGAATTTTTGTCTTATCTTTTTTATTGAAAACGATTTCATATTAGGACCTTGCTAGAAAGAATATAACAAATTTAACTTATTTGGTTCATAATTCATAAATCATGACATCTATTTATTATCAAATGCAAATGGGAACCCATCTATAGTATTGATGTTAGATTCATTTAGATTATTATTAATTAAAAGTAGAAAGACACACATATGTGCCTTAATATGTATATAATCACATTAAATATGTATGTAGCTATGACTTGTTCCATGGTATGATAATGTAAGAAATAAAGAGAAAGAGCAAATAAAACTTATGGACAATGCCATGAGAAAATGTAAGAATTAAAGGAAACTATAACAACTCTCAAATAATACTTATGGACCATAATTCAAAACTCTGGCATCAACAATTATATCATTAACATATCAATACCATAAATACCTAAAGTTGGATCATATGTTATACACAACAAATGAGCTAGTCAAAATGATTGCATTGGTAAATGAAACCTAGATTAAACACCAACACATAATATATTAAAACTAAGCCACTAATTCTGTATTACTAAGCAAAGTACAGATAGCAATTTTACAACATGACACTTATAGAACAATGTCAAACCATGTTCAAACTGTGAACAAAATCATGTCAAAGTTATCAAACAAATGATAACTAATACATATCCAAAACTAATACATAACCAGAAGTTGGTAGCCAAATTCTCAATCATCAATAACTTTAGATTTTCTAAGAGAAGATCTTTTTTACCTTAGTTTGATCCTCCTTTTAGTTTTGAGTTATATTGCTGGTTGTATTTTGTAAAGTCTAAGTAAGTAGTTGTTGCATTAGTATTCAGAGTTTCTAGCACTTCATATTAACTTTCACCCATCTATGAAGTGCAAAAAATCAAAAGGCTAAATATTACCATTTTTTGTAATTAGATATAAGTAGCATAAATATGTATTTAAGCGACTTACCATAAAATAGGTATTCCCACTAAATTTTCCAAATTTCACCCCATATCATTTGGTTGCCTTTATAAACAAATGGAATTATAATGTTATATAAGTTAAGAGACAAAATAACTTAAAACTAAATGTGAATATTCATTAACCATTCTCTTTTATCTTTTTAAGATAGAAGATGCAGTATTTGAGCCTGTAGATATTGATTGTGTACGTCTTTGAACTAGACGGCTATTAAAATTGGATGAAAGAGCTTTAATTTGTGGTGGCCTTCCTCTTTTTTACTGCATTATACATATTGGTATACTTTATGATGAATAAATAAACATTTTTTTACAACTAAAATGAAGAGAAACCAAAAAATTAATAATAACTACCTTAACAATTTTAGGTTGGCTTAAAGGTTGACTCTTATTTTTGCATCCTCTTATATTGTGACCAATTTCATAATAATGATGACATCTCATAGCTATTCCAACCTTTCTCAATTTATTGGGATTTTGTTGTTCTTCAGTCTTATCCCTTGTTCTTGCCTTTTTGGGTCTTCCAATCATCTTCTTGATCAATAGAGGTATATTGGCTGAAGATTTCCTGTCTTCGACTAAAATTTAGGACCACTAATGGTTTTATAACATATTGTTAACTCTTCAAAAAAATCACACTTGTAACATCGATGACATAAGCATCGATATCCTCACTTTGATATGATATAAAAGCCACTATAAGTTTATATAGAATCCCTGTTAAATCTTATAGTCTACATTAACAAGTTCGTGTTTGTAAATCAACGATGAACTTGTCCGTAAAAAATGTGACTTTAAATTTCAAATTCCTATTTGTCTTGGTCATACAATGCCTTGCTTCCCATTTTTCAACCTCTATTTTCTTCGTCACTCTTGGGCATATATTATTAGAGGATTTGAGCATCATGTCCCTTTTCATCTATATGAGTCATTAAAGAACCTCAAATGTCTTCTAATATATTGATCAAGCTTTTCATATGAGCTTCACAAATGAATCCATTAAATGTCTCTGATATATTATGAACTATTTCACACTTCAATCTTGTACTAAAAGATGCCTTCACAAAAGTCTCTAGTTTCCTAATTTTGAAATCACCATATGCCTTCATTGAAATACTCTTCAACTGTTTCATTACCTCATAAAATTTGACTTCCATTATGCAACTCCCGACTTGCTAAAATAACTCCTATATGCATATCCTTTATGAACACTTGACATGTTTGCATAGACATATCGGGCACATTTTCTATGCTTAGCTTTTGGAAACAGATTCTTCAATACATACATTAAACTTTGTAACAGAAAAAGGTAACAGAAATTGAAGAAGATAAATTACATTAAGAAATGAAAATCATATGTATGGATATTTAAAGTATACCTTTTGTTGATCACTAAAAAAGGTCTATGCATTCCCATTTATGTCTAGATGTTCTGCAAGAATGCTCAAAAACCAATGCCATGATTGACAATTTTCTCCCTCAACTACAACCCAAGATATAGGAAACGTCTTATTGTTTTCGTTATAACCTATTGTAGCTAATAAAGCACCTCTAAGGAATGTCCTAAAAAAACATCCTTCTAACCCAATTATTTTCCTGCATCCACCATGAAAAACATACTTCAAAGCACTAGATCCCATATAAAACCTTTTGAACATTGGTTTTTTAGATATTTCATCAAGTTCAGTTTGAATAATATAATATCCATCTTTGTTAGCTCATAATAACTCTCGTCCATAAGACCATAACTTAGTATAATGGCCTTCCATAAGTCCTCGTAGCATGGTAATAGCTTCCCACTTAGCGCTACAACATTAGGGTTTAGTTACTTGTAGTGCATATTTTCTTTGGAGATCATCCATCATTTCAGTAATAGGCTAATTCAGGCTCCTCTTAAACTTATGTGAGAATTCATTTGCTATCCATTTCCTGCTAGCTTGTTTGTATGTTTACTGAAATTATACTTGTTTTCTACTATCTTCATAACAATTGTTTTATCATTTCCAATCTAGCTAGCATATGCCCAAAGACATTATAGCCCATAAACTGCCTTGATTCTCACACTGGATCTTTCCATTAAAACATCATATCCATTTGTAATTTCATAGTTTCTTATTTCTTCCCTCAACTACATCTCATTCTTAAAATTCATTCCAACTTCAAATTTTAAATCTTTTATATCAATTTTGGATTAAAGGAAATGTATTTCTTCTTTGGAATAGATGCTTCATCGTCATAACAAACTAGTGATTAAACTTCAGCATCACTATACTCATATTCATTATTTGCACCATTTGAACTTCCTTCTTATCTTTTTGTATCTTTGTCGTATTCAAACCCACTATGTATGGTCAGTTCTCGCAGCAACATATTCTTCTTCATTAGTTTCAAATAACTCATTAACAACTAAATCATCTCCAGATTCACTATCCTGCATAACAATGAAATCATCATCTTACTCCAATTGAACTTGGAACATCCCCTCATCATTGTCATCAAATTTATTGCAAACATTAGAGTCAGATTCTTCCCCATCTATTATAGGATGCTCATAACCATACTCGCAATAGATTTCAACATTGTGATATTCAAATCTTCCATTTGTTAGAGCATAGTCAATATCTCCTTATCATAGTGTAAGCTTAACTCTCTCAAGCTTCTCATCAACTAATTAAAAAATTTGTAAAATATAGATATTACTCTATGTCACTTTTCTTTAGAAACTCCTTTTAGGACTAGCATGCTAAGTTCATCAACACCCATATCCTTCTTCCTTTTAATCTTGGCCCCAGAATACTTATTATCATATCTTTCCAATACCCCGCCATAATGAAATATAAAATTTACCAATATTTGTAAAATATTGGGCTTTTTTAACATTGACATATGACATAACATATAAGAAAACGGTTATAAACGGAAATATGTACAAAAATTTAGACTAAATGAAATGAGCTAAGGGAAAGTGGGAATAAGTACAAAATGATACATATTCCAAGAGGAAAAAGTAAAGGAAAAACTAAGAAATCTTAATTTGGGACAATTAGAAACAATGCAAAGAAGTAAATCATATAAGCAATTCAATTCCTAGACAAAATCTAAAGTAGTTCTTCACCGATTTAGGTTGGACAACCTCTGTTTTTACCTTGAAATACTTATTCAGGGTGATCCTAAATTTTCATTTAAACACCTAATTTACTTAAGGTACATAACTTGATATATTTCAAGTAATAAATAAACTAAAGAACCTTTATTCGAAAATTTTTTTATCTATCTTAACGGACATTCATCACATTCTAGTCTACATTCTTGAATGTAATATCTAATGCATACTTTTTGTGTGAAACTTATTTTTTTAAGTTTGCACTTATTCAATTTACGAAGAGATCAAACAAACATATGAAACATTTAAGAGGAAGATATGGAGTTGGATAAAATGAAAAAAAATTTTGAGTAGTGTATGAAATCAATGTTAGACTTGATAATTCTTCCCTTAATTCTTCATTTCATTACAAATAAAACATTATGTATCTTCTTAAACCTCATTTAAAATAGTCCATGTTATTGACAACAAGTGTAACTTTATAAGTTTCAACTTAATCAGCTAAAAGAAATGAAGAAATAGACAACCAATTTAGTTATTAGACAAATAAATCCAAATCACAACATGAAGTTAATAGTCCTAGTTTCATTACAATATGTATAACACTTGCAATTTAGCTACCAAAGAGAATTATTCCAACCAATTTAGCCAAATATACAAAGCTACAATTACCAGTATGGAAGGGACAAACAACTTGCCTTATATTGTGAAACTCTTACTATAACTACTAGCTTAGTTGGTGAAAATATAGACACAACGAAGAAAGGTCAAAACTAGAGTATCGTAGAATATTATCCTCTTAATCCTAATTTTATAGCATGGTAGAATATTAGAAACAATCTTCACAAAAACATTTTAAATTTTTGCAAAGATTTAAGCACTAATCCAGATAACCTAAGGACATGCAGATGGATAAATTAATAACTATCTAATCACATTATATTCCAAGCATAATTCATAAGCCAAATGAATAAGAAGTGCTTCCTTGTAATCTTGTAATGAAATAAAAAAGGAACTTGGGTTAAAAAAAATTAAAAACAAGACAAAGCCCAAACAAAACACACCTAAAAATCATAATTTCTATAATGCGACAGAGAAGATTGGTGCAATATATTTTGTAATGCAAAGAGGAGTGAAGAATGGTATGTGATAGAGAATGGTGTACGATAGTGAATGGTGTGTTGGCAAAGAAGATTGGTGTAATAAGGAAGAAAATGAAGACAAGCCCTTCTTGATTTTCCTATAATGAACTAAAAAAAGAGGAGAAGCAGAGATTGGTGCGATAGCAAAGGAAGAGTAACAACTTGAACTGCTAAATTGATTTAGGGTTTTAACCCTAAACGATGCAGTTTCTCTAATTAGCTTAATGAAATTTAATTAGTTCAATTAAGTTTGATGTGTACAATGATTTAGGGTTTGTGTATTGGGTGGCTTGTCAAGTCAACAATGTTAACGAATAACATTAGACTAAGTTTGAAAAAATTGAAATTTTGAGTATTTAATTCCATGTTTTAAAATTTTACCTATAATTGAAAAATTGAGTAAAGTTTAGGCTTTTTTATTAATGCTTATAACAAACCAAGAACATGTATATTTAGAAAACAATTGCAAGTGCTTCAGCTTATTGTTTCTATGTTGCTTGAGAGATGAAAAGTCCTTCATATGGAAGCAAGTTTATTGCTCATATCCTTAATTTTTTTAAAGACATGATCAAATCTCTAATGTACTTTGAATATATTCAAGTTGAAAGTCTAAATGTTACTATGCTAATTTTGGACAATTGTTTTATTTTTTCCTCTTAGATTGCATAGATACCATAATTTAGCATCAATTTAAAAGTGGTTAACTCACATTTTTTAGTATACCTGAGTTGTTAAGCTTAATTTATAAACAGAAGCCAAATATGGTTGAAGCATTAAATTGTATATACAAGTCATGATTGATTCTAAAGCATTTGAGTGAATTGACAGTTCAACAAAAGGTGCTTCGAATTCTTAAGGGCTCGGAGGCACATCTTGTATGTTAAGTTGTTCAATTCAATGCCTTTTAACATATCCATTTTCCATAATCTATTTTGAATTGGTATTCATAATAAGAAAGAGGCTATAGGGGAGTTACCATTAAATCACACAAGTATTCCCTAGTTATTCTCCCAACTAAAGCTTTGAATAACGACATGTTTAACTTGTTTGTAAATATTCTTAAGTTATTTTCCATGCACAATACTATGTCTTTTTGGTT
The DNA here is from genome assembly GCA_025531925.1 of Erythroxylum plowmanianum. NCBI lineage: Eukaryota > Viridiplantae > Streptophyta > Magnoliopsida > Malpighiales > Erythroxylaceae > Erythroxylum > Erythroxylum plowmanianum. The sequence goes on along the minus strand of JANVCQ010000009.1, from coordinate 5,717,991 downwards.
TGGACTTGGTTTATATGTAGGGTTGAATTCATTATTAGATTAAAGCCCTCTGTACCTACAATGTTATTCTCCGTCCTTAACAATCTCTATAATTGAATATCTAACAATTAAATGGAAAATAAAAATGAAAAATAAGGGAAAGAGAGTGCATTATCCATTTTTATAGTCATTTGGATAATAATATTCGCTTAGGTTTAATCCAAATCTTACTTAAAATATTTTACTATATTTTTCTTCATTAAGGCAAAGAAAACATTTTGTATACCATCTTTGTTTCCTAGTTAAAGCATAAATCATTACAAGCGTTTCTTAAAAGTTAAAAACTTCATATAAAATTTCATAAAAATATCCAATAACAAAATTATAGACAATTTATTCTCTTTTTTGACAAATATAGAATTTTGACAAATATAAATCATTACAACATCCTTTAATGGAGTGCAACACAATTATGATAACTTTTTCAATAATGTCTAATGAATCACCAAAATTTCATAAAAATAACCAATAACAAAATTATAGACAATTTATACTCATTTTTGACAAATATAAATTTTGAATATTTAAACTAATTGTTATAACAATTAGTTTTTAAGACACCGGTTGATAAATCACTTATATTGGTCAACTTATAAGAATATCAATCATTATTCTTTTAAAATTAAAATTGTATTCCAAAAACACATTAAAGGTGGAACTATATACAACAAAACAAAGGCTAGTATGCCTTATGGATAAGTTTGGGTTTTATATTGAAACATGTATGGTTTATATAAGCATAGCTGTAAGCATAAGAAGAACTAGCTGAGTTGCAACCATTAGAGAGAGGATCACATTCTTGATGTCTAATAAATTAACTTAGATTATATTCCATCTAGTTGACATTTCCTTGCTCATCCCTAAATTGATTCCTTTTGCAAAGATAATTTCTCAAATATAACTCTAGACATTCTAACACAAAGTATGAATTTTCTATTGGACATTCTAAAAAATCCTTGAATTTCTTTCCCTCTATATTTCATAACTAAAATTTGATCTTGAATAATTCTTTGTCTCCTTTAAAATTTTTGCTAAATTTGTTTTCCCAATCTACTATCTTTATCCATTCATTCTATTAACATTGAAAGTTATACAAATATTATGTCTATTTTTGTGAGAAGGAAGTTTAGTAGGAATTAAAAATTAAATGATTAATTGTTTTTGTTCTTAGTTGCAGAGAGTATAACAACCACTAATTAAGATTCCTTTTAGCCTATCCATTCCCTTTAATATTTATTTGATTACTAGATAGAGAATTAAGGAGGATTTTATATTGCCTTGTTGTGTAGAAAAAGTTATTCCAAGGTACTTATGGAAATTTGAACCTATAAATGTCCAAGCATGATATATTGGCAGATAACCTAGAATTATATATTATCTATGCCATTGTATCATACTTCGTAAGCCTTGGGTTATGGACTAGTGCACTTTCTATTATAGAGAAGAAATCTTTAAGGTTGCTACACCATGTTTCACCTTGTATGCCTTCTTTGACTAGAATGAGATTAAGTTTCCATTCCCTATTAAATATTTTGTTTGACGACCTACTAGTTTTCTCATTTCAACATTTGATGGATTTTCCATTAAGTGTTTTCTTTTGGTTTAATCTTTTAAAAATTCTCCACTTTGAGAAATTATGT
>JANVCQ010000009.1:5690941-5702651 GCA_025531925.1 Erythroxylum plowmanianum | reverse complement strand
TTATCATAATCTCCATTATGATGACAAGTGTATAAATTTAATCAAGGACTTATCATATTAGAATAAAAACAATAAACGTAATATGATAAGAAAATCATTTGTCATGTTATTAATCAAAATTAATAATAACAAAACTAAAGTGTTCAATCTATTACATAACGATTGGGTCATGGACATAGTTCTAACACCGGATTCACTATTCATCCAAAAATATTATTCACCAAATTAGCTAGATTTCATTCAAAAGTATCATTTAAATCCTTAAAGCACATTTTGGGGCTTTTAAAGCTCATTCGGATTCATTCGATTTGTATAACTAGCCCTGTAAATAGTGGTTAACTATTCACGGGTAAAAAATATAAAACTAGCTCTGTGACTTGTTACGGGTAAGCAATACAGAACCAGCTCTTTAACTATCGGTATATAGCGGTTAACCTATTACGGGTAAGCGATACAGAACCAGCTCTGTGACTTTAGGCATATTGTACCATATGGTAAAGAAATTAGTGATGGGTTATGTTGAGTAAAGAAAATCATGTGACGCCTCTATTTATGATAAAAGCGATTTGAGAGGCATTGTATGGTACCAATTCTCGTGGATGACTTATTTTCAGTATAAAAGTTTTCATAAAACTTATTGCGACCGTTGTTTATTGGTTAAGGGAAAAAGAAAATTGAAAAATGGAAACTTTTATATGATGAGTTTAATTTCGAAAAAAACTTTTCGAAATAGTATTTCAGAAAAATTGAAATTGTGTTTTATAAAATGTTATTTGAGTACCAATCATTATGATGTATGAATAAATTGTTATGGAAAATACTTTAACATGAGCTTTATGATTATAAGGGAATATTGCATTTATATTGTTATGAAAAGTTTAACTTTTTTATAAACTGATTACACTCTCTGAACTCGTTTAACTCACCCTTATTTTTATGTTTTTAAACAACTCACCTTAGATATGCATACAAGTACTGCAGTAATTGGGACTCCCTTGCAATTACTTTATGCTTGTGTCATTTTGATATTTACGTTTGTGTAAAGAATAGATGTCTATAAAAGCTTTTAAATGAAATGCATGAATACATTTTAACTTTTTGGAGTTTATTGTAGTGATTGTTGATAATTATTTATTTAGGGTTACTTGTGATAGTTGAGAAATTGATGTAAATATAAAAGTGTTTTGAAATTTTACAAGACTTTTGAAAATTTTGGCAATGTCAAAATGCAATCGTTATATTGTCAAAATTTTCAATAAAATGAATTAAAACAAAATTTTCCCACTACTTCCTTGCTTTTTATTATTAAAGTATAAAAGTTTTAAGTAGTTGAATGACTTTATTTTGTGGAAACCCTACAATAGAGTCAGATATCGATTGAAGGGCTATCATAGGGTTGCCAGAAGGGCTCCACTTGGGTTTCAAAAGGGAGACTCCAGGACGAGTCCTTTCATTACTCTTTGCTGAAAGTATTTAAAACCTAGATCTATAAAATTAAATTTGTTTATTTGAGACCAACTTTTGGAAGGGTTCTACTCGGATGTAGAGATAGTAACAAAACAAAACCAAATTTCAACGAGAATACCCAATGTGCATTGAACACAAGTCAATTCCAATTGCATGCATGTTAACGTGGAACAGTGGCAGTCACAGTCATGTGTCGCGGGTCTGTGAGAACATTTCTTATGTTAACAAAACCAATTTCCTTTAGTCTGCCTTCTAGATCAGTCAGATAGTATTCGTCTAAAAATGGCTCTGTGCTCTTGAGTAATGTAAATAGAACTGGAGACAATTCCTGTAACAACATTTGACATCATAAGAATCTGCCACAGAAACATGTCATCTCAAGCACGTATGTAAACCTATAAAGCTAATCAAAGTTCAAAGATTAAAGCTGATTCAATTATCTTAAATAATTAAGCCTAACAAATAGCTAGTCAGCCATCACACACTCAGGATGCAAACAAAGGACCAAAGGGAGCGTATAAACTACTTTTATGTGATCAATGACATGAAATGCTGAATAAAGCACTCGACCATACCTGAAGGATCTTTGATTTTGGCTGCAAGAAAAAGAAAAACGATTAATGGTTTCATTTGAAAATCATTGAAAAAAGACATTGAGGAATTAGGCCTTACTGCTTGATCCGTCAAAGCAATTGTGCCTCCAGGCCTAAGTACTCGGAATGCTTCCTTCAGTAAACCAACTATAGCTCTTTCAGGACATTCATGTAACTGCATGTATAAGCGTGTTCTAAATGTTAAGCATTATTAGTATTAGTACAGAATGAGATTCTCGCAATATAGCAATAAAAAAGCAACTACAATCTTAATTTCATTTCAAAGGCAGCAATCATACAACAAATTCTGTTCTCATTATCAAGTTATCATTTTAAAAACAAATTATGTAATCAAAAAATTACAGGTTCGAGTTACGAAAATAATCTCTTTATAAAATGCAAAGAGAAGGCTGAGTATAATTGATGTCCCTTCCCCAACTCTTGCAAAGCAGAGAGACTTGTGCAATAGAGTTGTTGTTGTTGTTATGTTTATGGTCTGTGAGGAGTATTCTGCGTACACTATCATCATAAGCCAGCATTCGCAGGACAAAAAGTTGTGTGTAGTAGAAATCATGCAAAACTAGTAGTGGGAGAAAGGAAAAAAGGATTTCATTGCCTCAATAGATAGTCCATGGCTCTTTCTCCTATCTCATAACAGGACAGTTTGAATGAAGAATAGAGATGCACCAACATTCAGCTTTCGGCCATTGCAGTTTAGCCCTTCTTAGACATATCTTCCATGGTATATAAAGCACTTTACTTCAGAAAATGATAACAGATATCTAAAGTTGGAATTGATGAAAGGTCTCGAGTATATTTATGCCGTAGTAGCGGAAATACATCACCAAATCCAGTTCTACTTTTGTGCAGTGACAAACTTAGAGAAAAAAAAAAGTGTATTTGCCCCTTCGTATAAACTAAAAACTTGTCATATTTGCATTACCAGTCAACTCAACACGGTCAAGAAGATTCAACATCAAGAGGCTAAAGATCTTTATGATTCAATTGTCTTGGTGGAAGGAATCCCTAATTTGTAAGCAGTAAAATATCTCGCAAACCTTTAGGTTGTGAAAGCATGTTACAGAAGTCACTATGTACCTTGGGCCATAATGGTCAAGCTCATAAGATATGTTTCATGATTTATGAAAACATTTATGTCATTTGTTTTAACAAGCTTAAGGGTGTTACTTTTGGGAAAATGGCATACCACAGCAGCAAAGGAAATAAGGTCAAATGATTTGGATGGTAATCCTGTCTCTTCCCCATTAGCATGTATCCACTTGATTGGATTTTGCCTGGGTGCAACTTTCTTTTCCTTGAATTGAGCCACAGCAAGGAAGTAAGGTGACAGATCTAGCCCCTGTACCAGATGTGATTCAGAAGCTATCATGAGGTCAATGCATCCACGTTTAAGTTTCAGAGTATATGAATTTCAATAATTTTTATAGCTTACTAGTTTGAAATAAATTTTTAAGATTGGATATTGAGACTCACCGTGACATTTGCATTAGGAAATTTATCAGCAAGAAATCTAGTGCTGATTCCAACAGAGCATCCAACATCAAGAATATCCTTTATTACATGATTCCCAGAGTGCTGTAAATGATGTTGCTCAATAGTTTGAAGCCAATTTCCTCTCATTGCTCTATTTGCTTCATCTAGTGAAGAAGCGTCAGGTATTGCTCGTCTCACCATTGCCATGGTTGCAGGTTCTGCTTCTGCAGCAGCCTGGAATCAGAGACAAAATTATCATAGGAGGATTCTTTTCATCTGTGTTTGTAGATGTAAAAGAGTAAAAATTCAGTACAAAAGCACACCTGCGATGTTCTTTTTTACCAGATTAATAGAAAGAAAATGATGAGGTATCAATCTAAGGTATATTATATTTGCTTGACCAGAATACCAGTTCAGTTCATATAATTGATTTATGAAAATTAAAATATTAAAGTTTTGAACAGAATAGTATGAAATAGGGGATCAACTTCAAAACCAGAACAGAAGTGTTGGAATATGTTAATAAATGAGCAATGCACATCATCAAATACAACTAAAACAATTTCTTACCAGCCATGACAGATTTCCCTCATCATATGCATGGAAGGAGTTTAGGTAATCTGAAAATTGCCCATTTTGCCAATGTTACTCAACTTATTTACAAAGAGAATAGAATATGCAAGGAATGGCAAGTTAACTTGGAAGTATCAAAAAGGAAAATAACTGATCTTTGTTAAATTAATGTAAAAGTTGTGAAAAAATGAAAAGAAAAAGATTTCTTTTATCAATACTCTCAGTAAGTCCATATACAATTAGAACATCATATCTGAACACAAAACTTTAAGGCAATGGATTATGAGTCCTATTTTTGTATATAACCCAGTTCATCCTTATATCACTTGTGAATTTCCTACAAAGAGTAGGTAAATCTATGCTGAAGCAATCTCCAACTGAGAATTGCACCCTTGGAAAACTAGAGGAAGACAAATGTTAAGACTGAACTACATTTTCTTTTGAGAAAAGAAACAAGAAAATTTATAAGAACTTAAATTTTTTTTCGAAAGTTTAAGTAACTTAATGTTTATTATGTGACAAATGAGGATTTCGGATAAGTTGAATTTAAGGAGAAGCTTTCAGATTCTGAACTTATGTCTACCCTAACAACATTAGAAGGAGCCATATTATCTGTAAGAAAAGCATTGTAAGCAGTGAAGAAAATCACAGTCAGGGTATATCACTGAAGAATTCTGAACGCTTTCTAACTCCTTGTAGACGTCAGATTCCAGTACTTCCCTCGTCAACTCCCTCCATGGAATATCTTTCTTCTCAGCTGTCCTGTTCCACCCAGAATTCACCCAAATCATCATTTAGAGTATCGGTAATTAACCATAGTTGTAAATTGTGAAGACATAATTATCATAACCGTGACCCACTAGCAGATCGATGTGGTTCCCACTCAACATTTATCTGTTATCAACGGGAAATCCCCTCAAAAACACAGAAGAAAAGAAATATCAAAAGATTGATAGAGGCCCTTCACATAAATGGTCCAAAACACAGTCATCTTTCACTACTAAACATGATAGAATCAACGCACATTATTTGGAAAACAAAGCAGGCATGCTTAAACACTTAAAAGATTACAGTCCCAGGTGCTTAATTAATGGGAACCTTATAAGGACTTGTCTGGCACCGAGCTTGAGGAAAGAATAGAGAGGCTTGAAGGCAATGATTGATTGAACAAGACGAGAAAGAGGGGTCTGTCCTGCCCACTTTGGCATTTGTTGTTGTCCCTCCTCGTATGCTTTTGCGCCAGTTGATGAGGATGATGATACCATCTTAACCATCATAGAATCCGTTCTTCTTCTTACATGATCATTGCCAATGCTTCTGCTTTTCAAGATAAAATTGGAGAGGTTTTGGCTATGGCCATATGCACACAAAGCCATTGAAGCTCTGGAGCAGGACAAACGGAGTCTTGTTTCAACAGTGAACTTTGAGAAGTCACAACACAGCCACTGCCAGAGCTTAATTTTTGTACGTTTACATATTTGGCTTTTACGGGATAAAATTGACGTCAAACCATATCATCGACTCCTATGTGTATCTAGTCGACCAATAATTTCTTTACACGCGGAAGAGGTCTGTGGTTCATCTTTTACGTTGGTTTCCGGGAGCAAAGCAGCAACTTTTTACAAATTTTGGATTCTAAATTCTATAACTTATTTGCAGCCAATGGATAAGATTGCAATTTTGTAACGATGGTAGGCATGTGTCCAACACTTTGAACAAACCTACGTAAATGGAATGCCTTAGTTATCATTATTGAATGATTAAATCAAATAGTTAAGAAATTGCCCTAGCATGATGCTACAAATTGTATGCAAAAGTCTTGTATTGTGTAGAAATTACTTAGATGTAAGGTAGAATAAGTGTAATCTCTATTGCAAAACTTTCATGGTGATCATACATTATAAACAAAAATAAAAAAATAAAACATGAATTAGCACGTTGTTTAGATAAGTAACTAGCAAAAATCTCTTTATTTAGATAATAAATTAATAATATGTTGTCCTTATGGTCATTGTGCTGTAATTACTTGAGATAAAATAGTTTCAATTAACTTTTTCTTGAATTTTTTTAATTTATTAAGCCTTGAAAGACAGTCTAGTTGTACATACAACATACTCTGCTAAATGTCACAAAAGATTACTATCAAGAATTACAAGTAGGAATCAAAACGATGAGCAAAAAAAAAAAACTAGGCATTCCAAAAGAAAAGGATGTATTGCTTGTCTTGCAATCTGTTATTTTGAATGTTGATTTGGAGACTTATGTGTTGCACAAGCTGCTTATTGAATTGTTCCTTGAGGAGACTTTTGTCTTGAAAGATTTTGTAGTTTCTTTCATTCCAAGTTGTTGTGACTATTGATAAGAGCACTAACTAGAAACATTTGTAAGCAATGTTGTTGGTGTGATTGCTAGTTGAATGCCAAGATTTGACACTGTCCAGACTGTTTAATTCTATAGCTATCAAACATCTTCTGAGAAGTTCTCTCTAAATGCCTCTAATGTAGTTACATTTGAAGAATAAACGTTTAGAGCTTTCCTCAATTTTTTGGTATAATAAGCACCAGTTGGTTAGTTGCATATATTTGGAAATTTTATTAACAACTTTCAGCTTACCTTTCATTGCAATCCATAAGGTAAATGCAACTCGATTGTTGATATAATTGCACCAAATCGGTTTGGTCGAAGATGTTGTGGGCAGATGTTTGAAGATTAACTTCTTACAAGACTCATTAGCGAATATGCCATCATTGGTGTGCCTCTAGATGTGTTTGTTTTCATCTTCACCAATGTATGTTAAAAGAAGAGAGGACTAGGTAATTATGAATGTTGGAATATCTCTTTATCTAAAAGAGCTGTTATAACTTAAGCATTTAGTGCAATTGAAGTTCTGAGAGATATAATTTGATTGGCATTTATAAGTTGCCTTACTGAAAGCCAATTATCATACCCAAAGCTAAGAGATTCACCAATCCCCACAAGTGCGATGAATACATCTTGAAACTTGTTTTTCAATTTCAGGATAGCTTTTAAGGTAAGAAGGGAAGTGTTTGGTGTTAAGAGCCAATATGCTTCTATGCTTTATGAAGTAAGTATAGATCCATTTACACCATAATGATTGCTTGTCATAGATAAGTCTCCAGAGTCTCTTTGTAAGCAATATGGTGTTCATGTTCTTGATAGAGTAGATACTAAGTCCTCCCTAAATCCTTAGAGTACACACCTCATTCTATCTCACCCTGCTTTCATGAATTTTATAACTACTACATGACCACAGGAAACTGTTGAGTAACTTGTCAATTGATTTGTTGATGGAATTTGGAAAGGCCAAATCAGTTGCCCAATAAGTGTTGATGGAATTTATTATTTAGATTATAAGTTGAGATTTTCCTTTTGTTGAAAGGTATTTAGAACTTTAAGATGATATTCTGGATTGATTTCTATTAAAGAGATCCATAAAGTCTCTTGTTCTCACCCTTTGAGAAAAAATGGGAATGCCCAAATATTTCATTAGAAGTTTTTACAACTTAAAACTAATGATATCAGAGATCAATTGCATACGATTAGCAACACTTTTTGGCAGACGTATAGATATTGCTCTTTGAGCATTTCACCTGCAATCTAGAAGTTCTTTGAAAAACTTTTAGAGCTTTCATTAGAGTGGAGATGGAGATTGCATTTGACTTGGACAATAGAATTAAATCATTTGCAAAACAAAGATTAGCTACTTTAAGTTTCCTACACATTGAATGATATTGAATCCCTTTGTTCTTGGAGTAATTGTTGATAAGCTCTTGAAGAATGAGCATGTTATCTCCAATCACCCTTCCAGGTATATAAGCCCATTAGGTGGGGCAAATGTGCTTTTTAAGTAATCTTTTGAGCTTTTGAGCTATAATCTTTGAGATAATTTTGTAAATGGAATTACAACAAGCAATAAGTCTGATTGTTATGAAGGTCTTGTTGATTTCATTTAGAAGTGTGTCATTGTTGACAAATTCCATAATTGCTTATAAGATCATGTTTCCACTAAGGGATTATGTTTTTTGGAAGAAATTTACATTAACATATGGTCCAGGAGCCTTGTGAGGGTGAAGTGCATATACTATTCCCTTGATTTCCTGTAAAATGATAGGCCTGCATAACAATTTTACATCATGAGATGTAACATAAACCTTCAACACTTGTTTTGTGAAGTGTATGGATGAATATGCTTCTGAAGGTTAGTTCATTAAGTCATTGAAGTAGTTAAAAACACCTTCTAATAGCTGATTTTGAGGGTCAAGACAAATGTCATCATGCTTGAGAGAAACAATTTTGTTTCTAGCTTTCCTCGAGACTATAGATTTATGAAATACTAAGGTGCTCCTGCATCCATTCTTCAACAAATCAACCCTGGCTCTTTGCTTCATTAGAGAGTAATCATAAAGGAGTGTTTGTGTATAGCTTTTTTAGGGCTTCCTTCTCTTTGAGCTACATAATTTGAGATCCATAATTTGTGTAATAGTATATTGAATGGATTCCAATTCATTTTTTGTTGTGTTGATAAGATGATGTGTGATGCCAATATTGACTTTATATAACATCTTCATTTTATGTGTGATTATCTTCATTTTCCTTACATAGACATATTGCTTGGTGCCTTAGATGTTGGATCTCAATGCTTTCCAACTACTTTCTTCAAAACCAGCCAGTTGCAAAATGAAGGTGTTAAACCAAAATGAAAATTTGGTATTTGCTACTATTTACTTAGTTAAAATGGAGATGTGGTCAAATAGGATGTTGTTTAAGGAAAAATAGTTTAGGAAGGAATTCTTCCGCAATAGATTAGCAACACTTCTATTTAGCTTTTTCCTAATTAGATGATCACCATTTTGTTTGTTGTTCCATGTGTAAAAGCATTCACCCAAGAGTAAATATGAGCTTCTTCTAGACATTTTCCAAGTTCTATACAAGGATTACATATTGATCTTTCTACCAGTTTTTGCTACTTTCAAAATGGAGTTGAAATCACTTGAAATCAGCTTTTGTTAATTTTTTTTACAATTTAGTCCCTACATTTTTTTAACATTTACAATACAACCGATATTTGTCTGGTATTTTGAATACTAATCTGTATCAAGCGAAACTAATGGTACAGGCTAGTATTCAAGACCGGTACCAAAGAAATCAATGTCATTTCATTTTTGGGCTGAAATTCATAATTACGAAACGATATTTAAAACATTATTCGGTATAGGCTAGTATCCAAGATCGGTATCAAAGAAGTCAATGTCATTTTATTTTTTAGCTGATCTTGATAAGTATCGAACGATATTCATAACATTGATTTGACTCAACCCGATCGATTGTCATCTTTTCCTATAGTTGAATTAGAATTTTGGCTCGAATGTTTTTTTTCCCCAAGCAGCCTGTTTGGAAATCTTCGAATTGAATTCATTAACGAATTGAATTTAATTACATTAATAAGACTGAATTGAATTCAATTTACACTGTTTGGAACAAATCTAGTAATATTAGAATTGAATTCAACTACATTGTTTGGAACACAATCAAAATGAATTCAATTATTTTATATGACATATTTATCCCTGACTAAAAAATAATCTTATTAACTAATAAACATTCACACGTACATAGAGCAACTTATAAACTTCAATTTTATTATAAATAATATCATAAAAAAGTTCATTATTAAAATGAAATAAAAAATTGATTGCAAATGATATCAAGCAAGACCGAGCTAAGAGTTGTTATATATCACGTCACAAGAAAAATAGATGATAGAGACGACACGAGAGGCTTAATCTTCAACCTATATCATTCCATAAGATATGCTCTTTTATTAAAATTACTAATTCTACTCACAATTTGGGTAATTTCCGTGATAGCATAGAATATTTGAATTTTCTAAATAATATTATTAAACTAAAAAGAGTTAACCTTAATAAGGAATGAAAAAAAATTCAATTACTATCGTGATTTTATTCTCTTTTATTATTGTAATTATTTTCCTTTAACCAATAAAAAATGGTAATTTGTATAATGATGTATTATTTGACATTTAGAAGCTTTCAGTATTTAACAACTTAACATCTTATTTGAAACATAACATCTTGTAATTGAATTCAATTCACTTATTTGGAATAAAAAGATAGCCACAAATTTAATTTATGTGTGATTTTAAATCTTACTCTCTTTGTAAATTCAATTAACGCTGTAATTCACATAAATTGAATTCCCAAGGCTGTTACTCTTCGTTTTTAACTTTGAAAACCAATAATACTCACAAATTCAAGGGCAGTAACTCTATCACAGTAGCCAGCCACTCTTCTCCCACGCACGAATAGACCAGACGACGCCACTCTTCTCCCAACAGCTGACCCACGCACTAGCAGACCAGACAACGCCACTCTTCCTCAGTCAGTCAGTCAGTCCTCCGCACAACACACCACGCCAAGCAGAACAGACCAGAGGAATGAATATTTAAAGTTGCGTTGTCTTATCTGGTCTCAGGGATTTGGGAAGAGATAAATCAAAGAACTTTCAGGGAGAAATCCAGAGAGCTAAGAGCTTCAATTAGATCAGGATAGATATATACTTGCATCGGAGGAATATTGCGACTGACGAAAGAGAAAGAAACGAATGTGGATCTTGGGTTTTTGGTTGTTAAATACGGAAGCTTCTAGATCGACTAAACAAAAACTTATAGTTAGCTCCTGAGTTAGTTTCTGTGATGCCATCTCAGGTTTAACTCTACCAGCTTGTTTAGTCATGTTTCTGTGATGCCATCTCAGGTTTAACTCAAAACTCATCAAAGAAACAAACGCCGCTTACAGACAGGCGCAGAAATTTGGAATAGGAGAATACGATTTATGAAAGTTCTTTGATTTCAATCTCACGCCCATGTTTTTCCCTCCTTTCATTCGCTTTCTCTCAATCTCAGTCATACCCAAAACCTCCAATATTTCATCTTTACGCTTCACCACTGCTTCTTTAGGTGATAAATTTTATGCCCTTCTGCGTAAAAGCCCTAAGAACGTTGAAGCAGTCCTGAATTGTAACAAAGCGAAATTAGATGTAAAGTGCATCAATGAAGTTTTGAAGAGATGCGCCCTCGACAACTCGCTAATGGGTCTTCGTTTCTTTATCTGGGCCGGCTCTCAGGCAGGTTACAGACATAGTTCGTATATGTATAGCAAAGCTTGTGAATGCTTTAGGATTAAGAAAAGCCCTAAAGTTGTTGTTGATTTATTTGAGGATTATAGGGTGGAGAAGTGTGTGGTTACTGTTAAGACATTCAAGGTTGTTTTGAATTTATGTAGAGAAGGCTCGCTTGTTGATGAAGCATTGATGGTATTGAGGAAAATGCCTCAATTTAATATACGAGCAGATACCAATTCCTATAATGTTGTTATTAAATTGTTGTGTGATGATGGTAAAATGGATGACGCTCAAAAATTAATGGGAGAAATGGGGTTGATTGATCTTTACCCGGATATCACCACTTACATGTCAATGATAAAAGGGTTTTGTAAGGTGGGTCTGTTAGAAGAAGCTTGTGAATTGCTCAAGGTAATGAGAGG
>JANVCQ010000009.1:5670951-5685078 GCA_025531925.1 Erythroxylum plowmanianum | reverse complement strand
ATGTTATGTTATTGAATTGTGTCATGACATTTTGATTTGAATGGAAAGAAGAAAAAGAACATGAAAAGTATGAAAGCCTTTCTTTTTAATAAAAAATGATTGTGACCATTGATTATGTGCTTTTGTTTGGGCAAGAGAGTAACGTTTCGTAGTCACGTGCACGTCGACGTAAAGCCTTTTTTCGGCTGCCCACTTATGGCCCACGAGATCCAAAAATGGACCTGTTTTGTTCACGGTTTAAACTTCGATTTATCCGTTTTGTTCCACGGAGCTCTCGAGCCATTTATTGTGCATTGCATTTTCAATTTGTTATGAATGATGCCTAATTGAATGTTATGATTTGATGGCTAATTATTTATGAAACGTTTATATGACGAGGTTTTAATTACAAGTTTTGAACTAAAATTGTGAATTTATTTTGAGAATTTGAGAACTATGTGTTTTATGATTTAATAAAAATTTTCTATGACAAAGGAATAATTTCAATGGTTTTGTTTGTTATTGACTATAAGCATGTTACCCACGAGCTATAAGCTCACCTCCTTCATTCCCATCCACAGGTGATGAGAAGAAGATCGGGTGAAGGAAATTGAAGGTTTTTGTTTATATGTGTACATATTGTATTGTTTTTAAGTTAGATTATTATTGAGAATTTTGGGAGTTCTGTATTTTTGTATTTTCGGATTTTGATATTGATGTTGTATCATGGCTTGGAATGCCATTAAAGTTTGTAATAATTATTTCATGATGGTAATGAGTTATGGATTTGTGTATGGATGTGAAATATGAATTTGTATATGGATATGTCATGGGAATTCATATATGGATGAGATGATATGAATGTGTTTGAATGTATTTAGATTCCGGACAGGAGGTCCGATGATTGTGATGATTGATCTGAATTATTGAAGTGCTCTTTGTATATGAATTGATGGTATATAGACATGTGTGTGAGATTTGATGGCAAGAAAGAAAAATAAGATTTTTAAATGATGAGATATGATTGCATATGAAGAAGAAAATGTATTGAGGTTGAGGGATTGATGATTTCCCATTGGTAGTGGTTTTGCTTTGATGATGAAAAAAAATACGTACCGATTTGGTTTTGGATTAGACTCAATTGTCTAAGCGGATTGAGGTAGATCGGATCGTCTTTGTAGTTTTCCAACGACTTTGTTTTTTTTGTAAAGTATGCATTTTCGGATGTCGGAGTTAAGAGTTTTGTCCTTAAGCATTTCGATTTCTTTGGTTTCGAGTCTTTCGATTTCTTTGGTTCCTTAAGCTTTCGATTCCTTTAGTTTCCGCATGCGCTTTGGTTTGACCTTAAGCTTTTTGATCTCTTTGTTTTTGGCCCATGTTTGTTTGATGAAACCACACTTAAAATGTTTGTTCGATCACGCTTTTGTAAATATTTTCGACAGTTGGGCTTCGAAAACGGGACCCAATAATTTTAATACAATAAGTAGTTCTATAAATCCAATATGTCTTGCTTATACTGATCTTTTAATGGGTTGCAACCAAGTTGTATGAATAAGAGTGAACTGGAAGAATCTTAAATGAACAAATATTGACATATCATTTGAATATGCTTGAATGATGGTGATGATGTGACTCCTCTTAATGATGAAGACTTCGTACAAAAAAAAAGGAACCAATGCTATTTAAGCGGATATGTTATTGAATGAAGTTGTAAGTCTTTTCAATTTTCTCTTTTGTTTTAATTTTACTTATATTTGAGGTATATGTTAAATTATAAATCTGTAATATAAATATAAACTTTAACTGTAAGTATTTTTCTTGCTTCACTTCTACCTTGCGATATTTTTTAGCACAAACTCTTATTGTTATACTTTAGACATATTATTCTTATTATGATGTTTTGATATAACCAATTGTAAAATTTTAAGTACTTTTCATTGTTCCTTTTTTATTTATTTAAGAATTAAAGATCTTTTTTTATTCAATTGTGGTTTTTTTAATTAGAAATATGTGAAAAGTAACATTGATAGTAATAAAGATATAGTTTTTATATCAAATTTATATTATTACAAAATTTTGAAATATGATAGTAGTAAAATTAAAAATTATATGCATAATATATTAAGGAATTATTTTACAATTTTATAAAATTTAATAACTATTTTCAAATTTTAAAATGTTATCTAAAAAGATAATTGATATTCATTGATACTGATGCTTGTAAGCCAATTATATATTCAACAATAATATACGTTAGAATAATATATAAACTAAATCCTGAAGAAAAAAGAAATACCTCCAGCCATTGTTGCCTTCGCTTGAAGGGTCTGCGCTTTGGAAGTCTTCTAAACTCTTAATTTCCAATTTCATTTGTATGTTTTAGAAGAGAAAAGAAGATTAGGAAATCCCAAAATCTGCAAGAAAGTATATACGAATGTGCTCCCATCAAGCAAATTATAAGTTACCACAAAACCAGGTAATCATACCCACTAAATTTATAACATTGGACCATATATGACTTATGAAAAGTTCTCACATTCTCTCGCTTGATCCATATGTTTAACTTAGTATCAAATCCTATTCGATCCAAATATAATATATAAATCATAGCGATAGGTCCTTTATTGGTTGAGTATTATCTTCCAAGTATTATAATATAATATAATTTTATCAATCTGAATGTGGTAGCATTACTTAATGAATAAACCTTATGTTTATTCTTGGTCCAAAATAATCAATTTTCTTAAAATTCAATAATGTACACCATAATATGAGAAAATGTTATAGGAGTTTCATGAAAACAACATTGTCCATATAATGAAAAAAATTATATGCATAATATATTAAGGAATTATTTTACAATTTTATAAAATTTAATAACTATTTTCAAATTTTAAAATGTTATCTAAAAAGATAATTGATATTCATTGATACTGATGCTTGTAAGCCAATTATATATTCAACAATAATATACGTTAGAATAATATATAAACTAAATCCTGAAGAAAAAAGAAATACCTCCAGCCATTGTTGCCTTCGCTTGAAGGGTCTGCGCTTTGGAAGTCTTCTAAACTCTTAATTTCCAATTTCATTTGTATGTTTTAGAAGAGAAAAGAAGATTAGGAAATCCCAAAATCTGCAAGAAAGTATATACGAATGTGCTCCCATCAAGCAAATTATAAGTTACCACAAAACCAGGTAATCATACCCACTAAATTTATAACATTGGACCATATATGACTTATGAAAAGTTCTCACATTCTCTCGCTTGATCCATATGTTTAACTTAGTATCAAATCCTATTCGATCCAAATATAATATATAAATCATAGCGATAGGTCCTTTATTGGTTGAGTATTATCTTCCAAGTATTATAATATAATATAATTTTATCAATCTGAATGTGGTAGCATTACTTAATGAATAAACCTTATGTTTATTCTTGGTCCAAAATAATCAATTTTCTTAAAATTCAATAATGTACACCATAATATGAGAAAATGTTATAGGAGTTTCATGAAAACAACATTGTCCATATAATGAAAGTTATATAATGGAAATTAATTCCATTCTAACAACATGATCCTTGAACTTTATTGGTAGCATGCCTTTTGTTAAAGGGTTAACTATCATCAATTAAGTGCTAACGTGTTCAATAACAACTTTTTTATCCTTAACATGTTCCCTTATAGATAAAAACTTGATGTCGATGTATTTATTTTGACTAGTGCTCTTATTGTTTTTAGTTAGAAAAACAACAATTGAATTGTCACAATTTATTCTCAATGGCCTAAAAATAGAATCCATGCATCTAAGCCCATATATGAAAATCTTTAATCATACACCATGTGATGTATCCTTAAAACAAGAAACAAACTTAGCCTCTATGGTGGAAGTAGTAGTCAAAGACTACTTGGCACTCCTCCATGATATGGCTCTATAGGCAAACATGAGCATATAACCTGATGTTGATTTTCGTTAATCAACACACCCAACAAAATATGAATTCGAGTACCCTATTATCTCCAGATTGTCGATTCGTCTGTACATAAGCATATAATATTTGGTCCCTTGAAGGTATCTTAATACTTTCTTTACAACTTTCTAGTGATCTAATCCTAGGTTATTTTGATATCTGCCTAATATTCTAATAGCAAATGCAATGCCAGGTCTTGTATAAACTTGAGCATACATTAAGCTTTTGAATGCAGAAGCATATGAAATATTTTTAATTTGTTCTATTTCAAAATCATTTTTAGGGCATTGATCAAAATTGAACCTATCCCCTTTCACAATGGGAGCTACATTAGGTGAACAATCTTTGATTCAAAATCTCTCTAAAAATTTATTAATATAGGTTTCTTGAGACAAACCTAAAATACCACATAATATTTCTCGATGAATCTTAATACCAATGACATAAAATGCATCACTCATATCTTTCATTTCAAAATTCTTAGATAAAAATTGTTTCACATCATGTAATAAACCCCTATCATTGATTGCAAGTAACATGTCATCCACATATAATACAAGAAAACAAATTTTACTCACACTAACCTTATGGTATATACATTAATCTATGATATTTTCTTCAAAATAAAATGATGAGATAATATCATAAAATTTAAAATATCACTGGCGGGATGCTTGTTTTAATCCATATATGGATCTTTTAAGCTTGCAAACCAAATGCTCGCCATTATTAGAGGAGAATCCTTCTATTTGTTTCATATAAACCTCTTCCTCTAGGTCATCATTTAATAAAGTTGTTTTCATATCCATTTGATGCAATTCCATGTCAAAGTGATCAACCAATACCAAAATTATACAAAGTGAATCTTTTCCATACATTTGAGAAAATGTAACTGTGTAATCAATTCCTTCCTTTTAAGTTAATCCTTTAGCAATAAGTTTTGCCTTATATCTCTCAATGTTACCTAATGACTTTCTGTGTCTTAAATACCTATTTGTAGCCTATGGGTTTTACTCTTTCAGGCAACTTAATAAGATCCCAAACATTGTTATTCTTCATAGAATTTATTTCTTCCTTCATAACATTATACCATAAATTTGATTCATTGCAACTTATGGCTTGTGAAAAGGTTTTAGGATTATTCTCAGCTCTTATATTATAGTAGATATACAACATAATCATTAGTAATAGCTAATTGTCTTATTCTAGTTGATCTCCTTAATGTTGCACCATATCCTCTTGTAAAGTCTGTTGTTTAACTACTTGTTGAATGTTTTCAAGTAATTCTTGAATAACTGAATCTACTAGATTATCAGCAACTTGTAGAATTTCTTAGTTATCATTTCTGTTTGCAGTAGGTAGTTGAATTTCAATAGTTTTTTTACAACTTCTATTTGAACTAGAGGATCATTGAGAATGACAATCACCTTACCGTTTGAAGTTGAGGGTTAAGTATCCATATGATCATTATTAGAAACTATATATTGAAATTAATCCCTCCTACTAATCAAGTCATTCTTAAGAAATTTTATATTTTTTGATTCTACAATTCTAGTGTGATGTGATGGACAATATAACTTATATTCTTTAGACCTTTTGACATATCCAATGAAATACTCACTTATGGTCATTAGATCTAATTTATTCTTTTGTGGATTATAAATTCTTATTTCAAATGGACATCCCCAAACATGTCTATGTCATAAACATAGTTTCCAACCTTTAAATAATTTAAATGGTGTCTTTTTAACAGCCTTAATTGGTACCAATTTAATAACCATCTTAAAAGCTTCAATCCACAAGGACTTAAAAAGTTTGAAGCTACTTAGTATGCTCCATACCATGTCCAATATTGTTTAGCTTCTTCTCTTTGCCACACCATTCTAGTTCAAAAATCTAAGCATAGTGTATTAGGCTACTATCCCATTTTCTTGAAGATACCTCATAAATGGACCAGGTGCTTGTTCACCTTTAGTATGTCTACTATAATATTTCCCACCTCTATCAGATCTCACGAATCCCATTTTCTTGAAGATACCTCACAAATGGACCAGGTGCTTGTCCACCTTTAGTATGTCTACTATAATATTTCCCACCTCTATCAGATCTCACGATCTTAATTTACTTACCCATTTGTTTCTCTATTTCAACTTTGAATATTTTAAAAGCATTTAGTGCTTCATTCTTGTTATAAAGCAAGTAGAGATACATATATCGTGAGTAATCATCTATAAATGAGAAGAAGTACTTTTGACCATACGAATCCATATATCTATAAATATCCATATGTATGATTTCTAATATGTCTGAATGTCTCTTGACACCTTTCTTTGATTTTTTGGTATGCTTTCCCTTTATGTAGTCCACATAAGTTTCAAAATCAGCAAAATCCAAAGTATTAAATACTCTATCAGTCACTGATATGTCCTAATCTCCGATGCTACAACATAGAAGAATTTTCATTCATGACATAACGTTTTGTTCCAACGTAAACATGTGTTGCATTGTAACTAGAATTATATTGTAAATTAAAACGGAAAAGACCATCAAATAATGTACTATTCCCAACAAATTCAGATTTATAATTTAACTTTAAAGATTTATCTAAAAAATGAAAGGAATATCAAAATGGTACAAATCTTGAAACTGAAGTAAATTTCCTAGGGATTGGGAATGTAAAATGCCTTTTCTAATTTTAAAATAAAACTAGTACATAAAATTAAATTGCAATCCCTAATAGCCTCCTCACATGAACATTTTCAAATAAGATATACTGCTTACTTCCCACTGGCTTCCTTGGATTTTGCAAATCTTGTAACATATTTGTAATATAGATTGTATAATCAGAATCAATCCACCGTGTACCATGACAAACTTCAGCCATATTAGATTTAAAACAAACTAGTGAGATTATATTATCTTTCTGTTTAAGCCATTCCTTATCTTTGACATAATCCTTTTTCATGTGTCCTTTTTATCGTAAAAGAAGCACTTGGATTCCTTCTTAATGTTAGTTTGGGTAGGTATTTAACCTTTTCCCTTTGATTTGGTTTAATTTTTCTTCTTTTCTTGAACAACCTGATGTGTACTCTACGAACTCTTTCTTTGTTCCAACAACAATCTTCCTTCTTTTAAGATATACATATGGTCATTAATTCATTTTTTGACCACTTATTCTTATGTGTATTATAAGAGATTTTAATAGGTTCGTATGGTGGTGGAAGGGTGTTCAACATATAATGCTCGAGAAAAGAATCAGACATCTTAACCTATAGTTTCTTTAACTGACCCACAATGTCTTTTATCTTTATGATGTGCTCGTGTGCACCTTAGATATCTGTAAACCTTGTAGATGAAAACTTCAAAATCAGGATGATTGTAAGTGTTTTCTTTTGAAGTTTCGAATTGTTCATTAACAATCTTCGGTAGAGCATGTCATCGTCATGTTGTTCTACATAACCATAAATGCTAGCAAAAATTTTGGTTTTAATAAACATCACATTTAGGTGACTAGATTGCTCCCAACGTTCATAAATAACGATTTCAGTTATAGTATTGGCCTCCGTTACCTTAGGTGATTTGTCCTTCTGGATAGCATAATCAATATTCATCCACCTCAGATGAAGAAGATTTATCTCCTTTCAAATCTTATAATTTTCACCCCTTAATTTTAGAATTTTACAACTTGTATTAGAGAAACTAACAGTTTGAATAGCTGTATAAATTAGTCATACATGCTACTTATCAATAATTTGAGGCTAACAAACTATGTATATGTATTACCAATGTAAAACATATCTTAAAAGGCATAAATCAAATGACATAAAAATTAACAGTAGGCTAAATTTTTAATTCAAATAGAGTTATGTTAAATTTTATGATAAAACTATCAAATTATATAGCAATTTCTAATACTTGTGGGTAAATTAGAAAAATAATTTGATATTTTATCCTAAATATAATTAATTACAATTAAAAATCTCTACACTTTATATGATTAAATAAATAAATATATGATTTATATATAATTAGGGTTGCTATGGCTAAGCCTTATTAATTCATCATAAAAACATTTTCACTAAAAGTCTATTCACCATGTAAAATATAGACATAATAGTCATGTCATAATCTGCTTCATGTTGAACATTTATACTAATATAATTTCAACATATAATATAATATAACATAAGCTATAGATCATATGGCTGAGGTTCACCATGCCCTCCTATGAGGGCGTGGGTTAAAGTCCCATTTGGTTTTCTTATTAAAGTAACAACAAATAAAACTACATCATCTAGTCTTATTGGTTATTAAAAAATAGATAAAATGATGTAGTCACTGGATATAATTTGTCTTTAATGAACAACCAAAACGACGTTGTTTAGTAAGAGGTCTTCTTCAACCTCCAGTTGGATAAAACCGACTCGGTTCGCAACCCATCAGATACCAACAAAACTAGACTAGAAAAACACCATAAAAACTATTTTTTAAAATGTTGAAACATTTCTAAAATACTTAATAGAAGATTTCTACCTTTAATTGTAAGAAAAATATCCAAAAACAACTCTAAATTGAAAATTTTGAATATGAAAATTTTTTCAAAATTTGAAATTCTCCAAAAAATCCAAAAAGGTAGAGGTTAGAATGGCTTTGATGCAAAATGTAAATCAATTCTTTCATATATATTCAACAAAAATAATTGTTAGAATAACATATAAATTAAATGTGGAAGAAAAATGAAATACTTCTAGCCATTGTTGTCTTTGCTTAAAGAGTTTACGTTTTATAATTTTTCTAAGCTCTCAATTCTTAATTTGATGGTGATTATTTCATAAGAGAAAAGAAGTTTTGGGGACCCCAAAATTGGTAGGAAAGTTTATATGTATTGAATTTTTAATATGGACAGAGTGTAGAGTTCATTAATAAGAATTGTACTTAGGTTAACCATTGTTCAAATAACTAGAATTAGTTGTTTGGATAGTTGATCCTTACCATTTATAAATCTTTTAACATTTTGATATTTAGTCAATATAGGATACTCTAACACTCCCCCTTAAGTGCAACTGAAACTGGACATCCAGTTGTCACTTGAAATATACGCAATGGTAACCGAACCGGGCCGCTGGGACTGAACATCCAAACGGACAATCAAGAAATTAATAATCCGGATCAAACCTGCTCTGATACCATATTGAATTTTTAATATGGGCAGAATGTGGAGTCCATTAATAAGAATTAGACTTGGATCAACTATTGTCCAAATAACTAGAACTAGTTGTTTAGATAGTTGATCCTTACCACTTATAAATCCTTTAACATTTTCATGTTTAGTCAATATAGGATACTCTAATAATATAAATGTGCTCCCATCAAGCACATTATGAGTTACCATAAAACTAGAAATTCATAGCCACTAAATTCATAACATTGGATCATTTAAGATACCAAGAATATGAAAGTTCTCACAATCTGAACTAAATTTGGTATGATATTGTATAACTCTACCATATATCTCTTATTTTTAAAGATTGTTTCTTCTCACGTGAGATCACACCGAAAAGATTGGCCTAAACGAAAGAAATTGAAATTCTCCTGTTAGCTTCCTTACAAAAAAGAAGGTGTTTTGGTTGTTGGTAAACTATTTAACAATTTCCTTAAGCGCACGGTTGTTTTGTTGGGTCATAAGATCATCATGACTTCCAAGTTCCAAGCCTTGACATTTTGGTTAAGTACGTATTCAAACAAACAATGGAGTGTTCTTGTTCTTGCCTCGCAAGATTTCTTCTCAGCCCATTCCCTCTCCGACCCTCCTTTACTCGATCAGTATCATTCCTATGGACACAACAACCAAACAATTTGACGGACAACAACAATCAACATGGCCTGAGCTCTTAGGTAGCAGCAAATGGAAAAATCTTCTCGACCCTTTAGATCTCAAACTCCGGCGACTCATCCTCCGCTGCGGCGACTTCTGTCAGGCCACATACGATGCGTTCAACAACGACCAAAACTCCAAATACTGTGGCACATGCCGCTATGGAAAATCTAACTTCTTCCAAAAGGTTATGCTCCAAGACGCAGAAAACTATCAAGTTTCATGTTTTCTCTACGGCACTGCTCGTGTCAGTGTCCCCGAAGCTTTCATTCTCCACTCCCAGTCACGGGAATCATGGGACCGCGAGTCCAACTGGATCGGCTATATCGCCGTCACCTCCGATGAGTACACCAAATCCCTTGGCCGTCGAGAAATTTACATAGCTTTCCGTGGAACCACTAGAAACTACGAATGGATTGACATCCTCGGGGTTCAAAGTGAGTCTGTTTCGCCGTTGCTGAGGAGGGTTAGCTACGATAAGGGTAATACTAACAATGATAGTAGTGACAGCGACGACGACGACGAGGACTCGGCAAAAGTGATGAGAGGTTGGCTAACTATCTATGTTTCTGAGGACCACAGGTCACCTTTTACCAAAGTAAGTTTAAGGTTTCAGCTCATGACCAAAATCAAAGAGTTGTTAGAAAAATATAAGGGTGAAAACTTAAGCATAATCTTTACAGGTCATAGTCTTGGTGCTGCTTTATCGATAATCGCAGCCTTTGATATAGTTGAAAACGGTATTAACATACCAGTAGCAGCTTTTGTGTTCGGTTCCCCACAAGTTGGAAACAAAGGTTTCAACAAAAGGTTTGACAATTTTCCAAACCTTAGCTTGTTGCATATTGTGAATAAGATCGATGTTATTCCACACTATCCAGGAGGATTATTTGGGTATGTGCGCACGGGAATTGAGCTTGTTATTGATACTAGGAAGTCTCCTAGATTGAAGGAATCGATGAACCCCAGTGACTGGCATAACTTGCAGGCCATGTTACATGTGGTTGCAGGATGGAATGGTGAGGAAAGAGAGTTTGAGATGAAGGTGAAGAGGAGCTTAGCGTTGGTGAATAAATCCTGTGCGTTCTTGAAAAAAGATTGCTTGGTGCCAGAGTCATGGTGGATCGAAAAGAACAAAGGAATGATAAGAGATGAAGATGGGCAGTGGATACTGGCCCGTCCTGATCAGGAGGATCTACCTGTTCCTGAATTTTGATCTTCAAAGAAGAGATGGTGTGGTAGTGATTGGCTTTATATATCTTGGCTTTAAAGTTTATCTCACCCTAGTTTTAAGTTGTAAAGTGATACAATTTAAAGTTTTAATATAAAGTAAAAGAGTTTCAATGATCACGGCCACGATTTAAATCATGATAGCTAGTTTCGCTTTTACATAACGAGGATAATATTCATGAAAAAGGCTTCGACGAAAATGTATTCACATGCATGCATATAGCAATGATGCGCAAAGAAACGATCTGACGTGTGTAAGGATTTGACTTTCCATCCTTTACCTTCATTTCCATTAAATATTGACCAGTAAGTGTTTCGGCAGGGCAGAATTAAACAAGTTAAAAGAGCAGAAGATAAAGAAGTTGATACAGGAATGTTGCTAGGAACGTCACTTTCCCCTAAAAATGTGACGAATAAAGAGTTTAAGATTATCTATCGACTATGGAGAGCTAAACAAAGTGACAATTCCCAATTGACATCCACTCCCGAGGATTTAATCGATCAGCTACAAGGATCTAAGGTGTATTCGAAGATTGATCTAAAATCACGTTGTTATCAGTTGAAAGTCCGCAGTGAGGATATTCCCAAAACTACCTATAGGATGAGATATAAACATTATGAATTCATAATTATGTCCTTTGACTTAACGAATGATCTAGCTGCTTTTATAGATTTGATGAATAAAGTTCTCCGAAAGTACCTAAATAAGTTTGTGATTATTTTTATTGATGACGTATTGGAGTATCGAAGCAGTTGTAAAAAGCATGTAGAACTCCTTTGGATAGTGTTATAGGCCGTATGAGATCACTAGTTGTACTCTAAGTTTAGTAAATGTTAGCTTTTTTCATTAAACTTGCTGTGTAAACTAAATTGGAAGATGCTATACATATTGATGATATTCTAATTTCATATTAGGATTTTTTTCTTGACTCACTTTAAGACTTGATTACTTTTTATTTCAATGAAATGCTTTGGGTGTTGTGATATTTGTGTTTGCCTATACTTTGACAACAAATTGACAGAATGAGTCGATAGTAATTTGATTAGGTTAGGTAATGAGAGTTAAGAACCTAATAAGTCACATAAATAACAAATCTTTAATCATACAAGGAGAGATTTGTGTATGAGAACTTGATTATCTTGATAGATTTCTTAAGAACTAGTTGAAAATGTTAGGCTACTTTTCGTAATCGAGAGATTACAAATAAGGAATTTTGGAATCAATTAGGGATTATTAATTAAGATTAAATGATTAGGTCTTAAGAGAAAGTAATCTATCCTTCAGAAATTTAGGATTGATACTTATTGAATAAAAAAATGGTATGATAGAATGAATCATATACTTTCATAATTGATTATTCTTGCTTTATTATGACAACTCAATTGTTAAGTGGTTAAGTGCTCAATTTGATTTGATTGTTTAATTTTTGAATTTTATTTTCTCTCAAATCATTTTCATAACCTTAGACAAAGTTAGATTCATTTAGTTTTAGCTAATTCCTTGTGGGATTGATATCACAATTACTACAAGTTTACGATCTGTATACTTACAGATATTTAGAGTTTGATATTAGGTAAAACTTGGTCAACAAGTTTTTTGTGCCGCTGCTGGGGAATTAGTTTAGGACTTTTTGAATTCCTTTGTTTTAAGGAATTATTTCCCTTTCTTGTGATTATGGTACCCAATCACAAGAAATTCAAGAAAAAGATAAGGAAGTTTGGGTGCAAAGTAGAAGACATATCAATTTTGACATCACAAGACATCAATAAAGAATATGAAAAGTTAAATGCCAAAAAGAGATAGAAAGAACGATAATGGAGGAAATACATTATGGAGAGCAAAGGAACCTTATGGACTTTATGTGTTGCGCCCCTTACCCTAAGATACATATCGGAACACCCTTCGGACATTCTAGTACATAACCTATGATAATGGTGTGCTACGTTCAATCATAACATTCGCTTAACATGACATCATCTATCTTTATTCTCTTATGAAATATCATCAAGAAAGTCACAATATTTTAAAACCAAAATATCCTCATTTCATTTCATAAAAACTGAATATCTACAATGTATCTTTCAACATCCATACCGATACAACATCATAACCTAATATAAAAATGTGCTACATGAAAGAGGAAAATACACAAAATCTATTTAATCTATCCATATCCAGCTGACCGACCTTTGAGTCATTTCTATTTGTTCCCAAAAGTAAAAGTGTCCCTCAGTAGCTAAAGTCGTCCCTCAGTCATGAAAAGTCAACGTTGCAATTTTGGTGAGTTTTACAAACTCAATGAGGTAACCATCATTGATGGTTCACTTAATTCATGCAACATTTCATACATATAACATATAGTTCACAACTTTGCATAAATGATGAAATATCACATTCTCACTTAAGAATAGGCAATTTTGCATTTCAATCAATCAAACATACTTATTAAAATGCATATGAAATGCTTATGTGTCTCTTTTCCAATTTTTACTTGTTGTGACCAAGTGCCTAAACTATCCTGTATCTATTGTAGATACCGGGCTCATTTATACTGTCCCTTATTCATTAGGGATATGGCTCATTTTACATAGTGAGCCTTTGGCTCTTAATCACATTTAAAGCTTTAAGCTCGTTTTCGGTGGCTACTCAAGTCACAACTCTCATTATCCGATCATGCATTCATGTATGGAATGCATCTTTCATAATCAATCATGTCATGAAACATTTAGTTCGTCACATTCACATACAAGTAGCACTTCAGTATCTCATTCATATATTACAATCATTGGACCTTCATTATCCAGAATCAACACAATCAAATCACATTCATTCAATAAGTCAAACATAAAATTAATCAAACAATTAATTAAGGGAGGTTGTCTAGGTTACTCACAGGTCACTCTCGAAGCTAATGCCTAGAAGTTCTGGCAACCGTGTAGCACCCCCTTACCATAGGGTATACACTGGGACGCCTGTAGGTCATCCCGATACATATCCTACGAAAATGGTGAGCTACGAACAATCACTAACACTTCACATGGCATCAAATCATAAAGCATCATTACT
>JANVCQ010000009.1:5586966-5607976 GCA_025531925.1 Erythroxylum plowmanianum | reverse complement strand
CGTTGCTGGTTTTGCCACAAAAGTCACAAGTGACAGCCTTCTTATTGTTGATGTCTTTTAAGCTATTCCACTGCCAACCCATATCTAAATTCCTGCCAGTAGGCTTCACCCATCCACATGAAGAAATTGTTGCAGACGCAGCAGAGACAGAGGCAGCAGAAGAGGATGACTCCATTGTGGGTGAGAGAGAAGGAGTAGAAGAGAGGAGTAGAAGAGGTCGGCGGCTGTCAGTCGGCGGCTGTCGGTCGGTGAGGGAGAGAGTAACGTTTGATCTGTGAGGAGTAGAAGAGAATAGTTGTTCGGTCGTGCAGTGGATCAGATAGGGAAAAAGAGAGTTAAGGTATTAAAAAATAAGAAATTTCATATTTACCCCCCCCAACCAACCTTAAAGGGCAACTGGTGAGGGCTTAATCGGCAGAAAGAAATAGCGGCCGCTATTTCCGCGATCTGCCGCAAATCGCGGCCGCTTTAGCGCCGCTATTGCCGCGACGCCAAACCGCTCCGCTACAAGGGGGTCTGGAGCGGGTCCGCGCCGCGCCGCCGCGATAGCGCCGCTATCGCGCGCTATTAACTACTATGTTTGTGAGGTCTTTTTGTAAAAGTATACTTAAGAAATAGTAGCTTAAAGTTATTTTTAATTCCAAATTGAGTGCAATGTTTAGTGTGTTTGGTAAGCATGTTACTTTAAATTTGCAAGGATTTAAACTAAAATTCTAACTCAAGCACCAAAATGTTTGGAGGATTACTATGTTCTCTATGAGATCAACTCTTCATCATCCAAAAGAAGCACTTGTTTAGAGACATTATGCAATACACTGTGAAAATTTTAATATTACTCTTTACCAAAGTAATAGTATTTTGTATTTAGGTAGGCTGTTCAATGCTTGAGCAAAGCATTCATGGATCAACATTTTAATTTATTTATTTACTCTTGAAAGCGCTAAAACCTAATGTTCCTATTATTGTTTCATTTTTATTTTTAACCCTGCTTAAAATTCTCTTTCAGAAAAAATGAAACCCTCTGATGTTGGTCTCGAACAAGAGGCACAATCGGTACGTAATTGGTCAGGTCCAGTGTTTGAGCGTAATGGGAGACATCAGACTTTACCACCCATCAAATATCTGCATCTACATGAGTGTGAAAGCTTCTCTGTAAGCTCTATCTCCAGGCGATTCACTTAATATTCTCTATAGTTCAAAGGTTCAAAAAATTGGAGTTTGGACTAGTCCATCAAAGTAATCAACAAGTGAAGCTAGTTTTACACTTTTGAAAATTTTCTCCTTGCATTTTATTCTAATAAGAAGAGAAAATATTTTAGGAAAACTTAATGGATATATTATTCCATCTTTAAGAATCCTTTGGAATTGTACCACTAAAAACATCTCCAACTTTTGATATTATCACTTTCTTTATTTTTGTAACCAAATTTATGAGAACTGGCAAAGGAAATTGTCATGCAAAGGAAATTTTCACACACACTCTTTGGTAAATAGAAAATAGGCATGGTTTCATGAATTTTCTTCCAAAACTAAGAACTGTTTAGAGATTTGTTAGTTTGATCAATATATTGATTGTTGTGTAGATTGGAATTTTTTGCATGCCACCTTCCTCAGTCATACCTCTTCATAATCATCCTGGAATGACTGTTTTGAGCAAACTTATTTATGGTTCAATGCATGTGAAGGCTTATGATTGGATTGAATTGCCAGAGCCAACTGAGCCATTGCAAGGTTTGATTTTTATACTAAATGTTTTATGGGATTTTAGTTAACTTTGTCGTGTGAACATACTGCAAAAATGTGTCACTACTAGAACCTATGTAGCGCCTAGTCATTACTGCTATTTCTTTTTTCATGATGCTCATATTTTTGATACATAAAGAGCGCATCATCATATTAATATTGATACTCCTGTGACGGTTGTCACCAAGGATTTCTATAGAGAAATGAGAACGAAAGACAATGAAATATACTTGTGAATAGTAAATGAAACATAGATCAAGGCCTAGACTTCCTAGGATCACAAATCAATTGTTGGTACTCTTGAGAATTGCTTAAGCAAAGCACTTAAGGAGAGACATAGTGTTCTATATTAGTTTTTTTTTTTTGGAGGATGACACCTAGGATTAAAAAGTTTCTTATATCTCCAATAACATTTTATTAAGGTCGTCGAAGATTATAGGGATTCAATATTTAGTACAAAAATATTATGTATCCAATGTAGGATTGTTTAGTTTCCAATAATGAAGCAATTAGGAATGTTTAGTTTCCAATAATGAAGTTGTTCAATTGCTAATTGAGAATATTGTATTTTCTTATTATTGAATATTGTACTGCCTTACCGTTAATAAATAAATGGGTTAAACCCAATCAATAGCTCGCCTCAAAACCTTTCAGGATCCGTGTCCATGGTCATAGGCTTTATAGTTGAGCTACTTTAAAGCAGTGGGTATATTCTCTTCTTTTCTATGCTCTTTAATTTCAATTTCACATGATATTAGAGTTAAGTTCTAATTCTCAAACATAAAATCCTTTGTTTCTTCTTCTTCAGCATCATTAAGCCTTTTTCTGTCTTCTCTTCTAACAACTTATAGATAGTGCAATTAGCCCTCTTCTATCTTCTCTTCCAATAGTTTATTGAGAGTGTTACAAGTTTTTGTCTTTCTTTCTAGTAGCCTATTGAGATCACCATGACCTTTCTTCTATCTTTCCTTTTATATACTTACTAAGAGTACCATTATCTCTATTCTATCTTTCTTTTTGCTAGCCCAATGAGAGTGTCACTACTTGTATTCTTGTTTTTGCTTTTCTTTTTCTTTATTTGTTTAGAGTTTGCCAAAATGAAGAGATGAAAGTAGCCGAAAAAGAAAAATTACATTTGTTTTTGCAAAATTCTCCATTCATAATTTTAAAATTCATACGTGAGGTTGAGTAATCAATTACCCCTTTCAAAAGATTGACGACATTATTTGTTTAGGGATTGTGATTTCTTCTGTGTTCCGTTTCTAAATCCCCTATCTAGTTGGCTTAAGCCAGATAAAGTATTTTTGAGCTCCTATAAATTTTCCTTTTTCTTTTCTTTTCTTTTTGGATGAGTAATTGGTATAAAATCCTTGGAACACTAGTTTTTTTTGTTATTATATATAAATCTTCAGCAATGAAAAGTGTGCTACTTCTAATCAAGCTTAGCCAATCTAACCAAAGTTGTTGAAAATTCAATTAGGCCCTGACATTATTTAGATTGAAGAATTTAACCATCTTTGAGGAGATAATTTATTGTGTATAAAAAATTGAAAAATTGGTTAAACTAAGTTAATATATAAAAAATACCAAGGTTTTGCTCGAGTGACATGAAGATAACATGATTTTTTTTCCTTGAACTACAAATTGTAGTTTAGAAATTGACTTTAATAAATTAATTTAACATGGAGCTATAATTGGAGATGAGTCCCTTAAATTGGATTTATATATGTTATATGTTTAACCCTTATGTATTTTTTGTGGACAATAGTTAATAATTTGTTGAAATACGAACTAGATTATTCAATTTAGTAATATTAGGGGATTAATCAAGGTTTTAAAATGTTAGGGACTAAAATGTATAATTTGTCCAATTTGAGGAGGTTGACCCTTTTACCACAAAGGTATGGTTCTACTTAGTGCCTTTAGGAGTAGTAGTCTTTGAAGAGACTCAAAGATACTAATAACGAGTGGTTATGCTAGGGTGCTAGAGACACATCAGTTATATTGATGTAGGATTAATGTAGGAGAGTAGAAGATATATCAAACTAGGGATTAAGAATCACAAAATCTATAAATTCTGGATTTTGAGTTTTAGTTTTGGAATTTCACTTAAGGGTCTTGCAATTTCAAGTTTAGAATAACTGAAATTTTAGGATTTGATATGGCTGGAAATTTAGGTTTGATATGGCTAGAATTTAGGATTTTGGTGGCTGAAATTCAACTTAAGACTTGGAATTTTAGTGAAGTAAATAAGTTAGGGGTAAGATTGCGTACTTTTGGACCCCTCGTGTTAGCGGGACTTCTATTGGGATGTTGTTATTATGGTAAACAAGTGATGGAAAGTAGGGAACTAGAAATCACTCCTAGGACCTAAGAATCTCTCTTAGAAGAAAGCATCACACTTTCTAATTGAAAACTAAAGTTTTTAGAAAGAAAATTCAACATCTTATTACTGTTGAATTACTAAATACACTCATATATAGAGAGAAGTGATTAGAACCCTTGTTCTAGTTGTAAAGAGGTGTTCCTAACTAAAATATCCATTAAAACTGAATCTTGTTGTAATAAGAATTCTCTATTCTTAAATAACTTTTAAGTCCTAAACAACTAGATAGCATATATTCAACTAGGATAATATCTAACTTATTATTACTTCCTATATAATAAGAAAACCTAGCATAACTAAATCTCAACCCTTATTGGCTTTGTTGTCACATCAACTCCTACTCTTCATCTCACCAAATTAAATGATTAATTTGTCCTTGTTTATTTCTTTTATAAAATCTTAAGTTCTTTTGTAACAATTCTCCTTGACTTGTTTGAAGTCATTGTTGATGTAAAATGTGACAAATATTGATCATATAAGTTTAGATTCAACTTCTGAAACTTAGACTCTAAAATCCTAGAGATGTCAACGAACTGAGCTCGGACTGGCCCGTGGCCCGGCCCGATCACGGACTAACCGGCCTGTCATATATTTTTTAAAGAAAAACTTCAAAAATGACGTCGTTTTTGAAGTAACAATCCGGCTATGGGCCAGGTCGGCTCGACCATGGTTAATTTGACTTCGGCCCGTGGCCCGGTCAACTTGCGCCAAAATCGGGTCGGTCCCAGTGGGTTTTGACATCTCTATAAAATCCAAATGCTAACACTAAGTAATCTTCCCTTTCACTTGACAAGAAGTATATCTACCAACTCTTGTGGCTATAATTTATTCATCAAGAAAATCTTTTATCTCCTCTTTAAGATGAGGAATGACTAAAAGTCTCTCATATGCAATAAGAGATTGTGTATCATCTTATTTATGATAAGTAGTTTAGTCTGTAACATTAAAGAGGACTAATTCCCATGTCACTTGATAATTCCAAAATATAAACATTAGTACTTATCTTCTTGAGGATCTTATAAGGTACAGAACTTTGTGAATGAAGTCTCTTTTTTATTTTTTTTGGAGGACACTCTGAATGAATTCTTACCATCACCATATCTCCTTCATTAAATTCCACCAATTGACGATGTTGATGCACATGTTTTTTATAAGTCAAGTTGAAAGATATCTCTCATGCTGTGCAAAACTTTTAGATTCAACACTAACTCGTGTTGTTTGTGGTAAAACAACCAAATCAATAGGATTCCTTGGTTGAATTTTCAAAACTTACTATTTAACCTATTGATAGAGCTATTGTATTCTAATTCTGCCATTGGAAGAACTAGTTTCCAATTATTAACATTGTCCCTGGCCAAGCATCTTAGGAATTTCATCAAGCTTCTTTTCACCACCTTTGTTTGTCCATCGATTTAGGGATGAAAAGAATCTGAAAATTAAAGCTTAGTGTTGAATATTTTATGTAGATTATCCAAAATAACTCATAAACCTTACTTCACGATTAGAGACAATGGTTAAAGGTAATCCATGGAGACATACAACCTCTTCTAGAAGAGCTTATTAATGCGGATGGTGTCATAAGTCTTGAAACATGGAATGAAGTGACTCATCTTTAAAAATATATCCACTGCAACAAACAAAGAATCATAGCCTTTTATAGGTTTAGGAATTCCCAAGAATAAATCCATACACATGCCCTCCCATGGTTTATACGGCACGGGTAGCGGTGTTTATAGCCCAAATTTATGCTTCTTTCCTTTTAACTAATTGACATGTTAAACACTGTCGTATAACCTTAGGCTCTTCCTACTTCAAGGAGGGTCAATAAAAGTAATCTTCAATCATTCCTATGGTTTATCTCTTTCAAAGTGACATGGAGGGGAAATATTGGATAGGTAAAGCCAATTTTCTCTAGAAAGGTAGTCGTCATGGTGATTGAAAGGGAAGTGGTTGCCCCTTTCTTTAGCTGTAATTTTTGAATACATTATTCCAAAATCTCGATTTGAAACATATTCTTTTCTTAATTTTTCAAACCCCACAACTTTTATTTCCGTCATGTTAAGCAGATGGCTCTTTCTATTCAATGCATCTATTACCTTATTCTAATAAAGTTAAATTGTTTCATATATTCACTCCATAAGTTGCATCTTTTGTTCAAGTTCTTGGGATTTGAAGTATTTAAGAGATTATGATTTGAATAGAGAATAAATTCTTTGTCTGAGAGATAATGACACCAATTGTAATGCGAGTGTATCATTGCATAAAATTCCTTGTTATAGATCGAATATCATTGTTTCTCTTAACTTCTCACTGAAGTAAGCAATTGGGTGTCCTTCTTGGCTGAGTATGCTTCCAATTCTCACATGAGATGCGTCACAAGCAATGTCAAATACCTTAGAAAAATCTGGATGTTGCAAAATAGGAGATTCGTTCATCTTTTTCTTCATTTCTTCAAAGGCTTTAGTTGCTGGCTTTGACCAAGTAAGCAGTCATTTCTTCATAAAATCAGTAATGGGTGCCACTATGGTGCTGAAATTATGAATAAATCGTATGTAGCATGTTGCTAGGGTATGAAAACTATGTGTCTCATGCGCATCTTTTGGCATAAGCCAATCAAGGATAGCCTTAATCTTCTCAGAATCCATCTCCACTGCTTGGTAGGATACACTAAAGCCCAAAAATAGCACACTTGGTTGTATGAAAGAACACTTTTGAAAGTTGATATAAAGTTTCTATTGCCTCAAAACTGTCAAGACTTGTTGATGATATACTAGGTGGTCTTGTATAATCTTGCTATATATTAATAAATCATCAAAATATACCACCAAAAATCTGCTTATAAATGGCCGAAACACTTGGTTTATCACTTTCATAAAAGTGCTAGTTGTATTTGTAAGTCCATATGGCATCACCGACCATTCATAAAGGCCTTCTATAGTCTTGAAAGTTGTTTTCCATTCATCCCCAGGTCTAATTTTGATTGGATGATAGCCACTTCATAAGTCTATCTTGGTAAAGATAGTAGCTCTAGTCAACATGTCTAACCTGTCATCAAGGCAAGGGACTGGAAACCTATATCTTATTTTAACCTTGTTTTTTGCTCGACTTCAATGTATTTTCACCAACTTAATCTCTTTTAGGAGTCAATAATACTGGAATTGCACACATATTAAGACTTTCTTGAGTAAATCCCTTTTTCAGCCACTCATATACGTGTCTCTTCAACTCTTCATTCTCAATAGGATTTAAGTAATAAGTTGGAAGTTTTGGTAGATTGGCAAGTCAATAGCATGTTGAATATTTTATAAAGTAGACAATTTACTTACTAAATCATATGGTGTTAGATCTGAAAGATTAGCCACTTCTTTTGGTAATGCAAGGGGTGTTTTGATGGTTGTTTTTGTTACTTCTCTCACTACTATTTCAAACACAATTCCCTTCTCCTTGTTGAAAGCTTCACTCTGTCTCCTTAATGCAAATTAAATCTTATCATTTTAACTCGTTTAAAAAGAATTCTAAGATTTTTTAAACGTACAAAAACAACCTCGACTAACCATATCCATTAAACCTCTTAAGAAAAACTCACTTTGCGTATTTCATTAATTTTTTATAGGTGCATGTCACATTTATCCTATGTGGCGAAGGACCAAAGAAATTAAAAAAAGAAGTCATCAAACATTTGGTATAAACCCAAAATTTCAACACTTTTCATGTCTCCAGTCCAGTTTGGGACTTGGCTAGTTAACAAGTTGTTGCTCAGATTGAGAAGATTGTACAAGCCAAGCCTATGCTTTATGTTTAGGACATACGCAAAAAACGAGTTCATGCTAAAGCAACAGTTCTCAGCAACATACAACTCCCAATCCCATCTGGAACTTGCCCGTTAAAATGATTCTTGCTGAAATTAATATCACACAAGTTGTTCAAAATTTCAATACCTGTTGATACCTGACACTTGAACATTCTATTAGCTAAATCAAGCAACTTGATCCTGTTCAACCCCCAAATGCCAAGCAGCAGATATTTAGAATATTGATTGGAACTGACATTTATAAAGAGTAACACAAAAGCTCAAAGAAGCAGGAATGTTCCTTGAAAATTGGTTTGAGCCAAAGAAATGGCTCTAGGAGACCCACATTGCTTGAAAAAATCATCAAGAACTCAAATCCATAGTTCTTAGAATTAGATGGTGAGTAAAAGAGGGATTAATGGAACCAGTGAAGTTGTTTATGAAAAATGAAAGCCTTTGGATGAATTGGAGCTCTAAGAGTTCATGGTCTATCCAACCCGAGAGAAAAACTTGTCAAGAGTGAGGTTGGAAACTCAGTTGGTCCTGGGGCTGCATTTGATACCAACCCAGTCGCAGGGCATATCATTGTCCTGATTCCAAGGCAAGGGCTTTCCATCTAGATCTTAAATGTCAGCTTTGTAAACAATCTGCCTAAGCACGTTGTCATTTAATGAAAAATTCAGAGACCTCACTCACCATGACTGTGTTCCAACAGTGCTGACACTTTTGTTGCATGGAACAGGAACGCCCTACTTTGCCATTGCAACTTCAAACTTCATTGAGAGAAAAAAAACAGTTGAACAATTTAAAGAAAAACACAAAAATGTGAAGCTAGCTTCTAAAAAGTTGGTGGAAGCATAGAAATAGAAAACAAAATCTTGCTCACAAAGAAAATGTGGTGAGAAAGAAGCAAGCAAGTTGCTTGCCTTCAAAGGCCGATCAGTATTGAGCTTACAAATTAAAAAAAAAAATTGGTCCTTCGCCATGTAGGATAAATATATGGCTTGGGCTCACAAAAAATTAATAAAATATAACAGCTGCAGTTTTTTTTTAATGCAGAGTTAAAGAAAATGGTTAGTCGGCGTTGTTTTTGTATGTATAGAAAACCTTAGGATTCTTTTTGAATGACTTCAAATGATAAGGTTTAATTTAAAATTTGATGTAAATGTTTGGGATTTTTTTAACCCTTTTGCCCTCTCCTTAAGGATATTAAGATGCTTTTTCTTGACATTTATGGCTTCCTTATTACTCTCTCTTTGGTTTTCTACTTTGTCCACCTTCACAAGCTTGAAAATTATCTTCTTTTCATTACACATAAATGATGTGTTAGCTTTTCCAAAATGCTTCACATCGCGATCATAAAGTCACATTCTACCAAGTAAAATATGTGATACTTCTATATAAATAACCTTACACCAAATAGAATCTTCATTTATTCTTAGTTTGAAAAATACCAAGCACCTTGGAGTAAGCGGTATAATGCTCTCATCAACCCAAACAACTTTGTAAGGATATGGATGTTCTTTGAAAGTAAATTCAATTGCTTGACCATGTTCCTTGATACCACATTCATACTATTGCTCCATCAATAACAAGCGTACATTCTTTAACTCCACTTCTAACTTGAGTAAAGAAAATAGTAATACAGAGATATTTTTCGTTTTCTTCCACCTTAGGGGTTGTAAGTATACATCTCATTATATTAAGATTTGTAGGACCAACTTGTTCATCATTAGAGCCTCCTTTCGAGGCCTTCCCAACATCTTGTTCACACACATTTATTAGATTCTTCCTCTTCTTCTTCCATCATGTGTAAACATTTATTAGTATTATCATAGCCAAGGTAGTCCCTCCCATTATGTCGGAAACACTTCTTGTCGTTTTTGCCTCCTTTTGTCTTAGTCTTAACTATAACTTTGCCTTTAGGTTTAGTTCCTTGATAAGTTTAGTAGTTATGTGGTGCAAATTTTGATGCATTACGTATTGGCCTAAAATTTTGCATAGTTGTGGTTTTTTTCATGTCAAACTTCTTAGCTTGATTTTGAAACTTTTTGGTTACTTGTTGTCCTAGATATTGTTCTGCTCTTAAAGTCAAGTGATATGCATTTTTGAGGCTGCAAATCCTTTACATTAGTGGTTTTTGTAGCTGAGATATGAGTTCTTGTTCAGATTACATTCTTTTACACCAGTTAGAAAGTTTATCAAATATTTTTGTGTACTTCGTTATGGACATAATATCTTGTCCAAGTATTGTAAATTGATGTTGGAGATCTTCCAGATAATGAAATAGTAAGTATTTTTCTGATAACTTCAGCCTTATCTCTTCTCAATCAATAATTGGTGGCTGACCTATTTTTGGAAGTCTATCTTCTATTGATCTCCAACAAATTTTAGCATGTCCAACTAGCTTTTTCTTTGCAAATTGGACTTTTCGATCTTCTGACATGTTGTACTAGTTAAAGAAGTCTTCGATTGCTGCTAACCAGTCCAAGAGTAGATGTGGATCAATCTTTCTTGGAAAATCAAGGGCTTCAGCAAGAACATTCTTGGTAATACCATCAAGTATGTTTACGTGTTTCAGCTCAATCATGGCCTCTAAAACTAAGCAGGTGTTGTCCAAGTGTTACTGGTTTGTGTCTCTGTTTAGGATCTCTCGATAGGCTTTGATTCCCTAACTCACTTGTTGACTAGTTTTAGCCTCTTCACCTTGGATTTCACTTTCTCCACCCTTAACATCAAGTGTGGTTTGTTGTCTGGTGTTGTTTTTGTATTAGTTCTTGGAGTACATTGTAATCGAGGATCATAAAGGTCTTTTTTTTCCATTATTTTTAGAAGGATTTTATCTGACTCTTGGTTGTTGAGTATTCTTTTATATGCCGCTCTACTACGCATTACCATTGTGAATGAAAGCTCCAATGCCCCAGCACATATGTCAAACTAGTGGCTAAGAATCACAAAATTTTTAAATTCTAGTTTCTGGAATTTGAGTTTTTAGGTTTGGAATTTTAGCTAAGATGGTTGAATTTCAAGTTTGGAATAGCTGAAATTTTGGGGTTTGATACGGATATAATTTAGAATTGTAGTGAGATTAAAGAAATAAGAGAGAGTAAGGAATTAGGAACCAATCACAGGACTTAAGGATCACTGTTAAAAGAAAGTATCAAACCTTCTAATTATAAATTCAAATTTATAGAAAAAAATCAGAATCTTATGATTAATGAAAAGTTATTAGAACCCTTATTTTAGCAGTAAAGGAGTTCTAACTAAAATATACAAAACCAAATTGAATCATAATCTAATAGAATTGTATATTTTTTAAAAAAATTTAAGCCCTAAACAATTAGGATAACATATCTAACCTGTTACCACCTTTTATCTATTAAGGAAACTAACTCAATTTCACCCTTTGTTGTCTTTGCTGTCACCTCAACTCTCACTCTTCAACCCACCAAGTTAAAGCTTGTGGTTGATTAATTTTTTCTCTTTTATTTATTTTATAAACTCTAAGCTCTTTTACATCAAGATGGTTGTAAAAGTTCTTAATGCTATGTGGTTGAAATACACAAACCCTAAATTTAGGGTGTTGGAATTTAGGAATAAGGAGTTTAGCAAGAGTAGAATAAATTTTGGAAATCACAACTATGCTTTGTCCCTAGAATTAGGAATTATGCTCAGGGATTTGAACAAACAAAACTATTGGCTACTAATATGTTGTTTCATCTAAAATGGTTGGAAAGGAGAAAGAATGCTTCTGAAGCTGAGTTGTGGGTACTTGGTTATTCTTGCTTGTGGATGGGATGTTGCTTTTTTGTATGTTTAGATCATGTTTTATGGCATATTTACCTTTGTTTGTTTGTTGTTTGTTTGGGGTGGTTTGCAGCAAGACCTGCTAAGCTTGTTAGAGATGATGAGATTACATCTCCAAGTGGGACAACTGTTCTTTATCCAAACAGTGGAGGCAACATCCATTGTTTCAGGGCTATAACACCATGTGCTATATTCGACATCCTATCTCCACCCTACTCTTCTAGGCACGGGCGACATTGCACATATTTTAGGAGGTCCCTAAGGAGGGATCTCTCACTATCTGGTAGTAATACAAACCATTTTATGATTATAAGTCCTGTTAATACTTCTTCTATAGATGGACTGATTGATTTTGTTAATTTTGCAAATGAAGGCGAGCTTGAGTTGGAAGGAGTAAAAGATGTGACTTGGCTAGAAGAGTTTCAACCTCCTGACAACTTCATTATTCAGAGAGCGCCTTACAGGGGTCCTCTGATTAGAACTTGAGAAATGTTTATTAAATAGCTTTAAATTACAGAGGTCCCCATTATTGGAACTTAAAGAATTGTTATCTAGAAAGATTTGAGGGGAGCTGTGATGTAGAAATTGGCGATGATTACTGTAAGAAAAGGACATTTAAACTTGTACATACTTATCAGTTGGAGCTTTATTTTCAACTACTGACCTCACATATAAATTATTAAGACTGGAATATACATGGAACAAAAGATATGCTTAATAATAGAGCAAAGTATGTTACGCGTGGAATAAGAGGATTAAAGATGGTTTTGTGTACTTAGACAAAGACATCGAAAAACTTTAATTGTTTTGATCTTTACGCATAATGAATTGGTATAAGAGCATTTGATTCTTAGCAGAGAAAGTATGAGAGGAGATAAAAGATCACTAGATGTTCGATGATTGGAGGAAGCATGAAAAAAGCTCAAATATAAGAGTTGGTGACCAAGTCCGAGTGAATGTTAAGTGAATTGAAGGAGATGATTCTGCTACGCAGAATAGGAGAACTATAAACGACGACAAAAGGGTGCAAAAGATGGCAATCAGTGAATGTTTGTCTAATACGAGGTATATAATGCCAACGAGATTTAGTTCAGTTGGAGATCGATCTTTTGATGGAGGAGGATTTTGGGTCTTAATTTTCAAGCGTGAGCATTCTTTTGTGCTTGATAAGACTCCAGAAGAGATTAAAGTGCATATTGCGACGATGCAATTAACTGAGGAGGCTTTTTCATGGCGTCAATTTTACATAAAGAATAAGATGACAATAAAAGCTCTGAGTTGTATTTGATGACAACAAAGGTTAAGCTTTTGCTGTGATAAAAAATATATATATAATGTTGGCCACAAATGTAAAAGGAGACATTTGCATA
Source organism: Erythroxylum plowmanianum (assembly GCA_025531925.1). NCBI lineage: Eukaryota > Viridiplantae > Streptophyta > Magnoliopsida > Malpighiales > Erythroxylaceae > Erythroxylum > Erythroxylum plowmanianum. Next base: position 5,594,880 of record JANVCQ010000009.1, on the reverse strand, counting down.
TGTTAGTAGTTGATGACAATAAAGGTTTGGAGAAGGAAATGAGTGGAATAGAGGAGATTGAGCATCAACCAACTATTTCTTGCAAGCAATGATATGTGTAAGCAATGTCAAGTTTTAACAAATGAAAATAATAGGAATTTATTAGAACAAAGTAGTTGATGTACTAATTGATGGTGAAAGTGCACGTAACTTTGTGGATGAAATCTTGATTATAAAGAAAGAGGGAGGAATTGAAAAAGTTAAACCACTACTAATCATTGTAGGTGTTACACCTTCACTAAACTTGGAAAGTTAAGTGAATGCACATACTTTGTTAGCTTACCATGATTGTTCCTAGTGAACGGTCAAAATTCCTATGAAAATTCTCCAAGGTATTCAAGTGTTTAAATAAGTACCTAAAGTTTAAAACCTTCTAATATGAGAGTTAGAAATTTTTTTGACAAATTTTATTGCAACATTTCAAAGTTTGTGGAGTTAATTGCACTTAGGTGCATAATGGTGCACCCTTTTGAGCCTAAACATATCAGCCACGTTTTGGACTTTGGCTAGGGCATTTTGGGTTGATAAACCTTTAGTTTAAGGGTGGTTTAACAAGGTTTAGGGCTTGGGATAAGGGTTGGAACTAATGGGTAGAGCAGCCCACATAAACAGCCCATTTGAAGGGCTTAAATGACGTTGATGGGCAGGCTGGTGGAGACCATTCGGTCATTCACTTAGACCAGCAGGAAAATCACGTTTTCCAGTTCCTCTCTATGTCAAAGCTCAAGTTTCAGACCTCCCATGGTAGAATTGTGCTCAGCCCTTCCCTTGTTACCAAATTAAAGAGGTAAGATTCTCGTGTGCATTAGTTTCACTTAGTGGAGTAGTTTCAGCTCTAGCCTCCTTATTTAATCACACCAATTCAGCCCTATTCCATCTTTGAGCTGTAATTTCAGAGCTTATCTAAGCTCCTTTGGATGCGTTTTAATGTGTAGAGTCAAGCTATATAGAGTTAGAACTTAGAAGCAAGAAAAGAGGAGGAGGAAGTGAATTGTGCAAGTTGCACCCTTGGAACCTAGGTGCTGTCGAAATTTCCAGCAAGGTAAGGGACGTGTTCCTTGCTCTTTTAATGCTTAATTTGAACCTATGTCGATCATAGATAAGTATTAAAATAGCTAGGAAGCAATTGGTTGAGGGACAAGGACCCGATGAGACCAAATGATTGCAACCGAGCCATACTGAGAATAAAAAGCTCTACGAGCTTTTCCGCCTATGCTATTGTTTTATGGCAGCTCCGGAGAGGTTTCTAGAGCCTCAAACTAGTACTAGTTATTATGTTTATGCCTCTCATGATTTAAGGGGAGAGGCTGTCATTTTGATCAAGAAGTGGAATTGGTTAAATATTGAAGTGTTCTTGATGTTTATGAGTTATTTGAGTTATGTTTGAGCATTGCATTTGGTTGAATTTTGTTTTGAGCATTTGGGTGCATTGCTTCCATATTTTGCTTTTGGTATATGTGTGTTTTGACCTTTGGTTGGAGGTATTGATTTGGGTGCACCAAAGCGTCCCTTACTAAGTTACCCCTTTGATGTTTACATTTCAAGGAATAGTGACCGAAAGGGCCCTAACAAGCATTAGGACGGTCTTATACTTTTGTAAAGTTTAGGTACTGAATGCTTCTTTAAGTTTTAGCGTTCCTCTATTGATTCATGATAATTAAGGAGTTTGTTAGGAGAGGGTTAACATCTAAGGCCTCCCAAGTTTAAGTATATACTCTCTTTGGGTTTAGGGCCCTTGTATATGTAAATGGTCCATGCATGTATTTGGTGTACATTTGGAAGTGTATACAGAAGATTTGGAATGGTTTGTATATGATTTAGATGTTGTCGTATTTCCTGGCAGATACGGCAAGTCCCTGTTTGTGACGTGCCAAGGATAGTGCCATTGGATATTGTTAGCAAGAAATGGAAGCCCTAAAACTAAACTTCTTAAGGAAAAGTTTGCATATTTTTGGGTATTTTTCTGATTTTTTCTACATGAAGTTATGCCTGTGCAAACTTAGGCATTGAATCTGGAACGTTAGATCCGATAGAGTAGCTACAGGAGAAAAATCTCCTTAATAATTTAACTCTACAAACAGAAGTAGAAATATTACTATCAAAATTTAGGGTTTCAAGGAACCCTCTTTATTGACACTTAATAGGATATATATACATAAAGAGTACAACATAGATTAGGAAACAAATCTCCTAATCTCACTGAACTAGGAATCTAACCCTATCTGAGGATCCCTTATTTTTAGAGATCCTAATGCATATTCTATATCTGATATTTATCTCGTATGTTTGATATTTATCTAATACAGTATCTATACTTATTAGAACAGATTCTCACACTCCCCCTCAATATAACATTTCGTTACCCATGTTAAGGTGAGAATAGTAAATTATGAGAAATTGGAAAATACATATCATGCTTTGCATATTTTTGCATATACATGAGAATTTTGATTATTGCACATGAATATGATTGTACATGCATTCATTGACATTTTTTGGGTATAATTAATTTATAAATGTGATTATATTGAGAATTGTGGTTTAAGTGTGTTAACAATTGATTTGGTGTTGCTACTTATTGTTTCGAAAATTTTGGTGAATTTTATGAAATTCCAAAAATTTGAGATACATTTGGATTAGGATAAACGCCAAGTGGTAGGATAAATTGATGCATGAAAAGTTTGAATGATTTAGCCTATAATTGGGTGATATTTAGCATAGTTAAATTGGTGACAAATGGACTAGTAAAGAATTGACAAATGGATCAATCATTGTGTGACAAATGGGATGGTAAGTTGATGACAAATGGCATTGATAAATGGCAGAATATATACTTGATACATGTTGAACATGCCTTAGACATATGGCCATTCCATTAGATAACACCTAACACCTTAGGTGTAACTTTCAACAGGAGCAAATTTGGTTCAGCCCATTCTTGTTCTTTCTCCTCTCACACACACCACCAAAACTCTCTTCTTTCACTTCCCTGATTTTGCTTCTGGTTATGCCTAATTGTTGTAGAAATAATCCATGTTTTAGCCTCACAAAGTTAAGTAGAGAATCAGAATATAGTTGCCTTGTCCTAGTTGAAATCTTTCAAGTTTCCACCTTGAATGTGTGATGATTCTGCATGTTTAGAGTACTGATTTAGAGTGACTTTTGAGCTGGGATTTGAACTAAACAAGTAAGTAAATAATTACTGTTTATAGCATGTTATGATAGAGAATTTATGATGAATGAATTAGGAAAGATTGTATAAGATGTTGATGTAGAAGTGTGCTGAAATATTATGAACTGGAAAACTTTCACTGAACATGTCTCGGTATTTTGAATATAAATCTCTGTGTTTCTAAATGAGTTGATTCTTGATTCAAATTAAACTAGAGAAATATGTCTACAACTTTCCTGAAGAAGTCAAATGTTAATTCTATCTCTAAGCATTTCAAAATCTGGCTGGAAGTAGAGTTACAAGTTCTGTTACAGTTTTAAAAAAACAGTCTGAACTGTTTTAGGTATAACTTTCAGTGTGCCGAATCAAATTGTACAATTTTGGTGTTATTAGAAATTGGAAACATAGTGGAACAATTGTCTAGAAGAAAGTGTTACTGAAATACACCATTTTCCTTGTCATAAAGATCATGCAAAGTTATCTCAAAAGGGAGTGTTAGGATGAAAATGTTGAGATGTGCTGGAATCTGATAATTAGAATATTTTATTGAACATGCTTCGATATTTTGACTATATTTTGAACTGTAGATTTTCAAATGAAATGATTCTTGTTTCAAATTGAACTAAAGACATTTGGCTACAAATATTAAGAAACAATTGAATTTGAATTATGTCCATAAGGGTCTTGAAATTGAGCTTGAAAGCAAGTCTTGGCTTAGGCAGTAGCACTACTCGGGACAGAAATCAGGTCCTGTTGTTATTAAATAACCTGTATTGATATAAGCTGAATCAGACAAATATGTCTTCACAAAATTTATATCTTATTCTCTTAGCTTTAAATTGATATAAAGTTTGTAATTTTTAGATATCTGAGTTGAAAGATATGGATTGTACAATTCGAGGGTATGATCATGTACTAGCCAAATGTTCAAATATACACAGTCTGGTATTGTGAGCATAACTCATAGAATACTGAATCAAATTAGATGATTTTGGAGTCATTAGAAACTTAAGACATGGTTGAACAATTTTTTAGAAGGAAGTGTTGCCTAATTTTGTCATATACCCTATCAGATTAATTATGCAAAGTTGACCTGAAATCATGTGAGTAGAAAATTTGAAATGGTCAATTAAGTTATGTAATTGATTTCACATTGTTTTATTATGGTCCAAATTATAAGTACAAATGATATTAATGATGGCTTTGATATCTGAATGTTTTGATGATTAGGATCAATAAGATGCTCTGGAATTGTCATTAAACATGCATTGTGTATACTTTCTATACATTGATGTGCATAAAAGAACACTTGTATATTTGTGCAAAAATGTGATATTTGTGAATGTGTTGTGTATGTTATAGAGGAACACATCGGACGCTAGTCGGACATTGCCGGACCATCCAGGTGATAGCTTCTTGGAGCATATTGTGAGTCAACCTAGATGAATTTCCTAGGATTGATTTAATTTGATTTGTTAAGTTTCCAATTATTAAACTGTTGCAATTGTTTCTGAATTTCGGACTTAAAATCCGGGGAGTATATATTTGGGGCTGTATTGAAAGTGTTCTGATTTGTTTGATGATTCTGACTGTATTATGCTATGTGAATTCTCAACAAAAGTTGAATGCCGAACTAGGTCTGATGACTGTGAAAACTTTGTTTGAGCATTTGTATAAGATTGTGATATATGACATATTCAATATTTGATGCATTTCATAAAATGCATGCTCAGATAAAGGCGTTGCGACTTGAGTAGCCAGTTTGAAGCGCTTCCACGTAGAGTTTTGCTCCGTGATATATGTTTCTGCACGTAGAGTTATGTTCTGTGATTTTGTTCTGATTGAGCCCTATGGGCCAATATTTGTATAAGTATGTGATAGGCACTCAGTCGCAACAATAAGAACAAATGTGAGTCTCATTCATACAGCATTCATATAAGACTGAAATTCTTTAAATGATTTGCAAAGCTGTAATGAGTGACCATATGATATATCATGTTATGTGAGTATTTGAATAATAATTACATGTTCTGAATAAATATTCGTGATATATGTGATGTGTATTTCTAATTCGGTGAAATCATCAATGATGGCTCATTCATTGAGTTTGCAAACTCATCAAAAATTACAATGTGGTTTTTCAAGTACGAGACAGGAGACTTAGTTCCTTAGTCACGACTTAAGAAATCTTTTGGATAAAAAAATAGCTCAGAGGTCTGTTAGCTGACATTGGAAGTGCTGTAGCATTTATTTTGTAGTTTTGTTAGAACCTATAAGAGGTTTTGTACATATGTGTAAGATTTGTGAATGAATGCAATAAACGGGTTTTAAAAATTAGTGACTTCTGATTATGTTAGATAATGCCATGTGTAAGTTGGATTTGTTTTTGCTATGTACTTAAATATTCTTGAATGTTTGGGTATGTATCTTGTGGTTGTGGGATGTTGCATTTTTTATATCAGAGCATGGTTTGGCATTTTTAGGGGCAAATATGAGTTGAGATATGACAAATAGTAAGAAATTCAGAAAGTAATCACACTTTTGTTTGTTCTAGGTCACCTTCCATAGGAGATCATATTGGAGAATCAGCTGACATAGAGTCTGTACGAGCCAATTTAGAGTCTCATGTACCTGAATTTGCTCAAATGCCTCCGAAAATTCTAAAAAGGCGAGAAAGAAGATATGATAAATTGAGGAAGCAAGGGGCTGTAGATTTCTACGGAAGTACAGACCCGGCTGATGCAGAAGGGTGGCTTGAGCGAACAGAAAGAGTGTTCGACCAGATGGGCTGTGAGGCAGATGAGAGGTTTGATTACGCAGTCTCACTCCTGCAAGGTCCCGCATATCAGTGGTGGAAGACTATTCCGGGCAGTACCACCAGACCATGTAGCTTGACCTGGGAGGATTTCCTGAGAGTGTTCCGAGGGAACTACATACCGAAGATTTACACAGATCGAAAAATGAAAGAATTTTTAGACCTGAAACAAGGCAAACTCACAGTGGTAGAGTACGAGATAAAATTTAATGAGCTAATGGGATATGCAACTGCATTGATCCCAACAGAGGAAGAAAAATGTAGACGATTTGAGGACGGTTTGAACATGGAGATCGGAACGAGACTGAACATTTCTAATTTGGGCAATTTTACAGAACTCCGAGCGGCCTCGATCAGAATTGAGCAATTGTTGAAAGATAGTCAGGAAAAGAACAAACAGGAGGTTAGAGGTAAGAGGCAGGATGAGTCTCAGGCTTATTCTGGCAGAAGCTTCAAAAAGAGTCAGAACATATCGTCTCGATTTCAGTCTAGATCGAGACAATTTGGATCCCGAAGAAGAGGTAAATTTGTTCAGTCTGGGGGAGGTAGAGCACAGATGCCTGCTAGTCAGTCGCACCAATTGCCTGAATGTGAGCATTGTGGTAAAAAGCATGGTGGTGAGTGTTGGCGAATATCGGGAGCATGTTTTCGATGTGGCTCATATGAGCATCAGATCAAAGATTGCCCTGAGATGATGGAAACATAGTCTAGAGCTAGAGGAGAAACTATGACTGAGACTACAGTTCAGCAGAGTAGAGCTGGCAGACCTGCATAGAGAGGCAGAGGTAGGATTCAGTCAGCAAGGCCCAGTGTCAGGACTGACTCGATCACAACGTCTTTAACAACGAATGTGGAGTCTCATTTGCATCTGTATGTGTTTATATATGATCTAATTCGCATTGATTAAATGATGTACCATAACAGTGTCAGTATTTGAAATATTCATGTTTGGTATGAATAATTGTGAAATATGTGATTTGTGTATGTGAATCTGGTGAAATCATCAATGATAGTTCACTCATTGAGTTCGTAAAACTCACAAAAATTACAATATGGCTTTTCAGGTACAAGACAGGAGATCTAGTTCTTTAGATAGGACTAAAGGACTCTTTGGATTTTGTTATGGCTCAGAAGTTTGTCAGTTGGCCTCAGGAGTGTTGTTTATTGTATTTTGTAGTTTTTTGTTAGAACTTGTATGAGGTTATGTAAATACTTGTCTAAAGGAAATAATGTAAATTTTGTGGATGAATGCAATGAATGGTTTTAAAATTTGCTGACTTTTAAATGATGTTAGTTGATGCCATGTATAAGTTGGATTTGTTTTTGCTATAATATACCATTATCATAGGTTATTAAGTATATATACTAAGAGCGAGTTGGGATGGACGACCACGCAATTCATCCCACTCGTCCATTTAATCTGACGGTTGGCTGCTTCTGAATTAAATCCCATCTCCTCTCGAAGTTTCTACCTTCACGCAACTCACAACGCTCTTTCTGTTTCTCTCTTCGTCGGCTTCCTGCCCTTCTCCACGGTTGGTCCTCCTCCTCTTCTTGCTTCACCGTCCTTTCACTCTCGAAGTTTCTACCTTTACGCACTCGCAACGCTCTTTCTCTCTCCGTCGGCTTCCTCTGCTTCTCCACGATTGGTCCTCCTCCTCTTCTTGCTTCACTCTCCAATAACATTTGCTCAACCGGATGTCATACAACCTTTGCTATTTTGAACCGACACTCTCGAATGTTCTCCCTTTTTCACTGTTTCCTCTCCTTCTCCACGATTGGTCCTCACATAAGAATAGGCGATTTTGGTGAATAAGATTTTCTAGGGTTTCGTTTATCGCTTTATCGTTGCTAGATTTCTCTTTGGTACGCCTCCAATCTCTTGCTC
>JANVCQ010000009.1:5565311-5584170 GCA_025531925.1 Erythroxylum plowmanianum | reverse complement strand
CGGACGGGAGGTCCGATGAATTTGTGTGATTTGGTTTGGTATATAGAAGTGTATTTAAAACCCTTTGCAGGTTTTGGATTTTATGAAATACAGCCGTTATGCTGCCCGATTTTTGTTAAATAATGATTGAGTAAAGAATAAGAATAAGAATAAGTTTTGTTAAAGATGAATTATATGTTTTGAGTTTTGGATTTGAGGATGAATTATCCAGAAGGGAAATTGTATTGATTAGTATGTGTTTGAATGAAATGAAAAGAAAAAAATTTATACCAGTTTTTGATCGACGTAGATTAAATGTCTTATGGTTTCCAACGCTAGTTTTCATTAAGATATTCGTTTTCAGATGTCGGAAAATTGTTTCAGTTTTGTTTGAACCGTTTGTTTGCTTTGATTCAATTCGATTCGATTCGTTTTCGATTTGCTTTCGTTTTGTAAATTCGATTTTTCGATTCTGCTTTTGAATTTCGTGTCCGCTTTATGATTTCCGATCCATTCGTTTCGTTCGCATTTGTATTCATCCGTTCTTTCGCATTTCGAATTTGAATTCCTTCGTTTTCTTCCGCTTTTTCGGTCGGGATCCGGTCCCGAGATCGAGTCTCAACAATAATAATAATAATAATTAAAATAATTAATAAATTTAATAATCATAACGAATATTGTAATTATCATAATAATACTAATACTAATAATAATTATAATAATAAATATAACAAAAAGATTAATAAATTTATTAAACTATTTTAAACATGTAAACTATTTTACATGTAAACTATTTTAAACGTATCTCAAAGAAAGTCATTTCATCTTATTTCTTCTCCCAACCAATGCTTATTTAATTACATTTTGATATTATTTATTATTTAACTATGATGTTAAAATCTCTCCTGCTTATAAATTCGCTGGACATTTTCACTGCGCATTTGCGCAGACTTAACCTGCTAGTGTATTTGAAAGTTTGGGTATGTATCATATGGTAGTGGGATGTTGCACTTAAGCTGGTGAGTAGGAATTTTTTATTCCCAACTTGGGTACAATGTTCTCAAATATTGAGATACTCAATCCTTTAGTGAGAATGTCAGCAAGTTTTCCTTGAGTTGGTAGATACGGAGTGCATATCAAACCACTGGCTAACTTCTCCTTGATGAAATGTCTATCCACCCTAATGTGTTTAGTCTTATCATGTTGAACTGCTTGTGGACTATGCTTATTGCTGATTTATTATCGTAGTAAAGCCTCATAGGAGCATGCCACTTAATCTTTAAGTCTTCTAGAATGATTTTTACCCAAAGCAATTCACATATACCTTGTGTCATAGCATGAAATTCTGCTTCTGCACTAGATCGTGCTACTACCCCCTATTTTTTACTTCTTCATGTGATCAGATTTCCTCCAAGAAAGGTACAATAACTTGACGTAGATCTCCTATCCACTACTAATCCTGCAAAGTCAGCATCGATATATGCTTCAAGTGTTATATCTTCATTTTTTTAAAACAAAATCCCTCTTTCTGGAGTTCCCTTAAGGCATTGCAAAATTTTATGTGCTGCCTGTAAGTGAACTTCTTTAGGACTATTGATAAACTGGCTTACCCTGCTTACCACATAGGCTATATTAGGTCTGGTATGTGCCAAGTAAATTAGTCGCCCTACAAGTCGTTGACACATTTCCTTATTGACTGGAACATCTTCCTCTGCTTTTCCCAACTTAAGGTTCGGCTCCGTGGGTGTAGTTGCGGGTTTACATGCAACCTTCCCTGTCTCTTTAAGTAAATTAGTAACATACTTATGTTGGGATATAAAAATTCCTCTCCTGGAGTGTGTTACTTCAATTCCAAGAAAATACCTTAACCTTCCCAAGGTCTTAATCTAAAACTCCTTAGCTAAATAATTACTCAAGATCTGCTGCTCTATCTCATCATCTCCTGTGAATATGATGTCATCCACATAGACTAGTAATATTGTTGCTTTCCCTGTGGCTGAATGCTTAATAAACAAGGTGTGATCTCCTTGACTTTGCTTATATCCTATAGATAACATAACTCTTGCAAATCTGCCAAACCAGGCCTATGGGGACTGTTTCAATCCATACAAAGTTTTATTCAGCTTTATTCAATTCCACATATTACCTCATCCCTCAAACGTCAAAATTATGAATCAGTTTACAAGATCAGTTATTGCAATCAATCAACATGATTTACTTAAGACTCACTTAGCTCAATTTAATTTCATGCATATGCTCAATCTTATCCAAACTAATATGACAAAGCTGTATAGTTTAACACACAACAATCATGCAAAAGTCGACAAAAATCACACAAAAATTGAAAAATAGTCACACGCAAAAACTCCAATTCCTTCCCCTACACCTAGACCAACATTGTCCTCAATGCTAAAAAACCACAAATATAAAAGAAAAGGATAAAGAAGGCTTCTCTATTTGGAAGTGCTGAAATCATGGTGTTAGTGGATGTGAAGGTTGGAATCCTTCATACTCCCAATAGGGCATCAAATTGTGCGCCAAGCGGTGCATTTTGCATTCAATCCTATTGAGGCGATCCTCCAAATTGGTTTGGGATTGTCGGTGGCTAGTTGCTTCAGCTATGGAAACCCGACTCGATGCGGATGATCTCGTAGTGGGAAGAGTGGTTGGGCCCGTATTTGTGAAAGTGATGTGGCCACGGCTAAGATCCACAATTCCCATCCTGCTTAAACTATCTAAATCCAACGATTCTATACCACAAGCCACATTTATATCAGTATTATCAAGATCTAACACTGTCAAATTATTTGCCAATTGTGTGATATGGGAACCAAGGATTAAAGGTTTAGATTTCTGATGCAATACCGATTGAAATTGTGTTATAAACCAATAACCTAAATTCACAGGAATGTGTCTATCCATGCACCACAGGAACTAGAATTCTACTTTCGACAATGTTCCTACAGCATCTTTACAACCCGAAAATTTATATGCCAAATGTCAATGTATGATTTTAAAAACAGGATTTCTAAGAAAGGAACTCTTAGAAATACTAGCATTATATGGATTAGTATCAACAGACCATTAACGCCATAATTCCGATGCATTAAAGTCTTCATGGTAGTCACATTTAGCATTGATAAACATTTCAGTTTCAATTTCAACATTCGAAACAAATCCCATAGCGACATTGAATTTAGCAATAGATAACGCAAACTCTTTCCCCATCAACGGAAATTCAACAATCCCATTCGTAAATACATTAAACTCTTTATTACAATTAAATTGGAATGTGCTATAGAATTCTCTAGTTAATTCAACATATGTAGGGCAACTAATTTTAGCAAACACACTCCAACCAGTTGGATCCAGCATTTGTGTGAATGAATCATAAACTTGCAGTGCTTGACGAGAGTCGGATAGTATACAGTTACAGGGATATATTTTTCTTTCACTGAGTTGTTGAAATCGTGTTGAATCTTTTGGAAATCAGAAAGTTATGCAGCCCCCACTTCTGGTGGTACATTTGTTTCTGTTCTTGACTTCTTTTCCTCTCCTTATTCTTTGACGTGTTGACGGTCCTGGAGTAGCAGACGAACTTGGTGCTGTCTGTATGTGGGTTGCGGTAGTAGATCGTTCGGTGGTTGAAGTGGGTTACGATAGAGGAGGAAGGTCAACAACAAATTGTATTGGAGTTACTCATTTGCAAGATTCACTCTTTTTCCTTGGCATTATGTTGATTTCATGAAAACGCAGATCTGAAAGTTACAAAAGAAGAGTAATAAAACCAGTAAAATCACAAGTTAGGGATGAGTGTATTTTCTGTGGAAGACAAATTAAAAGATTGGTGTTGTGTGGAATTGTAGTGTGCACGAAATTGATATGGAGGTGTGAAATCTACAATGAAACTCGATAGTGAGAGAAGCTGAATGAGAGAAGAAGAGGGAAAAGAGAGGGGGAATTAGAGGGTGGCGGGAAGAACAAAATTTTTTGGATGCAGTGTGTTTGCTAGAATTTGTTGCCCTGCATATGTTGAATTAACTAGGGAATTCTATAGTATATTCTAATTTAATTGTAATGAAGAGTTTAATGTGTTTACGGATGGGATTGTTGAATTTCCGTTGATGGGGAAAGAGTTTGTGTTATCTATTGCTGAATTCAATGTCACTATATGATTTGTTTAGAATGATGAAATTGAAACTGAAATGTTTATCAATGCTAAATGTGACTATTATGAAGACTTTAATGCATCGAAATTATGGCATTAATGGTTTGTTGATACTAATCCATATAATGCTAGGATTTATTTCTAAGAGTTCATTTCTTAGGAATCCTGTTTTTAAAATCATACATCAACTTTTGGCATACAATTTTTCGGGTTGTAAAGATGCTGCAAGAATATTGTCGAAAGTAGAATTCTATTTCCTGTGGTGCATGGATAGACGCATTCCTGTGAATTTAGGTTATTGGTTTATAATACAATTTCAGTCAGTATTGCATAAGAAATATAAACCTTTAATCATTGGTTCCTATATCACACAATTGGCAATTAATTTCGAGGTGTTAGATCTTGATAATACTGATATGAATGTAACTTGTGGTATAGAACCGTTGGAATTAGATTGTTTGAGTAGGATGAGAATTGTAGATCTTAGCCGTGGCCACATCACTTTCACAAATCTAGGCCCAACCACTCTTCGCACTATGAGATCATCCACACTTCCATAGCTGAAGCAAGTAGCCATCAACAATCTCAAACCAATTTGGAGGATCACCTCAGTGTGATTGAACGCAAAATGCACCGCTTAGAGCAAATTTGAAGCCCTATTGGGAGTATGAAGGATTTCAACCTCCACATCCACCAACACCATGATTTCGACACTTCCAAATAGAGAAGCCTTCTTTATCCTTTTCCTTTATATTTGTATTTCTTTAACATTGAGGACAGTGTTGGTCTAGGTGGGGGAAAGAATTGGAGTTTTTGTGTGTGACTATTTTTCGATTTTCGTGTGATTTTTTTTTTACTTTTGCATGATTGTTGTGCGTTAAACCATAAAGCTTTGTCATATTAGTTTGAATGAGATTGAGTATATGTATGAAATTAAATTGGGCTAAGTGAGTCTTAAGTGAATCATGTTGATTGATTGCAATAATTGATCTTATAAATCGATTCAGAATTTTGACGTTTGAGAGATGAGGTAATATGTGGAATTAAAGTGAATTCTTAAACCTGTGAGTGAAATTTGAGCTTTAAATGACATCATCTTTATGTCATTATATTTCTTTGAATTGTGTGATGCTCCTTTAATCATGTTTGCCTTCAGAAATTGCACTGAATCGGATTGAATTTGTTTGATTACATGGGATATAGAAATGATTAAGGTCTTTCTTGTTTTTAAATACTTTAGCTTAAAAATGACCCACCTAATTATTTTTCCTTTGCAAACATTTTTTAGCCGTTAACTTTTTTTAAATTAAAAGATAAAAATTAAAATTACAAAATTGAAAATATTAAATTAAATTCCTAACTAAACTGAAATAAACCTAAAAATGAAAATAAAAGACAGTTGAAAAATAAAAAGCATAAACAAACCTGAAAAATTTACAGGTTCCCCCGAATTCGCTTCTTTAAAGTCTTTAGCTGGACATGTTTTTTTACTTACCTGATTAGAAATAGGTTGGAGATACCAACTCTATTTCTTCCACTCGCTCATCCGAAAAGTTCTCATAATATGGCTTCAGGCGATGTCTGTTAACTTTAAATATCTTAGAGATAACTAAATTTGAATTTCTACCTCACCATGAAAAAAAATGTTAGTAATAATAAACGGTCTAAGCCAACAATATCGTAATTTTCCTGGAAATAACTTAAGTTTCGAATGATAAGAAGAACTTTTTGTCTGATTAAAAATTATTTCCTAGAAATTACTTTATCATGAAAAGCTTTAGTTTTTTCCTTATAGATTTTCACATTTTCAAACGCGTCATTACGAATCTTTTCTAATTCTTGCAATTGCAATTTCCTATTGTTACCAACTTCTGCCTGATCGATATTCAACTATTTCACAACCCAATAAGCTCTATGTTCTACTTCTACAGGTAAATGACAAGGCTTATTGAAAACTAACCTTTAAGGCGACATGCTTATCGAAATTTTGTACGCAGTTCGGTATGCCCACAAAGCATTGTCCAATCTTAAGCTCCAATCCTTTCTATTTGGATTCACCACTTTTACTAGTATAAATTTGATCTCCTTATTGGACACTTCAGCTTGCCTACTTGTTTGTGGATGATATGTTGTGGAAACTCAATGGGTTATACCACATCTCTTCATCAAAGCCTCAAAAATCTTGTTGCATAAATGAGTTCCTCGATCGCTAATGATAGCTCGAGGCATTCTGAACCTGACAAAAATATTAGATTTAACAAAATCTATAATAGTTTTAGCATCGTCAGATAAAGTAGCCTCAGCTTCAACCCATTTCGAAACATAATCCACAGCTAACAAAATGTAGTTCTTACCAAAGGAAGAAGAAAAAGGACTCATAAAGTTTATTTCCCAAACATCAAAAATTTCACGTATCGAGATGTTCGTGAGTGGTATTTGATTTCTCGATCCCAAGTTACCTGTTCTTTGACAATGATCGCAAGGCTTGCAAAACATGTAAGAGTCATAAAATAACTTAGGCCAAAACAATCCACATTCTAAAATTTTTTGAGCAATTCTTTTGGGATCAAAGTGCCCACCACACACAGATGAATGACAAGAATGTAAAATAGAAGGAATTTCATCATCTGTGACACATCTCCTAACAATCTGATCAAAACAAAATTTTCAAAGGTGAGGCTCATCTCAAATGTAATATTTAGCCTCTCTCTTAATTTTATCTCTTTCAGCTCTAAATAAATCACTAGGTAAAGACTTAGTCACTAAAAAGTTTAATATGTTTGCATACCAAGGAATTACCTGTTGAATTACGAAGAGACTCTCATTCAAAAATTTGTCGTGAAGAACATCAAATGCAGTACTCAGAGTGATCCTACTTAGGTGATCGACTACCAAATTTTCATCTCTTTTTTTATCATGGATTTTCAAATCGAATTTTTGAAGTAGTAAAATCCATCAAATCAATCTCAGTTTGGCTTCTTTCTTATTCACTAAATATTTTAGAGCTGCATGGTCTGAATAGATGACCACCTTCATCCCCAACAGGTATGACTGAAACTTCTCCAATCCAAAGGCGATCGCTAAAAACTCTTTCTCTGTCATAGAATAATTTTTCTGGGCATCATTAAGTGTTATGGACGCATAACAAATAACATGAGGTACCTTGTCTATTTTTTGGCGCAGCACGACGTCAATTGCATAATCTGAAGCATCGCACATCAGCTCGAAGGGCATGTCCCATTTTGGTGGCTAAATAATCAGCGTTGTAGTGCATTACTTCTTAAGTTCATCAAACGCACTTTTGCATAGCTCGTCGAAATCAAACTTCACGTCTTTATGGAGCAATCTGTACATGGGTTGCGCAATTTTGGAGAAGTCCTTGATAAATCGTCAATAAAATCCTGCGTGACCAAGAAAAGAAAGAACTTCTCTCACAGTCACGGGTTAAGATAAAGATCGAATAACATCTATCTTAGCCCTATCGACTTCAATTCCTTTCGAAGAAACAATATGACCTAAAATAATGCCTTGATCAATCATGAAATGACACTTTTCATAATTTAAAACCAAATTAGTTTCAATGCAACGTTTTAGCACTTTTCAAGATTGACAATGCATGTTTCAAAAGACTCTCCATAAACCGTGAAATCACCCATAAAAATTTCCATGCAATTTTTTACAAGATTAGAGAAAATACTTACCATACACCATTAAAATGTCGCAGGTGCGTTACACAATCTAAGTGACATTCTTCAGTAAGTAAAGGTGTCGAATGGACGTGTAAAGGCCATCTTCTCTTGATCCTTGGGTGCTACCAAAATCTGGTGGTATCCTGAATAGCCATCTAAACAACAATAGTGAGACTTATCTGCAAATCTTTCAAGCATTTGATCAATAAATGGAAGCAAAAAATGATCTTTTCTAGTAACTAAATTAAGCTTCTTATAATCTATGCATACCCTCCAACCATTATGAACACGAGTTGGTATTAACTCATCATCGCTATTTTCAATCACAGTCACACCAGTTTTGTTTGGAACTACCTACCGAACTTACCTAATTGCTATCTGAAATTGGATAAATAATGCCAGCCTCAAGAAGTTTCAAAATTTCTTTCTCCAACACTTCCATCGTGCGTGGATTTAGACGACGTTGGGGTTACCTCATTTCCTTTACTTCATCTTCCACCAAAATTCGGTGCATGCAAATAGTGAGACTAATGCCTTTCAAATCAACCACTATCCAATTGAAAGCTTCTTTATTCTCCTTCAACACATTAATTAGCTGGCTTTCTTGCACATCTGAAAGTTGATTAGAAATAATAAGAGGCAATGTATCTTTCTCACCCAAAAAGATGTACTTCAAATGACTAGACAAGCTCTTCAACTCCAATGTTGGTGGGTTGATTAATGACGACAACAACTTGTCCACACTTCTGGACATTTCCACTGATATGAGCTGTTGGAGGAGTGGTTCAGTGGTCTCTATATTGCATAATGCATCTCCATTTGTTCACTGGGCAAAACCGTTTCTTGGCCATCCTTCCACCGTGGTGCGTTTTCTTCTTCCAATATCATTCCAAACTCATCTTTGTCCTCCAAAATCAAATTTTCCTGCATCCATGTGTCAATAAAATCCATAGAAATAATAGGTTGTTCATCATCTGGAATTCTCATGGTACTGTAAATATTGAACTTAATGGATTCACCATCAAATTCCATTGTCAAAGATCCATCATGAACATCTATTTTTGTTATAGTAGTTTTCAAGAACAGCCTTCTGAATAAAATTGGAGTGGAAGAAGATGTATCATCGGTGCCTATCTGCAAAATGTAAAAATCAACCGAAAAAAGCATATTCCCTACTTGAACCAAGATATCTTCTAACACACTCTTCGGATAAGCATTTAAGTGATCTGCTAATTGAATCAATTCATTAGTTTCTTTAAGAGGTCCTACATTAAAAGATTTATACACATCATATGGCCTGGCATTTATGGACGCATCTAAATCTAACATAACTCTTTCAATCCGCAAATTACCAATTTGACATGGGATAGTAAACATACCTGGGTCTTGACATTTGGGTGGAAGCTTCTTCTTTTGTAAAATTGCTGAAACATTCTCTCTCAATTGCACTTTCTCATTAAATTTTAATTTCCTCTTTGAAGTGCAAATCTCCTTAAGGAATTTAGCATATCGTGGAATCTGTTTAATTGCATCAAGTAGAGGAATATTTACCTGAACTTTTCAGAAAGTCTCTTAAATTTCCTTCTCTTGCTCTTCCTTCTTTGCTTTGGCAAATCGATTCGGAAAAGGAGGCAGAATCACTAAATTTTTCAACTTGTTTTGCATCATTTCTAGCTGTGAAGGTGTTTTTGCATGATTTCTTCTTCTACCTCTCTTCTAAAATTTTTCAGAAGTGAGTCCTGCAATTCCTTATCACTCTGCAATGTGAAAGCCTTCACACTTTGTTTGGGATTAATCCCTGGTTGTGCTGGAAAATTTCAAGAAGTTCACGCTTCCAATCGATTTATGATAGTTTTCATTTGGCTAATTTGATTTTCGATATTCCTTTGTTAATTTTTGATATTTTTTTGTTGATTCTCAATATTTCAGATAATTGCTTCAGTACTCCGTTGAAAAGTCAAAGCGTTAGTGGCCAAAGATTGCACTATATCTTCCAATGAAGTTACCTTCGAAATTGGATGTTATATTTTGATTTTGTAAGGCATATACGGTTGTCTATATTGTTGGAAATTCGTGGTCATTTGCTGCCTTTGAGGATTCTCATATCTCAAATTCGAGTGATCGTATCACCCCGGATTGTAAATGTTGAAAAATGGGTTGCACTTCCTTTGACTCAGTCCAGTGAATCCTCCCACGGCATTCACCGATTCTACATTTTCCTCCTGCAAAATCAGACATACATCAGTAGAATGCCCTAACATTGAACATATTCCACATACCTTTGCTTCTTCTTTCTTCGTATCACTAATTGTCGCACCAAAGAAGTAAGGTCATCCAATCTTTTCTCCAATGTGGTCACATTCACACTTTTTGATCCATGTCTAGTACATATTCCAAATTGTTGAGTGTTGGAAGCCATGTTTGCAATCAATTCCCTTGCGGTCGTCGGCATTTTGTCAACTAAGGCACCACCACTTGCAACGTCAATCATACTCTTATCCGAAAGCAAAAGTCCTTCATAGAAATATTGAATCAATAGCTGGTAGGTTATTTGGTGGTGTGGACAGCTAGCGCAGAGTTTCTTGAATCTTTCCTAATACTCGTAGAGTGTTTCTTCCTTATGTTGTCAAATTTCGCAAATTTCCTTTTGAATATTAGCTGCTCTCGATGCTGGAAAATATTTCTCAAAGAAAAGCCTCTTCATTTCATGTTTGCACGTTTTCTTTTGCTGAATAGTACAACCAATCTTGAGCATCATCCTTCAGGGAAAATGTGAAAACTCTTAGCTTAATTTGCTCTTCCGTCACGTTTGTCGACTTCATTCCTATACAAACCACATCAAATTCTTTCAAGTGTTTGTACGAATCTTCTCCCAATAAACTCCTGAAAATAGGTAATAAATGAATCAACCCAGATTTTATTTCAAAAGTATTGTTATCATCTAAATTCAGAAAGTTGATGCAGTGGGGTTGTTGCGCATCCGTGGACGCAACTAGTTCACGAAGAGTGCGATTTACTACCATTCTTTCCATTTTCTGTGTTTGTTTATGATGTTTCGTCTGTTTATGTAGTCTTTTGGTTGTCTTCTCGATCTCGGTATTGTACTGCAATTTTTCAAATTGATTCAAACGCGTAACGTACATAAACCGTCAAAAAGTCCCCGACAATGGTGCCAAAATTTGGTACTACTATCGCCTGCAATCAAATTCAAAAGCTAACTTTTGTTAATACAAATTAACGTAGTAGTGGTAAGTGAATATCTTTCCCACAAGAAATTTTAAAAGTAAAGAGCTTACAAGTTCAAAATTAAAATAAAGTAACGAAAAGGGGGATTTGCAATTCACGTAAATTAAGAAAGTAGAAATAACAAAAATCTGAATTTAACAAAAGTGATTGGATTTGAAAATTTAATAGAAAAACCTTAATTTTGGGTCACCGATGTTATCACGCTAAAATGGACCCTCGATATAAACTTTCAGTTCATTAACAAATATTCATTGGAGGATGTTTTCTCTTAAGTGTAAATGACTAGAAACATGTATTCTAAACATTCTTATTAATCAACAAACTAGATACGATAGTAGGTTCAATTGAATAATAGATTTAAGAATTAAGAAATCAATGAACAAGATAACACATGTATGACATGCAATTAATCAAGATGAGTATCTTCTTAGAATTTTCGATTATAACGTAAAGAAGGTAATCATAATTGCTACTTGTGATTAACAAAATGAACATTATACTTCATTAATCTAGCTATTAAACGAATCAATCCCTAGTTATGCACCTAGAAATCAATCAATTCAATTAGAAGAAGTAATTTGGAAGATACTCAGTGTTCATCAATAAAACAAACTTTATTAAAACATCTGACACATAATAGATGATAAGTTGGTTTCTCTCAACCAAAAAAAGAGATTTAGCTACTCATAACGGAATTGAAAATAAGAGAAATAACAAAACTTATAGTCTCCATCCCTGGTCCTTTCCTAAAAAATACGAAAATCCTTAAAAGAAATGCAGAAATGTAAACTAAAAGTCAAAGAAAAGTTGCAGAAAATAAATATTCTAACTTAAAGTGGGCTACGTGAACAGTAACATTTTTCACTTTTAATGCCTCCCAATCCCTTCCTTTTCCATCCTCTCTTGCAAATCACATATCCTGCGTGTTCAAATTGTGAATCTCCATCAATCTGATCTTAAAAGATCATGAAAATTTCAAACGAATTATATTTAAATTTAAAAGCAAATCTGTAGATTTTTTTCATCCTTGCACGTGCTCACGCTTAGTCACTGAATTTGTTGCTAACCTAGAATTTCGAAGTTTCTTCGTTTCTTTTGCATCTTTTTTATTCAATTTCATCTCTAAGGTGTTGAAAATCATTTGAGAATAGTTATGAGACAATTCCATTAATTTTGAATAATAATTTCAACACATTAAGAAGAATTAAATACAAATTAAACACAAATTAAAAACTTAACACATATCAAAAAGCTAAGATAAGTACACCTTAATCCTCCCTTAGTTCTTCGAATTAAGATTCCGTTTGGTTGCATCATCTCCGTATAGGTCATCCATCATTTGGAGTTCTAAATACTATGTTTCCCCAAAAGGGTTAGATATCTCTAATTTTCATTATGAAATTTGTGATGGCAGAACGTACTCTTGTATCTTTTCCTATTAATAATAAAAGAGTTTTTCATCCTTTTCATATGATTCATAGTGACATATGGGGTCATTCACTACACCCAATATTTATGGAGCTTGTTGGCTTGTCGCTTTAATTGATAATTATACTTGAATTACATGGTTATTTCTCCTTAAACAAAAATTTGATGTAGGAATTGTTATTCCAATTTTTCATTCAATGATTCAAAACCAATTTGGGTTAAAGATAAAGAGTTTTGAACAGACAATGCTAAAGATTATTTTAACCAAGTCTTATCTCCTTACTTCCAATCATATGGTATTATTCATGATTCTTTCTGTGTTAATACACCTCAACAAAATGGCGTGGCTAAAAGGAAAAATGGACACCTACTTAATACCACTCAAGCCTTACTTTTTCAAGGAAATGTTCCTAAATCTTATTAGGGTGAAGCAGTTATTAATGCCACCTATATGATTAATAGACTGCCTTCACGTGTTCTAGACAATAAGAGTCCTGTTGAGCTCCTAAACTCTTTCTACCCTCATTTTAGAACTTCCAATGGACTCACTCCTAAGGTATTTAAGTGTACTAATTTTGTTCATATCTATAGACAAAACCAGGGGAAGCTTGATCCTCGAGCCATTAATTGTGTGTTTCTAGGATACTCATCAACTTAAAAGAAATATAAGTACTACAATTCGTCTACAAAAAGGACCTATACCTTAGCTGATATTACTTTCTCATAGTGCACATTCTTCTTCTCAAAGTCTTATCTTCAGGGGGAGAATAGCATAATGGAAGATAGTCCTTGCAGCTCTTTCGAACCAATAAATACCCTAAACCTCACTCATACTCTAACTCCTGTCCACTCAACCCAACCAAATTCTATCAATATCATAGAACCAAAGCCAAGTCCAGGCATAAAACCTCCTGAGTTACCTCCCATCCTAGCCAAAATCCCCCATAAGTTTCCAAGTTCTCCTCAAGTATACTTAAGGAGAAAAGACATTCCAAGCAAACTCAAGATATTCTAGCATTGAAGCAAGTTCAAGAGTCAAACCCTAGTCCTGGAAATGAGATCACCATAAGTCCTCAACCATGCTCAAATATCCAAATAAGTAAACATTCCACTAATCCAAGTGATGATTTAGACCTTCTTATTGTTGTTAGAAAAAGGAAATAGAGAATGCACTCATCAATCACTCTATCCACTTTCCCATTATATCTCCTTAAAACACCTCTCACCTATCCCTAAAAATTTTATTGTGAGTTTAAATACAATTGCTATTCCTAACATTGTTTTTGAGGCCTTATTGAAAAAGGAATGGAGAGAAGAAATGAATGATTTGGAGAAGAATCATACTAGGGAGGTTGTTGAGAAACCAAGAGGGAAGAACATTGTTAACTATAAGTGGATCTACATAATAAAATAAAAGGTGGACGGGTCCTTAGAGAGATACAAAGCTAAGTTGATAGCTAAAGGATATACTCATACCTATAAAGTGTACTAGAAGACATTTGCCCTAGTTGCGAAGATGAACACATTAAGGATCTTACTGTCATTGGCAGTCATTTCGAGTGGCAACTTCTTTAGTATGATGTTAAGAATGCTTTTCTTCGTGAAAATCTCAATGAAGAAATATACATGAATGTTCCACCCAAATTTACAGAAGACACAGGTAACAAGGTATGTAAATTGAGAAAGGTTCTCTACGGACTAAAACAATCTCCAAGAACCTAGTTTGACAGGTTTGCAAAAGCAATGAAAGAATTAGAATATAAGCAGAGTCAAGGGAATCATACTCTTTTCATAAAACACTCAAAAACAAGGGAGTGAAACACTCAAAAATAAGAAACAATCTTCTTATCACAGCTAGACTTCACTAATTGGAACCGATTAAGCATAGCTGATATTCCCGAACACATCCCAATAGTTTCTAACATATAGGAAGTTTTAGAAAATATGAATATCTAATTCACCAACAACCTCATAAATTAGACAAATATTCTCAATATCAACATATTTATAGACTAAAGTAGCTTTGGTAGGTAAATAATTATAGTAAAATCTCCAGAGCAAACTACATGCCTTAGGGAGGACTTTTAGGTTCTATAACTTTCACCAAAAGCCAGAAGAATTACTTGCAAAAATATCATTATGTACTTCTTCCAGGTGATGATAGGTTGAAAGAATTGAATAAGCACCTAGATCATGATAGAAAATCCTCACTTCAGGTCATGCTAAGTAAGATACTAAGAATAAAGTCTCTATATCCACTGTTCAACAAAGTTGATTCAACTCTACATTCTACATTGCATGATGAAGCTAAAACATGTGCACTCTCCGTTGTGTCTATAAAATACATGGAAGTTATGAGTACAAAAATGGAGCGTTATAAGTTTGTCTAATCCTTTTCTTTCTCCCACTTTCAGACAATTAAGGTTTTCATCTTTATTTCTCCTCAGAAAAGATTGACTCGGAAAGTGCCTCCGACCCCCGAACGTAGTCATCTGCCGTGTGGTGAACCGAGTTAAAAAGTTACGATCAGAGGGATTGACAGTCAGACCCTTACATCCGGAAAGCGCTGGTTCGATCCCGGCTCGTGACAAGGCCTTTGTCCAACACTCTATAGACTCACAACTAGGATGAGGATCAAGGCTAGCAAATATATTTGTTTTATCTAACAGATGCGGATCTTTAAAAACAAAGACAATCCCTCAATGATCAACCACTACTAGCCCCTCTCAAAGATGCAAAGGTTGTTGTATCAGAATTGAACTTTAACTTCTTAACTGAAGATTTTCTCCAGCTCACAATAGTATGAACAATGGGAGAATTAGAGGATACTATAATATTTTTTAACTGTGTTATTTCTCGTTGTTGTAAAGTAGAAGTTGTCATTCTTATAATTGTATTCATAATTTGAACTTTACCATCTCAAATTGCTTGATTGTGAACAAACCGTAGGCTCCAACGTAATATGGGATATCAAGAAACAATCTTCTCATAATATATAAACATTACAATTGGAACCAATCAAGTATAGCTAATATTCCATCTTTGAAATAACTCATACTTAACACATTCGATCACTTTCTAACATACATGTCATTTTTAAAAATATGAATATTTAATTTATCAGCAACCCCATAAATTTGACAAACATTCTCAATATCAATATATTTATGGACTAAAGCAACTTTTGTAGGCAAATAATTACAACAAATTCTTTAAAGCAAACAATGTACTTTAAGGGGATTTTTAGGTTTTATAATTTTCACCAAAAGCCAGGAGAATTACTTATAACAATATTTTTTGTCAGGTGATGATAGGTTAAATGGATCGAATAGATGTAGATGGCGGTAGAGGCCGGGCTCTACAATAGACACCCCTCCTCTCATAAGATCATGGTAGCAAATCCTCACCTCCAAGTGAGATACTAAGAATAAGGCCTCTATTTGTACTTTTGAACAAAGCCAATATTAACTCTACATTCCATGTTGAATAACTAATTAGAAATAGGTCCAACACTCTACAGACTTATGTTCAGGATGAGGATCAAGGCTAATGAACATATTTGTATTATCTAGCAATTATGGATCCTTAAAAACTAAGACATTCTCTCTTGTCCCAATATGACATCATATCCTACTAACTAACTAACTTTTTACTGACCAAATTCTTCCCTAGTAATAGCTAGAATTGCTGCCAAATTTTGGTCTAAAGAAATCCTTTTTAGAGTAATACCTTGCTTTAATGACATGAGAGAATCGTGTTTCAGGTTAAGTCACAAGCCTCCATGCATGCTTACTAACTAAGGCCAAATTGAAAGATCAATTGGTTAGAAATTGATACCACCAAATTGCTTTGGAGCATAAAGATCTTTGCATCAATTTCATTCAATTGTCGGATGATCTCTCCTTGATGACCACCAAAGCCCAACAATAATTTACCAAATCCTCACAAAGACTCAAAGGAAGCAAATATACGCTCATAGTGTAGTTGGACAAAGATTGAACTACAAACTTTAATAACTCCTTCTTATCTGCCTTTGAAAAGAAACATATCTTTCAACCTTGCATTTTCTTTTACATTTTATCCTTAAGAAAGCCAAACATCTTCTTTTTATCGTGAACAATAACAAAGGCATACCTAAATACTTTTTTTGATGGGCAATCTTCTTTACACCCAACAAAGAACATGAACTTCTTATATAAGCAGGAGTATCAATGCTTAATGAATAGACAAAATTGTTGAAACTAATAATCTGACATGATGCCTTTTCATACCTCTTGAGGATATCATTAATGTCTGTACTTCCTCCTTCTTAGCTTTGATTAAAAAAGTAATTATAATTTATAAATAGGAGTTTCAAGATTTTGTGAGCACTTTTGGCAATATTACAACCGTGAATGAGGCTTTGCTTTTCCTTTTATCCATCAAAGTAGCTAAACCTTTAACACATACAATAAATAAATATGGGCTCAAAGGATCCTTTTGACAAAGGCTATAGTGCAAAAGAATAAGGCCAATTGTTTTTTCATCGGGTATGAGAAAGAGGAAACAAAAAGTATCATCCAATTAGCCCATCCACTATCAAAAGCATATTGACCAAAGATACTCTTATTCAATACGGTCATAAACTTTTGACATGTCAACCTTCAGAGCCAAGTAAATGTCTATACCTTGTGATTTTCTTTGTAAGTAATGAAGAACCTCCACTGTTATCATCACATTATCTATTTTCATCCTCCTCCGCGCAAAAGTGCTATAAAATTCATAAATAATTGAATGTAGAACTTGACACAATATGTTAGCTAAACTTTAACTACAATTTTGTAAGGACTTGACAAAATTAGATGTGTCAAAGATCACGCATAGTAACTGGAGACTTTATTTTTAGGACTAAAATAATGATGGTTTCAAATGGTGATGCTAGGGGAAATAAGACCACAACCAATCAACACAAGTCCAATGGATATCAATACCTATGATTGACCTGAATTTTGGAAAGAACACATGGCTCATCACAATTAAACCATGGGATTTATCTAGGCCCATATAAAAGAAAGGCTCCTCTCACCTCCTCCAATGAACTTCTCTCATGAGTCCCTCATTTTGCTCATGTGTCACCTTTGAATGCACACAATCCAGATTATCACTCTTTTCCTTATACAAAAAGGTGAATAGAGATTCTAAATAACTCCTCATGACGTCCTCTAGCCTATTAGACCAACCACACTAATTAACATTCTTGTCTTAAAGCTTAAGCAACTCATTTTTCCTCTAACATGTGAAACAATTTTGTATTGCATTGCCATTCCTTAACCATCTTACTTTTGAGCAATATTTCTAAGATATTTCTTATTGGTATTACATCTCATAAAGTTGCCTTTTAACTTGAGTTAATTCCTCTAAAACGATAAGATGCTTATTCTAGTTGAATAATAAAGTAGTGTGTTACCTTATAAAAAGGAATGAACATTATAATTTATGAGTCAATTAAATTTAAGTAAATGTTATATAGATAGATTACTAACACACTATATAGACATCTAGATTGTTTTATTTAGAAGTAAATTAAAAGGTGATATTAGAATGTTTTAGAAGTTTTTGGAAATTAAATAACAAATATCATTGCAAAGCAAGAGCATTATAACATGAGGTACAACCATTTAGGAATGGAAAGGGCTAATAAAACCCCTAATATAACTAACTATATAAGACAAAGTTTCTGAAGTGCAGTACAATATACTTCTTATGCTTATGTAAGGTTTTTAACTTCTCATAAATTCCATCTTGTTGCGAAATGTGGGCTACAATGTGTATGAATTTGGTTAGTCATGAGTTGCTCATTTATCACTTGCATAGTTTCACATGATACATATTCCTTTGCTTTTCCATGTCCTTGGAAGGGTCTAATATTCCTTTCTTTTCAGATGTGAAATACGTTTAAATAATTTTACAATATATAATTTTCTTTTAAAATAATAAATTATAAAAAGTTCTAATTTTTTATATTAAAAATATAAAATTGTAAAAGTTTAGACTTAAAATTAAGTAATAAATTTATTTTAAATAATTTATAATAAAATTTTAAAATAATAACTCAATATGTAAGAAATAATGAAATATTAATAAATCATGTGGTTATTCTTTAAATAAAATAAGTCTTAAGGGATTGTCTGATTCCACTTCTATTTTTTTGTTGTAGTTTTCAGTTTTCGTTTTCAGGTTTTTATTTCTATTTTTCTTTCAAATAAAAACCAAAACCTATTTGGTTATTAATGTTAATGTAGTTGTATTTTTATCACTGATAATAATTATATTTTAAATAAAACTTAAAGATAAATTATTTTTAATTAAA
>JANVCQ010000009.1:5519657-5560434 GCA_025531925.1 Erythroxylum plowmanianum | reverse complement strand
TGTATATAGATAGTCATTCAATCATTGAAAGATGCAAGGCAATTTTTACATCATACGTTGTCTTCATTTATTCCACAAATGAGTTATGTTGTCTCCCATTATACTAGTTAATTAGACTAAGAAGTCTTGTAGGATTGCAGTTTATAAGAAGCGTCCATGCGATTTAAATTTAACTTTAAGTCCTTGGTCTTTGATAATTTACAAAACTGATCCTTTTGTCAGCATTTTACACTGTCAGTTATTATTATAATATTGCAACTGAAAGGATGTGGATGTTTACTAAAGCAGAAAAAGGTGAAAGACATAACCTTTGGAAAGCAACCTATTTTAGTAATTGTCAAATTCAAGCATAGATGTTCTCTTAAAACAGCAAAAACAATGGGTTTTTGGAGGAATTAAAGCTAGCTAGTGCTTAGTTTCAACACCTTCAATTGAATGATTCTGGTAAGTGTAGGAGGGTAGATGATTGGTTTGCGACTTTGGGAAGATCTTGCATTCATATGACCTGGAGCGACAGGGGTGCCATATCTCTAGAGGTATCTACCGTATTCATCATTGCTAATTTTTTCATCAAAGTTTATATTGAGGGGTTTATTTTCTTTTAATTTGGAGATAAACAGAAGTTTTGCTAGCTCTATGTGCTCAATTTGCATAGTTCTGTTCTGAAATGTAATGCTTTTTTGTGCACTTGTTGTATAGAATGCTTAACAATTAAAGGAAAAAAGGGAGATTTAAATTTGCTTAAATGAAGTATCTTTTTTTTTAATAGTTTTCTTAATGTTTCCAGGGCCTAGGCCTACAAGTTGTGGAAAGGGTTGAACATGCTGAGTTTGTACTGGCTCATGGTACAGAAGCCCTGGGGCAATCTTCTGGTGCCACTTGCCCCACGAGTCTTGAACATCTTGAACAAATATTGGAACGCTGTGCAGCTAAAAGAATTCCAATGGTGGTAGCCAATCCTGACTTTGTGACTGTTGAAGCTAGAGAGCTGCGGGTCATGCCTGGTAAATGGTTTTTGCCATATTATCTTGAGCAATGCTTCTTATTCTAATGTATTTGGCCAAAGTTACATATGCGTGCTTCATTTGGTAATTGAAGATGAAACTAGAACAATTTGTGAGAATCAAAGTCATTGAAGTTGGCTGTATTTTGATTGGGATATTGTTACTGCCTTACTGGTAATCAAGCTACAGCATGTTACCCTTCAGCCTTGATCAATTTCTTGCTGCTTTTCCTTGATCATTACTTTGTATGTTATTGGCAAGGTTGATATTTATTCTTTTATGACTATGCAGCAAGGTATATTATTTTTATTTCCATTTTCATTTCTGATGGTTTACACTTTTTTCTCTGCTGCTATTGGTTTGATGTAAGTTTCGTCAATTGTGTCAGGTACATTGGCTGCCAAGTACGAGAAACTTGGGGGTGAAGTGAAATGGATGGGGAAGCCTGGTGAGGTACTGTAATCTAATTTGCCGTTTTCAATCTTTCTCTCCTACTTTTCTGTGCACGTATACAAAACAGCCTTTCATAAGGATGTATATGCTCTGGAGTGGACCACCACTAGTTTCTCGTTTGATATTTTACATGGCTTTATATAGATACATAACGATCCTCCACACGTGTATTTGAACCCATCAGTCTATATATGGCAGATTTGAATCTTTTCAAGATTGTTGCACTTGATATCTAGGTATTCTTTACTATTTTGTTAAGTGCATGCTCTTGTTACCTCGCAGATGATTTACAAATCAGCCATGGCCATGACTGGTATTGATGCCTTTGACACGATTGCTGTGGGTGATTCACTTTTCCATGACATCAAAGGTGCAAATGCTGCTGGAATCCAGTCAGCATTTATAACCGGTGGGATTCACGCGACAGAGCTTGGAGTTGGTTTCGGCGACAGGGCAGACTTATCTGCTGTAAAATCCCTCGCATCAAAGTATGATGCAATTCCATCGTATGTATTACCAGCATTTACATGGTAGAGATTCTTTTTGGTAAGCACATTTTTGGGATCTATCATTTACTTGGCTCATGATAAACCAGCTATTGCTGAAGTTGAATATTTTAATGCTGTTGGAAGTGATTGGCAAATATCAAAGACGGTGTAAATCAACCTGGATCCATTCTCATGCCTTACCCTTCTGTCTTTTGTGTATAAGCTGTGGTGATTTCGAGATTGAGTTTCCATTTTCTGGTACCAGTAGCAAATCCATGGTCTCCTACCTTCAAGGCCTCCTATACCTGGGTGAATATTTTATTAATTAGGAGGGCAAGTTTTGGCTACGGATCAACCGTGACCTGTTGATTATCAGGAAGAACATGAGCTGGCTTTCTTTTTCGTCTTGAATTTGAATGGTGCACAGATAACAAAGGTTGTCTTACAGATTTTCTATTTAAGTTTCGTTTAGTAAGAACCTAACCATGCATGCCAGTTTTAACTTGCTTGCTATCATTTCAAGGCGTCGATGATCATAACAAAACGAGGAATGCCAACTGGAAGATCTTAAGGATTGCTTAGTCCAACTGTGAGATCCTAGTAAAATAGAGCATGATCGCATTTGGTTGGAATTTTAGTCATAATATTAAAAATTAAATTCAACAATTAGTTCGACTCAAAATTCATTCAACTCGAAATTTTTTATTAGAAAACGATAAATTTTTAAAGTAATAAACATTACGTTATGAACTAAAAACATCAAATTAATTTGTAACATCTGTAATAAGTACAAAAAATGAAATATAAAGATATTGTGAGTTGCTTATAAATTATGGCCTTACCACAACTTATTATGCTCCATGTATCAAGATGATTTTTGGTATTTATACCTATTATAGAAAATAAGTGTAAAGTATTTGACCATATATTTTGTTATTTAATAATTTTTACCAATGTGGTATTACCACTTCTCTTAAAAACTTCTGCAATCAACTAAAGAAAAGGTAAAATCCCAAAATATAAAATAACTAAACAGTTAAATCCTAAAATATAAAATAACTAAACTAATCATGCAAGAAAATTTCTTTTTTAACCATTTCATTGAACTACCTCACTAATTTATGGAAGTATGAAATAACTACTTGTTGCAAGATAAGATTGGGAGATATATTTACACAACTTCTTAATTATGTTTCATCTTTAAAGCTCAAAAGAATATGAGTTACATTAATTATGATCAAAGCTAATTGATAGTTGGCACATATTTCTTAGCTAAAAGTGCATTGTGGACTTCAATGTTTACAATAAAAGATAGAATAAACCATAACGTTTTAAAGCATTCAAATTGAATCTCAACGTTTTTAAAACATTCAAAATATACATGAAGTTAATTCCCCATTAACGATGTGACATTATTTTTTATTTTAATAAAAAGTAGATTCCATTGTCGTATGACAAGTAAGACTCACTGTTTGAAATACATAATAGTGGGTCTCACCTAAAATGTATAACAGTAGTCCATTGTCACATGGCAATGAGACCACTTCTGGATTAATTTTTAAAAAAAGCTAATTATGTAATAGTAAGACCTACTTTCTATTAAAATAAAAATAATTTCATGTCAACATCAACATGACATTTAACTGACAGAGAGTTAACCTTATTAAATTTTCTATATATTTAGAATCTATTCTGAACTTTTTAAAGATGTTAACCTTATCATATTTTCTATCTATTTAGGATCTGTTCTGAACGTTTTAAAGATGTTAACGTTCAATTTGAATGCTTCAAAACATTAAGGTTCAAGTTATATACTACTGTAAACACGGAGGTTCAAAATGTACTTTTGACCCATATTTATTTAACTTATTTGATTCTTAGGTTTGATTGTTCCTATAGTTCTACAACCTTTGCTCATTTCTCATCAAGTTTGGACTGACATTACTATGGATTCCATAGACGGTCTTCTAAAATCTGATGAATATTTATTTGGTGATCATGACTGCAGTGGATCGTCTTTATAAGTACACTCCATTGAATCATCCTTACAGTGCTCCTAAAGTAGCTCAATTGTTTATAACATACGTATACAAACTCTGATATGCATGTCACTACTGTTAGTGATAAAGATCCTATCAATAACTTAAGGATTACCTTTAGTAATATTGTCAAGTTACCATCCATAAACAGATGGCCAGATTGAAGTTCTTAATTGTATTGCCTGGCTTAATGAATTCGCTAGTTGCCTTTACCTAAGTGGTGGTATAGTTCCATCTTTCACTCAGCTATCACTGCTTCCTAATTGAAGTTATTTATGGGTCCGTCCCCCCTATACATATTCCCTATTTAGCAAGCAATACACATTCCCTATTTTGCAGGCAATTCTAAATTGTTAATGGTGGATCCAACTTTGAAGGAGCGCAGAGGTGCTTTACAATTGATCAAATTCTACTTACTTTATACTAACCATTATAAGCAGCTTGTACTTACTTTTGGAATGAATAACAGATTCTTGACCTTCTTTCTCTCCTCTCTCTCTTCTTAGCTGAACTCTTATTTCTAAATTTCCCAAATCATAAACCCTAATTGTTTTGATCTTTACACACAGCAAGGTAATCGCATTATAACAGCATCTGGAGTTTTGTTTAGCCAAAAGCATCTCTTCTCTCTTTTCCCAACAATGACAAAATAACCAATGATCCTGAATGGATGATGCTACAGGTTAGTTAAGTTAGGAACCACACGTCTGCGAGTCAAGAAAAATGTCTTCCGGAATAAATGTAATCCTAACCTAGGATATGAGGTCTAGGTACTGAAACTTGATGTAGAACCTAAGCTGAACTGGGTAACAAGTGTTGGGGCAAATTACATCAAAGTATAATAGGA
Source organism: Erythroxylum plowmanianum (assembly GCA_025531925.1). NCBI lineage: Eukaryota > Viridiplantae > Streptophyta > Magnoliopsida > Malpighiales > Erythroxylaceae > Erythroxylum > Erythroxylum plowmanianum. Next base: position 5,555,603 of record JANVCQ010000009.1, on the reverse strand, counting down.
GATAACGAGATTTGATGGGTTTACAATCAATAAACATGTCCAACTGAAGTGAGACGATTTGATTTTTGCAGCCATCTCCTCAGCACATGGCATGTCAAGGGCATTTTCTTTGTACATAAGAAGCTCCATGCTCGTCATACCTGCCATGCGGATATTTTCAGAGTTATATTTTGCTTTCTCATGTTTTAACCAATCCTATTTAAAAGATTCTTCATTTTTTACTTATAGGAGTTAGCAAAACAGCTCATGCCACAAAGACATTCCCGAATCCAACTTACTCAGTTCTGGAGAACCACATCTGTTGAAAGGAACCAAGAGATGCCAATATGCTCCCTCCTATCCAAACACTTCCATAATTACAGAACAGATATGTTAGGCGATGATATGAAACAGTAAAGAAAACAATAGGCACATTTCTAGATACAGGTATTAGCTTGGTGTTTCTACCAACATCCATACATGCAATGGACGCACTTTAATTAACACATTTAGAGGTGGGTACAGTAAAGAATGCAATAAAAAGCATGATCAGAAAACAGTATGCGTCAGATGCAGAAGCTCAGACAACGTCTTTTTACCTTTCCTAGTTCACCAAAATTTCTAACAATTAATATCATGTACAACAAAGCCATGCTCCAAACTTTCAGTAAAAGTGGACAGCATATAACTACTGTTTTTGCTCAAATGTGGCATTAAACTGTTGTTGAGAAAACAAATCACACCAAGTGATATGTTTCTAGAATGAGAGCAAGGAGAGAGGGGAAGAAAGAAGACAAAAACCTGAATCTCCTTTCAATTGCATTTCCACTGGCCAGCACTTTGACTCTAGCAGCTTGAGGTGATTCCTTCAAATGGTTGAATCACCATGTATTATAACGCAGTGAAGAGACTTTGCATATCATTGCACAAGCACATTCGCTAAGCAGACATGTTTTTGTACTTATATGGATGCAACAAAGTAGTAAGCACAGGTTTCCGTACACATGATAAGTATTTCATTTTTGGGTCATATATGTACCTAGCTAGTGGCATTAAAAGTTAAAGGTTGGGATGCTACACATTGGAGACAAGACAGACAGTATCAATGATGTGCAAGCTTCCTTTAGGAGCTAATAAAACCATCAATACTGACAACCATATATCGTGGAATTGGTCAAGATGCAAACATAGGAGCATATTGATCATGTAATGATAATATTTATAGACAACAAAAGGAGAAGGAATAAAAGTATTGTACTTCAAACAAATCTTTCTCTAGCCGCTCCTTCAACTGTTGCATTGATGCTGTACCACCAGCAAGCTGTAACAAAGATGAGAAGAAAAGGATCAAATCATTGCAGAAGCCAAACCCAGTAATGTAGCAATCATGATTGTGTAAACCATAAGCACCATCTGAACACAAGCAGAATATCCAAATGCTTGAAACAATTAAGGCAAGAAATCCATGCATCCCAAGAACTCCCCATATTTATGATTTGCCAAGGTGCTTATGTAGATCCTTCCTTTCCAGATTGTAGCTAATAACAGGATTATCTTTCACCATACACTTACTGCATGGAATTTTAAAAGGGAAGTCTTTTCATCATCTTTGGCTAAAAGGCAACTATTATGAAAAAATAAATACCACTTATTTTAATCTGAAAAATTAATTGAGACACTTAATCAACAATAGTGATATGTAGTACTTCAGATAAAAAGAGGGAGGGTGTTGCAGGTAAGAGGGGCAAAATGTTGAGAAGTTTGCATAAATAGTTGTCCACCATGTAAGAATTCAGAAATTAAAGGAAAGGAAAAACGGCAACCACAATGAGTTACCAGTATACTGCTAAACAGTTCTCTCCGAATGTCCACATCACACTTGTTAATGCTTTCCAAAACCTGTGAAAGGAATAAAAAGATAGTAAATGGAAGTTGGAGAGGAAAAACCCAATTACTTTTATGCCCAAGAAGGAACAAATTATACAGATAAATTTTTACCATTTGTGGCAAACCACGGATGTAAGAAGTGATCTCCGTAAAATTCTCCATTCCGGGAATTGTCTGACATACAGATTCAGAAGAAGTATAGCCAAAAGATGCTTAAAGAAAACTTCCCAACATAAACATTTCAAAAATTCAGTGAATAAATGTGAATTCACAAGTAGCAGATCATTAAAAGTATTTTAGATTCAGTAAGTAAACTCAAACAAACGTAGCACTAAACATCAGGAATTGATGATTCATAGTGACATTCAAAGCTTCTTTGCAATTACATGAGCATGTTACAACTTGAAACCGGTGGAGCTTCCAAGTTAGGAAACAGATAACCATAAAAACCTCTGAATTCAAGTACAAGTATATTCAGAAATATTCCCCATCACTCATTAACAGAAAGATTGTGCATACTTCAGCTTACTTCTTAGGGTTTGATTCTTGATTGACCACCCGCAGAAAAGCTTATGAGTCAGTCAAAAACTATTCTGGATTACATATCAAATTTTCTAATAAATATATGTTAAAAAAAGTAAGCCACAAACCTGAACCAGGGATGGGTTGAATAAAACATCTGGAATCTTGAATCTATCAGCTCCTATTTCGATGGTCCTGATTAGCATTTAGATATGCAAATGAGAAATTCAAATAACAAACAGAAGGAATGCAGTTGAAAAGCTAACCATAATGTATCAAACTGAGGTACATCGAATTGTAAGGAGCTTACTGCCCATCAGGAAGCTCATATGAAGTCATTGGAATATTTGAGTATGCTGCTTCTGTAATTTTGTAGTTGAGAGGTGTGTTACAAAAGAGTAGAAACATTATATACTTGAAGCGTCAAAGGGTAACGAATGTTTCAAAGGTTTTATGTGTAGCATCCATGACATAATCAACACAATGAACCAAGAGAACATAATTGTTATATTCAGCAAAGCAGAAGAGTGATTCATCATAATTTGCTAAGGGTATCAATTACCCCCTTTGCATACGAATTTGCTGAAATTCAAATCACAGTTTTAAGAAAGCCGATCTATCTTGCTTAGAGATTTTGTTTTCCCCCGAAGGGGAAATAATAAATCCGCTTTGAAATATGTTCCTAAAACCTCATAATTTCATTTATCATATAATGCTGATAGAGACCAATCAGCCAAGTAAATTGGGAACAGGCTTAAATCACGTGATATAAAAATTGTTATCAAAATTACTAAAAGTCAATCATCTCACTCTCTCATGTATTAGAAAATGGTAAACAATCTGTCTCACACTATTTACTTAAATTTGTCATTGGGTGTAAGCCTGTGATTGAAAAGCTCTAGGACGTTACATTTATCAATGAGCGTAAGCCTGTGTTCAAAAAGCTCTAGGACATTAAATCATTTCAGGCAAGTAAAGATGGCATTAAACTTCACTTTTCTCCCAGCATGACATATTGAGAAGGACCATAATTTTGGTAAATACGAAGTTTCGGTTTACACCTGACAAAATGATAAAACCAGAAAAACAAAAACAAAAACAATTGGCCCCCATAACACAGTAGAAGCTGCAGGAGCACTAGCAAAGCTATGGTGCCACAATGGGAAAATAAAACCTGCAAATGTTAAAAAGGCAGTTACAGGTCTCTGTGATATGACCTTAAACTACAGGATTTTCATGACTCTGGACAGAATTGCTAAAAATAATTGCCATAATAAGCACTGGACACTGTTTCAGGTTATTTAACACCATAATACTATTTAGTTCGTTTGGTTTGACTTTTCCCATTAAAGTCCAATTATTAAGAACATAGTTATAAAGGGCGCCACATTATGAAAGAAAAGGAAAAATACCATCATATGGTGTATCAGGGGCTCGACACACGCATTCCTTGATGTCACTTGCTATTACCCTCTACATTGAAAAAGATCATGATCCAGATAAGTTCAGACGTCAGCAAATATGTACAACATTTCATCTCTACAAAGAGGAACATTAAGCTAAGTAGAATGCCTGTGAGTAGAGCTTGTAGCTTTCAGTTGTATTTGGAAAATCCAGATCCACTATCTGTGAGGTTAAGAAAATGAATCTGGAATGTCAAGATTAATGTACAGAGAATAACTTCACATAAGAATTGGCTTTAAATGAAAACAAAAATATGTCCAGAAAGAGAAACAATAGGACTAATTCCATCAAAGAAGCAAAAAGTATAAAAGGATAATTGGAAAATCAGGATCCACAATTTTGAGGTTCAGGAAATGAATATGAAAACTTCAGAGCAAGATGTGCTATACAATCTCCTAAATAACCTCATATGGGCAAATGGAATGATGTTAAACATAGTAAGCATATTTAGAGAAAGATTTCGAGGTTCACTCAAGAAAAGAATGGAAGAAACAGAAGAAATAAAGGAGGAAAGATTAGTCAACCACAAGTCCTAATTTGGTGGAATGAGGATTGAGAATTGAGTTAACATCAAAGATAAAGGCCAAAATCCAGATTGTATTTGGATTCCTTATTAGATAGGAAGTAGAAGTATTATGTTGTTCTTATTAAGATATGCTATCCTAGTTGTATAGGACTTAAGAATTTCTATTATAATAGGATTTAAGTAAGAAATCCTTTTCATACCAGAATAAGGATTCTAAGAACACTATATATATGTACTTAGCCTTTCATTAATAACAAGCAATCTAGAATATTTCTACAGCTTCAGAGTTTTCAACTAGAAGGTGTGATGCTTTCTTCTAAGAGTGATTCTTAGACCCTAGGAGTGATTCCTAGTTTCCGATCTTTCATTCTTTGTGTTCTTCCCTAAATTCCAGCAAGTCCGACCCAAATTTCAGCCATCTTAAACCTACATCCTAGCCACTCAAACCTATATTCCAACCATATTAAACCCTAAAATCCTAAGCCTAAAATTCCAGCAATCTAACCTTAGATTCCCAGCTTTACAAAATCTGAAATTTCTACATTCCTAGCCAAAATTCAACCTTGAAACCTAATGTACCAGCAGTCTAATATCATCCACACTTCTTAATTTTGTGTTTTTAACTACTAGTTCATAATTCTTCTATTTTTCCTACATCAATTTGGTATCAGAGCTTTAGTTCACGATGGCAACATGTAGCAGAAGGGCATATAGAGGAATATTCAATGAACAGGAGCGAGATGAGATACTTCTAAGAGTTATAAAAAGATTGGACCTTACTGACCCTTGATCACAAGATGCTCGAAGAACTAGTCCAGAAAACAATCTCAGACAACAAACTACACTTGATGGTGAGGGTGGAGAAAGTGAAATCCAAGACGACGAGGCTGACACTAATCAACACCGAATGGGGTTAGGAAATGAATGCCTACCCAGAGATCTAAGACAAAGAAATCAACTAGCAGCATGTGGAGAGTGCACGCAAGCCGTTAGAGGCCACGATAGAGTTGAAGCCCACAACGAGCTTGAGGACATTATTGAGAGAGTTCGTGTTGAAGCCCCTGATTTTGCAAGAAAGATAGATCCACACCTATTCTTAGATTGGACAATAGCAATGGAAGATTTCTTTGACTGGTACCACATGTCAGAAGATCGAAAAATTCGATTCGCAAAGATGAAGCTAGTTGGAAAGGCTAAAATTTGGTGGAGATCGCTAGACGATAGACTTCGAAAAATAGGCCAACCACCAATTGTTGATTAGGAAGAGATGAAGCTGAAGTTGTCAGAGAAATACTTAGCATTTCATTATTAGGAAGATCTCAAAGATCAACTCACGACCCTTAGACAAGGGACTATGTCCGTAACTGAGTACATGAAACTATTTGATGAACTTTCTATAAGACATGAAGGGATGGAATCAAAACGACAACTTATATCTCACTACAAAAATGGCTTAATGGCAAAAATTCGAAAGGAGTTGATAAAGCAAAGGATTTATAGCCTTGAAGATACCTATCACTTGGCTTTAAGAGCAGAATAATTCTTGGGGCAACAAGCTAAAAAGTTTTGAAGTCAAGTCGGGGAGTTCGACATGAAGAGAACTACAACGATGTAAAACTTTAGACTAACACCCAATGCATCAAAATCTGCCCCGTAAAACAAATACACAACTTTTCAAGTAGCTGAACTTAAAGGCAAAGCCATTGCCGAAACTAGGACAAAGGGAGGCAACAATGATAAGAAGTACTTTCGATGCAACGAGAGGGGCCACTATGCTTACAAATGTCCTACTAAAGCTTTGCATATGATGGGAGAAGAAGAGGAAGAATCTGATGAGTACGTGTGTGAGAACGAAGCTGAAGAGGAGTTGGAAGGAGACTCCAATTATGAACCAGCTAGTCCTATAGATCTTAACATAATGAGACGTATACTTACAACCCCCAAAGTAGAAGAACAAGAAGAATGGCTTGGAGGAAGCAATATGAACGTGATATCGGAGAACATGGTGAAGCGATTGAATTTACTCACAGAGAAACATCTATATCCCTACAAAGTTGCTTGGGTAAATGATAGTACTATACCAGTAGCTCAAAGGTGTTTGGCATCTTTCAAATTAGGAATATACGAGGACTCTATTTGGTGAGATATCATTCCTATGAAAATATCCCACATGTTACTTGGGCGACCATGGCTTTATAATCGAGATGTGCAGCACTTAAAGCTAACACCTATCATTTTATATTTCATTGAAAGAATATAGTTTTGAAGCCTATGAAGGTAGACAAGATAGAAATACGTAAAAAAAAGGTGAATTCTTTGGCAAAGCCTAAACTAGAGGTTGAAATACCTGAACCACGGGCTAAAACCCCTTGAACAACAAATCAAAACACAAGGGCAACAAGCTGAAACACCAAGGCAACAGGCTAAAAGAATTGGACAGCAAGCTAATATAACAGAATAGGAAGCTAAAAAGATTAACCAACAACTACTTGGGATTCCGGAGCTTGTTGGTTCAAAAGTTGATGATATTATTGGTTTTGTTGATAAAGATGGTGTTGTGGTAGCTGATGAAGAAGTAAATTTGAATGAAGATATGAAATTAACGCAATATAAGAATAAAGGAGAAGTTATGAATACACTTGCAAAGTCAGAATTCAACAACGACAGAAAATTAAAGGATCTGACTACAAGAAGCAGCAATAGGTATGTTCTTGATGCCTGTGTTATAGAGAAGTCATGTGGTTTGGTTATGAAACCATTTTCAAATATATTGAGCGAGACCTATGATGTTGTCCACACTGCTAAACTATTCGTCAAAGAGGTTGTACATCTCCATGGATTGCCTTTAACCTTCGTCTCTGATTGTGACGTTAAGTTTATGAGTTATTTTTGGATAACTCTATGGAAAACATTGAACACTAAGCTTCAACTTTCAAGTTCTTTTCATTCCCAAACCGATGGACAAACAGAGGTAGTGATAGAAGCTTGGGGTACTTGTTAAGATGTTTGGTTGGAGACAATGTGAAAAATTAGGACCTAATTCTTCCTATGGCAGAATTTGCATACAACACTTCTATAAACAAGGCCACTCGTAGAAGCCCTTTTGAGATAGTCTTAGGAATTCAACCAAAGAAGCCCATCGATCTGGTTCCTTTACCACAAGCAACAAGAGTTAGAGTTGAAGCTGAAGCTAAAGGTTTTGCAAAGCACATGAGGGACATCTTTGATGAGATATGACGAAAGATAACACCCAGTAATTAGAGTTGAAGCTGAAGGTTTTGCAAAGCACATGAGGGACATCTTTGATGACATACAACGAAAGATAACAACCAGTAATTTGTTTTATAAAGAACACGCTAATCAATATCGTCAAATAGTGGAATTCAATGAAGGGGATATGGTGATGATTAGGATTTGTCCAGAGCATTTCAGAAAGGAAAATATAAGAAACTTCATTCACGAAATGTTGGATCTTATAAGATCATCAAGAATAACTCGAGAATAAGTCCTAATGTTGCGAATTTAACTATTTATCAAGGACAAGATGATGAACAATCCCCTACTGTAGCTGTAAGAATTCCAACCATTCCCCATCTTAAAGAGGAGATAGAAGATGTTTTAGATGAACAAATTGTAGCTACCAAAGATGGAGGATATCGACAATTTCTTGTCAAGTGGAAAGGAAGTTTGAATTCTGATAGCACTTGGATTTTAGCGTCTGAATTTCAGAAGTTGAATCCAGATTTGAATGATCAGTATTTATCACAATCAATGTCGAGGATGACTTCTAACAAGCCGGGGAGAATTGATGCAAAAGAATTTAAAGTATATAGAAGAAATAAAAGAGGAAAGATTAGTCAACCATAAGTCCTAATTTGGTGGAATGAGGATTGGGAATTCAGTTAACATCAAAGATTAAGGCTAAAATCCATATTGTTTTTGGATTCCTTGTTAGATAGGAAGTAGTAGTATTATGTTGTTCTTATTAAGATATCCTAGTTGTATAGGACTTATAGAATTTCTATTATAATAGGATTTAAGTTAGAAATCCTTCTCCTACTAGAATAAGGATTCTAAGAACACTACATATATGTACTTAGCCTTTCATTAATAACAAGCAACCTGGAATTTTTCCACAACTTGAGAGTTTGCAACTAGAAGGTGTGATGCTTCCTTCTAAGAGTGATTCTTAGACCCTAGGAGTGATTCCTAGTTTCCGATCTTTCATTCTTTGTGTTCTTCCCTAAATTCCAGCAACCCTAACCCAAATTTCAGCCATCGTAAACCTACATCCTAGCCACTCAAACCTATATTCCAACCATATTAAACCCTAAAACCCTTCTAGCAATCTAACCTTAAATTCCCAACTTTACAAAATCTGAAATTTCTACATTCCTAGCCAAAATTCAACCTTGAAACCTAATGTTCCAGCAGCCTAATATCATCCACACTTCCTAATTTTGTGCTTTTAACTACTAGCTCATAATTCTTCTATTTGTCTAACATCACAGGTTTATCTCCTCCTTCTACCCTTTCCATGTCTTCAATCCTCATCCTTTTCTTTTCAATCCCTCTTCATTCTTCCTAACTGGTTACCTCCCAATATTCCCAATGTTGGTCAATCATGTTGGCCGAGACAATTGCTAAGTTGGTGAGATGTAGAATTTAAATAAGAGTAATTATTTAGAGTTAAGTTTATTAAGGAATAATAGGAATCTTTATTACACAATATTCTATTCTTAGTGTAGACAATTAGAAGGTTTTCTTATTCTATTAGGATTAGGGTTCCAAGAAAGTTTCTATATTTTTTTAATCAACCTTTCCATGAGAAATGTCGAATATTAACAGAAGAATAAATTTCTTTCACATCTAACTTAGGTTACCACCTTAGTTTATATATACAATTGTCTAACCTAAATATAGTAACACACTCCCTAAAATATAGGGAAATCTGTATCTTATTCTAATCCCCAGAAATCAAGGATTTATATGATCTCTATAACTATACAATCTTTCCAAATAATACTACATAATCCCACGAGAAAAAATCTGAATTTTCTCTACAAACTTTAAACTTTCAACTAGGTGTGACTTTTTTTTCTAAGAGTGGTCCATAGATCCTATGAGCGATTCCTAGTTTCCCATCCTATGAGTGATTCCTAGAAGTACCCTTCCAAACCCCCCCCACCCCCCCTCTCTCAAATATCTAGCAATTCCAACCAAAAATTTCCAGCAACCTTAATTTGAATGCTCAGCAGCCTACACCAAAATTCCAGCAAGCTATTCAGACCTACAACTCAAAAGTCCAGCAAGTTTAGCAAATTTCAGCGGTCCAAGATTCCTACTTTCTATGAGTTTTAGATACTAGTTTGATATCTCTTCTATTCGTCCTACATCAATTTAATATCAGAACTTGCGTTTGACAATGACAAAGTATATTCCAAGGCTGTACAAAAAAGTTCAACATGGATGGTCCTCTTTCATAAGGTACTCCAAGAACTAACCAACAGGTAACAACTTCCACAAGAGAGAATGCCCAATGAATTTTCAAGAGGCTAGACAGCCTTGACATTCATTCCCTAAAATTCAAAACTTCTGCAAACCAACAATCTATACTCAAAGCTAAATATGGAGGAGCTAATAAACAAGATGAAGGGGCTGATACTAATCAACAGCACACCGTGGAAGGAAAAATCTTTGCTGAAAATTCATATTCTGATCTTGATTCCTCAAATTCAACAGATACTACCGCCGAGAAAGTGCTTTTATGTGTGGTGGGACTGTTGGCAGCTCTCATTAAAAGATCAATTAGAACCTTTGAACCTATTTGCAAACAGTGCTCAGGTATTTCAAGACATGAAGAGTTTGATAAGGGGAGAAGATAAGAGCATTGAAGTCGAAGAAAAGTGCAAGGAAGTTGATACTTTGGCACATCATAAAGTGAAACTACTGAACAACAAATAGAAACACTTAAACAGCAAGCTGAAAAAAACTGAACAATAAATCAGAACACAAGAATAGCAGGCTGAAGCAACAGGACAACAGGCTAAAATAACAGAAGAGGGAGCTGAAAAGATTAACCAGAAACTACTAAGGGTTACGGAACTTGTTGGCTCAAAACTTGACGATATTCTTGGTGTTGAGGAAAAAACTAACCAAGTTGATGCAGATACAGTTGTAGTGGGTGATGAAGGTGAAGTAGAATTAAATGAAGATGCAAAATTAACATAGTATATGAATAAAGGAGAAGCTGTGAGTGCCTTTGCAAAGTCAAAATTCAACAATGATGGAGTTAAAGCTTCTGACTGCAACAAGCAACAATACTTCTGTTCTTGATGCCTATGTTGTAGAGAAGCCATGTGTTTGTTATGGAACCATCTAAAAATACAACTGTCAAGGCAAATTTTACCATAAATGGCCAATATGTGAAGCTATGCTCAGAAGATGGTACACTGCTTGACATCATTTGGTTGTCGAGGTTGAATCTCATCAAGTTAGAGAGAATGATGCTTGACATCATTTAGTTGTCGAGGTTGATTCTCATCAAGTTAGAGAGAATGATGCAAAATAAGGACAAAATCTGAGAATGATGCAAAATAAAGACAAAAGCTATTACTTAGTTTTTCCTCATAAAAAAGGAAAAATATTTCTACTTTATTTTGGTTTTATTAGTTTTGGGTCAAGATGCTTGACATCATTTAGTTGTCAAGGTTGATTCTCATCAAGTTAGAGAGTGATGCAAAATAAAGAAAAAAGCCATTACTTAGTTTTCCTTATAAAAAAGGAAAAATATACTTTATTTTGGCTTTATTAGTTTTGGGTCAAGTTTATTAAGGAATAACAAGAATCTTTACTAAATAGGATCCTATTCATACTTTAAAGTTTAGTAGGTTTTCTTATTCCACTAGAATTAGGTTCCCAGAATTTCTTTTTTTCTATATGAATCAACCTTTCAAAGAAAAAACACAAGCGTGAATTTTCTCTACAAACTTTGGATTTCCAAGTAGAAGAAATGTTGTTGTCTTCTAAGAGTAATTCTTAGTTTCATATCCTAAAGGCGATTCCTAGAACTAATTATTGAGTTCTCTCCTAAAATCCCAGCAATTGTAACTAATTCCAGCATCCTTAATCTGAATCTTCAACAGCCTATACTGATATTGCAACAACTTATTCAGATCTCAAACTCAAAATTCTAGCCAGCTCAGCAAATTTCAGCAGCCCAAAATTCCTAATTTTTTGTAAGTTCTAGCTACTAATTTGGTATCTCTTCCATTCATCCTACATCATGGTGAGGACGCAGTTCATAGTTAGCACTCCCACTGGGAGAAAAATATGAAGAAAAAAAAAGTAGAGGAGGAGAATCACCAGAACAGAAGCAACACTTGCTCCTCTGGGAATGCAGGTTAATATTGACCAAAATCATCTTGTCAAATTTTAGGAATACTCTGTTGGAAATGACATACTAATTCTCAAATTTGGCCATCTTTCCTACAAATGTTATCAAGTTATCTACCACAAGGATATAATGACTTGTAAAAGCACACAATTTCTTCCAAATAAAATGACAAAGAAAAGGGGATGATAATCATATCTGGCTTAACATAAGTAGAAATATATATGTTTTGATCATACCTGAAAATCTCCTGGCCGTATTTCTTTTCTCTTGAAAGAGTACCTGGGTTTTATCTAAAATAAAAAGTATAAGATCATCTTCCAAAGAAATCATATCCCATTTAACTAGCCTCTAGGTATATAAGCTCATCAATGGTCACTTACCTTTATACCTTTGCTCTCTAAACTTTTCATCAGGCAATCAGTAAGAAATTCTCCTCCAACAGGAGTACTAGTCACTGCCTACAAAAGAAAATTAGTGAGAGGAAAAACTGCCAATTTTGACACTGACCAATAAGTCCATGTATCCCAAAGTTCAAATAATATAGAACAGGAATTTATATATTTTCTTGATTGGATGAAGAGAGGTACCTTTTGAAGGACATAACCATCGTGTACAGGGGCAATTGTTGTTGATCCTCCACCACTGGCAATAACATTACAAACCATCACTACTTGAAAAAGATAATTACTTAAGAGTGTATAAATAAAGATTAATGGTTTTAAAAGTTTTAAGGGTTTTACATTGTCTACAAAGCAATAAACTCTAGAAACAATGGTGGTAAACATCCTACCAATCAACAACTAGTGAGGTAGCGCGTCCGGACGCAAAAGATGTGAGAACCTGGGATTTTAAATGTGTTAGTGACAGCAAACCATTATCAAAAGTTGTTAGGATAGGACATGGAAAATAAGTATGCCATCAGTTATATAATCGGTATAATACAAGATGGAGATATAGATAAAGGATGGACTAGGGAAATACAGCATTTTTCGCCAAGAATAAGGCAGGAACATTGTACTTTTCAAACATAATCTCGGCTGTCCTGTCATATATGTGATAATCACCATCATTAGCAAATAACAGAGCAGAATGATAATACTGCTTAATCCTTCCTTCACACCTCTATCATAACCATAATGAATGACAGATCCTACAAATACTGCTAGGCGGAGTTAGTAATGAAAGAAGGAATATAAAGTATTGGATGTGGCAACAAAATCACCTTTCTCTCTGTTGCTGAATGTTGGTTGAGGGTTCTGCAAGTAGCATTGGATGCTCCTTAGGATCAACTAGTAGACATGTCCTAACATACATAATAACAAATTGATCACCAAGAAACACATAATAACTCGAGAAGAAATAAAATTAACGTACACTGAATGCCAAGTAATAGCTCTTCTCTTCACAATTACCTGAGAGCATGGTCCCATATACTATCAGCAATATCCCAGTCAACAACAACTCCATCCTTTAAAGGAGACAGTACCTAATGAAACAGAAGAACAAACAACAAAACCACAAACCTGTAATGTCTAACATTGAGATGAAATTAAGAGGAAAAAAAAAAAAAGAAGACAAAAAATTTAGAAATATCGAACCTCCATATGATCGCGGCGAAATCCTAAGGACTGTGATCCCACAAATAGTTTGCGGTTTAGCTTAGGCTTGTCAGAATCCTTCGCATCGTTCTTAGCATCCTTCTCGTTATTGGCAGGCTCATCAGCTTCCATTGTATCGATTGACCCCACAACCTTTATTAAAAAAGTTTAAGAGGGAAATTACAACACGAATGAAAGTTCAAAAATTGACACTTAAAACATATAAAGAAACAGAAACATTAGACACAGAGAGGGAGACTGACAGAAGGGAAAACCGCCTTAGGAGAATCCTCGCCGGCATAACCGGCCTTGCAAGTGTGAGAACCCAGGTCAATTACTATAGCTGATACTTCGTCTGTTGTTCACAGAAACACACGCAAGAATTGACTTTTTTAGGATTAAGAATTGAATTTGTACAAAAGGCATTGTGGAGATTTGTTCACTTACCACCTCCATACATCGTTGATAGCGAGTAAGATCGAAATGAGTGGATTAGGGTTTTAGGAGTGATCTCGGACAGGCTATGGGTTTAGCTAAAATTTAGATTTTGATTTGGTGAAAACAATTTGGATGATGAGAATGGTGTACGGTGAAGGTACTATGGTAGGCTGTTAAAGACAGTAATCTGTCTGGTGAACTAAGCTACGGTCCACTGTTGAAGTCTCCTGTGAACGTTCAAGAGTCACCGGAGTGAAATTGCATAACTTATCTATTTAATGTTTTTTAAAATTTTATTTGTCTTGATGTGGTGATAATACTTTGCCCAACATGAACAAGCACAAGATTAACAAGATTGTGGCTTTTTATAGGTAATATTTGAACTCCCTAATGCTCTAGCAAATCCTTTACTAGACATTTTATGAAGATCATGATTCATACTTATCCGTTTTAATGTCTACTTTTACAACCTTACTCTATTCAGCGGAATAAAAAAATAATAAAATAAAATTTATCTTTCGGAGAAATGACAGAACGATCAATAGTAACGTTATTAAAACTTCATATTTTTATTTGATATTATTGATCATTCCAAGCTTTACTAAGTTATGTAAACCATTCCAAGCTTTAACAAGTTATCTCCTATGGATTGCTCTTCTTTTAATTGCTTAAACTTTGTAATTGTCTAGATCTTATAGTTAGATTTCTCTTAAATCCCAAACCTATTGGTTGGAATGATAACTTGATTTCTCTAAGTACTTGTTTGAATAGGCTTATATCAGTAGAGCTTTTATCAGCAGAGCTTTTCTATAAAAAAATTTTCTAAGAAATCAGTTGATTGTTTGGTTATCATTTAAAAAAGAACTTTTTTTAAAGAGTTTCATACAATAGATTGTTTGGTCACATAAAAATAAAAATCACTTCTAATTTTAACTATATTTTATTTTGTAATAAAAGTTATTTATGTATATAAAAATTATTTAAAATATTAAACAATATGCAAAGCACGATGTATTAATTATTATATATTTTTAAACCATATAAAACATAAATAAAAATATATCTAACCAAATCTTTTAAATGGATTATAATATAAGTAAAATAAATATTAAAAATAAATATTAAAACATATAAAAAAGTCAAAAATTAGTATATAAATCTCAAAATAAACGTGAAAATGTATTTTTGGGTATTGTGGAAATTATGTGTAAAACATAAAGGTAAATAGGATTAAAAATAGACTCATTAATTGATTTGAAAATTTTATCTTAAAAAGTACTTTTTTTAAAATCTCTAAATTTGACTTTCTCACAAAGCTATATTTTAGCTTCCAAAAAGGACATTTTTATAAACAAAATGCTTTTGAATTTTACAGTCAAACATTCAGTTTTCTTAAAAATAGCTTTTGCAGTGAAAAAAGTGCTTATTCACTCTTCAAAAGCTGAACTAAACAGACATTAAATTTCCTTTTGTGTGTATGGAGTTACCAGGCTCAATTAGTATTGTACTTGATGTTTGACTATCCATTTATGTTACTTAGACATTAAATCTAAGAACAATTCATTGTCAATTTTATTATATTAATAATAGGAAGTAAATTGTTTCCATAATTTACTTCCGACGATCCATTATACGATGTTATTAAAGCTCCTCTATCACCTAGTTGTTGCTCTTGTAATAATACAATGAGTATTATAATTGTTTTTTGAAAATAAAATTTAGAAATACCTTTAAATATGTTAAAAGTTATCAGTAAAACAAATTTGTGATAATTGCAATGCAACAATAAAGAGTCGTTTAGTTCCATTTATTTTTTTATTGCAATTTTTAGATTTTAATTTTTAATTGTAATTCTTTGTTTTTAGCTTCCTTTAGATTGGGTGAGTGTTAAGTGTATTTTTGTATCTATTTGGTTGTTAATTTCATATAGTTTTTTATTTAATGATAATAATTATATATTAGAAAAAACATTAAGATAAATTATTTTTAATTAATTAAATTTATTTTAATATGTTATGTAATATTTATTAATATATTATCAACAGAAATTATTATATTTTATTAAAATAAGTAATTTAATAATTAATTTTCATTTATTTTAAATATATATTTAATTATTAAATCAACATTTATTTAAATTTTATGTTTTATAGATATCTTAAATTTAATTATATTTAAGAATAATTTTTAAATTAATTTTATTTTATTTAATTATAAAATTAAAATTAAAATATTCATAATTTTTAGTAATAAATAATATTAAATAATTACATATATAATATTAAATTAAATTATTCATAATTATTAATTAATATATTAAATAAATTAAAATATATTTTGTCAATAATAAATCAAATTATGAAGAAAAATGAAAATAGAAAACAAAAATTACCTTTTATGATTTTCATAAGTTACAAAAATTGGAATAAACTAAAACAAAAACCATAAATGAAAATTTCAAATAAACTTGTTTCTTTTAAGTGAAATTGAAAACAAAAAAACCAAAAAAAATAATTCTATTTTTTCTATTGAAATTTTTAATTTTTAGTTTATTTTTAGTTTATAGTTTTTGTTTTTTTTTGAAATAAAAAGAATGATTTGTTTGATTGTTAACGTTAACGTAGTTTTATTTTTTATCATTGATAATAATGACATATTAGATAAAAATTAAAGATAAAGTATTTTTAATAAAATAAACTTATTTAATCTCTTATATAATATTTATTAATAAATTATTAATAACAATTATTTTATTTTATTAAAATAAAATAATAAAAATAAAAATAAAAATGAAAACAAATAGGCCTTAAAGTAATCAAGTTTGGAATTCACACGGGCTAGATCTTGGGTATGAATAATTGTTGCTGCTTTTCCACATCTTTTGTTATTCTGCCTAATATTTCCAAATTTTCTACACTTTTGTGTTTAGTCCTTTTGAAATATTTTATCTAGGTTCAATTTCTTTAGTTTATTTTTATCCTCTCTTCTTACATTTTTGTGTCTCCCTAGCATGACCCTCTTAGGGTCAATTTGTTCATTATCTGTGGATGGCCACAATATCTCTCCCCTCATTAGCTATAAGACATACAGATAAACTTGTTAAAATATATCTTTTTTATAGTACTTGTCAACAAATGCTTTAACCTTCTACTTAGAATGATGAGTATCGTGCTAACATAAGTAATCATAAAGTTTCTATGCTTTCTAACTACAAGTGAGGTTATTATTGAGTCTACTTATGCACTTTTTAATGTCCTTTTGACACCTCATAAGCTTTACCCTCGTTCTATATGATATGTGCTTAATTTATTATGAAATTATTCCATAACACTTAGTCATTATTGACATAAAATTACTTAACATATTCACTTTAACTCATATATGATTTTAGGCACAATTCGGAAGCAAAAAAACTAAAGTGTGTTGAAAGCACGATATTTGAACCATTTTTTGAAGATTAATTTTTAAGAGCAAGAAGAAAAAAATTAAAAGACAAGAAAGATGAGAACACAAAGATGAAGAATCAAAATTGCAAATGGTTGTGTTGTTGCCATGCAACTACGTGAATTTAATGGTCCATGAATAAAACAATTGGAGAAAGCAACCAACAGCTCAGCAGATAGGAAGCACGCCAAGGTCAAAATGCAACACAGAAGCAAGGAACAATTAGGAGCAAAACACAGCACAATAGGTGGAAGCATAGAGAGAAAACGACGCAGTAGCAGACTAGAAAATCTGCATTTAATGCAGATGTTTGCGTTTGTCTGCATTTATCAATGATTCCTTTGTATTTTCCACTTCTCTGGACCAAAATTGCCTCTTTTGGACGTTCTCCATTTCTGGAAATCATCTCCCCCCGGTCTCCTACTTTCATTAGCCATTGAAAATGTCTTTTTATATTAAAAACTAGGATTTTTAGGATTTACACGTCTAGTATACAGTTGAGAATCAGACCATGTATGTCCAAAAACACCTAAAAATTGCAAAAGTGCACGGTTGTGCACTCCTTCCAAATTGTTGATTTTTCGTTTTACGCAGCGTTTTCATCCGAATTCTTCTCCTTTAAGTCCACGAAAGCAATTATAACCTATAAATACATTTGAAGCACATTAAATACCAAATATACAATAAAAGCATAAAATATCAAATTAAAACACATCAAATATGAGGTAAATTTATGATCAATTACACATCTATCAAATATCCTAGCACTTAAACTTTTGCTTGTCCTCAAACAAACCATAATCAAATTTATAAATTTCACAACATCAATCCATCATCAATTTCAATATGTAGATTTATACTATACATCATCATATCTTATTGAATTAAATTAACATACAATTAGAATCAAGTTGTCCTAAAATTGATTTCCCAAGTAATATTAATAATAATCATATCAAAAATTGCATTGAAATAAAAAATATATCTCTTTACAGCCTTACCAAGATTTCATAGTAGAATTCTTACTATAAGCTTGCAATAAAACCACATCTCCACCACTTATGTATAAACTAGAAACAAAAATCCAAAGGTTTTTCTAAAGGTTGTAATGGGGCCTATGTATGGTATAAATGGGATAATAAAAGGGGTTTAAGTGAAGGAAATTTACTCAAAGAAACATTATAAGACTTGATTACAAAACATACAGGCCATTTCAACGCAACTTTATTAGTACCATAATTTTTTCTTTTTTTGTTCCTTTTTTCTTTCTTTCTTTCTTTTGTTTTATTATTTTCTTCTTTTTTTCAACATTCTAGTTAGTACCACAATTCAACAAATGTTGGACCTTTCATAAATTTCAAGTCTTAAATAAGTAAATAATGTAAATAACCTTCAGAGTTCAAAACAATAGGTCTTTGAAGAAAAATAGGATAAAGGTATATAATTCAGGTTTAATCAATGAAAAAGGCTAAGGCTCAACTTGGTCATTCCAAAAGTTAAATTTGAGGGTATGGTAATTTTTAAAGAAATAAGCTAAAGCAAGTTTTTGAATCTAAGTGCCTTCATCATATCAATGCTTCTAATTTAACAAATATGGCCTCAACATGCATAATAAAAGCAACTTCTAAAATTAGCCTACTATGCAATGATAACACACACATGATCGAATAACATAAGCTTTAAAAATTTTGAAAATTTGCTCTTTAGGCTAAAAAATTCACAAAAAGGGTATATATATATATGTCAATAATATGTAATTTTCATTTAACTTGAAAATTTCAATGATTACTAAAAATATCACTTAGAAAACTAATTTTATTCTAACCATCATCCTTTTGCACACTAATTCAAGTGAATATTCAACAATAACATATAGTATTCACTGACAAGTCTCAACCAATTCAAGATATTAATTAATAAAACTTATAATTAGGATTATAATAAGCTTGAAGAAATCAATTAAAATTCAATAAACTCATCCCCACATTTAAAGTTGTACATTATTCCCTATGTACATAATACAAGTAAATATGCAAGTGAAAGGGTTGTTTGATACTTTATTGATTGTGAAGATTTTGTGATTTCTGATTTTGGTCTATCTAATAGTAACTACATCCTTCCAAAATATGAAGAAAAATAGATAAAAAAACAAAAGAAATAAAAATATAAAAAATATAAAAGAAATATAAAATAACATTAACATTAATGTTTAACCAAAGGAAAAGGAATAATAAAATACATAATTAAAAGGAAAAGAAAAAATAGTTGATCATCTCCCAAATTACGTGTCATGACTAAATCTTATCCACAATGGAAGGTCCTTGGGTGGAGGAGCTGAAGATGAAGAGCCAATGCCAAATGATGAAGGATATGGAGTAATGCCTTGACAGCTCCCTATTAGCATCAGTAAATTTCTATCCTTCCAACTGAGGTCTCGACCCGGCTCATCCACTTCACAAATGCATCTGCTATCTCCCCAGCTAAGCTATCATCGGTTGGTTTGACTTAAGCTCTTGTGTTGCTGTCCCTCCTGTTTGGGATGGAAATGACTGCTATTGTGGTTACTCCTCTTATGGTCCACCCACTACTGCTGGCTCGTCAAGGTACCTAATGAGTTTATATGTGTTGTTTGTGGGTCCTCGTTATCTGTGGACCTTAACATATGATGCATCACAATAAGGTTCAATATTTCCATAATAGCCATTTGTTGCATTAGGGGTAGTCTATCAAATACTCCCATCCATCATGCAACTTTAGTCATATAAGGTCTGACACAGATTGTGCCAACCTTCTTCTCCTCGCTCTGCCCCCTAATGAATTGGGCAAGTGTATGCCCTAGGTGGATCGACGTCCTATCTTGCATGCTCATGTCTGTGCTCCTAACCACTCCCCACCTATCACCCAAACCACTAAGGGTATGACTCAGGATGCTGTGAATGTATCTGAGTGCTGGATGACATAAGGTTGAGGCTTTGGACTTGTTTGGGTTGTAGTCCTCTTCGGTGTTAATGGTACATCAGAAGTTTCATGCTGACAATCCATATGGAAAGTTTATCTACAACATAAAATACTCTGGTGTGCCCACAAACTCCTGGTCTTAAAGACCCATTGTGATGGAGAAAGTCGTGTAACTCATCTAGATCATCTCTCTCATTAACTGGAGTTGGATCGTGCTATGACGATCCCTATTGTATAAACTTCTCTCTATGGAGAATGTGGAGAGCACCTCTAATGTTAGCTCCCTATAGGAGGGCTCTACAATCTCGACTAGTCAGGACCATGCACCAATGTCTATAATGTCTCAAACTTACTAGGCTAAACCCCTCTACAATCTTGAATAGTTAGGACCACGCACCAATATATATAATGTCTCAAACTTACTAGGCTAAACCCAATTGCTTCAGCGCCTCCCAGTCGATAAATCGATTGGTACTAAAATTTTTCTCCTTCAATTGTTGGTATTGTTCCTCCTGGGCCCTGAAATTGAACAATAACGTCTGCGACCGCTCTGGGGGCAGAGTTATGGATAAGGAACCTTCTCCTTATTGTCTCTTATTGGGGTCTCTTGTGCTCGTCATGATCTCTGCATTGTGCCTGGAACTTAAAACAAGTCTGAGAACTTTCTAATAAATTATGTGACTATCATTTTTTCCACACTTAAAAATTACCATGCTTACTAAATTATTAAATGTGAAAACACATAAACAACAAAAATTAAAACACATAAAATAAATTGACACAAATAAATAAATACATAAACAATTAAGTAAGAAAAATACACATAAAATTAACAGCCTAATCAATGATGAAATTAAATTTAAGAATATTGCAATTAACAAAATAGGCTAACCTAATTGATTAATTACAATTAAGCACTAAAATTGAAATCGAAAACCCTAACTACGCAATTACGCAAAATTGATAAAATTGAACACTAAATTGATGCAATTGACATAAACCCAATCTTCAATTAATTGTCAAAAACAATCTATCATCATTGATTTCATGAAAAACATCACAAATTAATGATTAGTGAGTCATAATTGCACAATGATGTAAGTCAAGTTGAATTTTTACCCTATTCACATGCAATTAATTGAATTAAACTACAAAAACAACTAGGTAAAGTGATTATTCAACTATTAAACCACGATTAAGTATTAAATCATACAAATTCTCCAAAAATTCCCAAATCACGAAATTAACAATTTTTCTTCAATAATTTGCAAATAACAAAAAACATCTAATGAATCATGCATAAACAAGTTAAAGGGACAATAAAACTTACTTGGATGTCATTAATTTGGTAGAAAATTGCAAAGAAATGGGTGGTAAAAGTGGAGGCTAATGGTGAGAGAAGAGAGAGAATAACAAAATGACATAATTCAGGGTTTTTAATCTATATCGCGGACTTTACAAAATTTATTACACGGTCTAATACACGACCGTATGTCATACTATAAAAGTAAAAAATTTCAGATTTTGCAAACTTTCACGATTTGATACACTCATGTAAGTCACATTTTTGTGTTCCAAGAGCATCCAACCCTCCGTAATCATGTGCAACTTCAAACATATGTGAACAAACTTAAATTTTGCACTTTAGAGTTATAAACCTTTAACACGCATACCCTAAAATCGAAATCATGCACAATTCATGAAGATGCTTAATGTTCTACTCCTAAAGCACATTAAAACTTAATTAAATCCTAATATAACATGACAATAAGAACAAAATACGTATGTTTAAAGTAAATCTAAGCTAATTCATATGTTCCTCCCATGTAATGTTTGTTTATCTACGTTAGCTCGACGTAACCTATATGTTTAACATCATCTTGGATCAATACTCAACATTGCTTTCACCTTTTTCTCCACAAAGCAGCTTCATATCCTGTAAATAAGTCACTTGTTATAGGATGATCAAAAGGACATAATTGATTAGATTAACAAAACCAATTGAAACATCCCATTATCCAATGTTAAGGGTTAAAATCCTAAAATAGTGTACACGAGAGATTATTGAGAAGTTAGAAAGTGCATTTTGTGCTCATGCATAATATAGCATACACACACACACGTGAATATTGATTTTTGCACATTAAAATGATTGTACATACATTCATTGACATTTTTTAGGTATGATTGCTTTATAAATGTGATTATATTTAGAATTGTGGATTATATGTGTTAAAAATTGATTTGGAAAGTATATTTATTGACTTAAAATTTTTGGTGAAAATTTGAGAAAATTAGAACATTATGGGTATTTTGGATTAGAAAATTATCAAATGGCAAAACAATTGATAAATGGCAGTAGAAATAAATGTTAAATGGTAGTAGAAATTATTGATATGTGACATTAAGATTCAATGACAAGCGTCATAGAAAATTAGGAAACAATTGGATTATGATTTAGAGACAAATAGACTAGTTATTAAAAGGTGTTCAAATGGAGACCATAATAAAATGACAAGTGGCAAGTGACAAGTGTCACAACACTTGCCACTCACCACTCATGATACTTTCTTCTTTGAAAGAACAACATCCTTGTCTTTCACTTTTACTTTTAACACTTGTTCTCATCTTCTTCATTCATTTTTATCACTTCATCCCACGAAACTCAAACTAACTCTCTCATGTTGATTTTGTCAAAATCCTACACTACCACTTCAAGATCCTTACTATCTCCTCTTGCTATAAAGAAAATATAGTCTATTCCTCCTTCAATGATGAAGATCATATGATGCTTGGGAGATAGGGTTAAGTGATATTTTGAAGAGCTTTTGAGTAAAACAAGTGTTAAGCATTATTCTTTATGATTTGTTAAATGAAACATGTATGATAATGGTTGGTGATAGATTGATGAGATAAATGGAGTGAATCACATGCTATAACATAAGTAAAGAAATGAGCATATAAATTTCTTACTTTTGTATATGTGATGATTAAGTATTCATAAGTTGTTGTAGAGATGTGATTATATCCTATTTTTGTGTTGTTGATGAAGGTAGGAAATTAATGAATGAATAGATATTTTCATGTTCTATTTTTGATGTATAAAAACGTGGATCATTAGTTGTTTTAGAAATAGATTGGATTGATTATTGAAGTTAAAGAAAAGGCAAGTGTAGTGTCTTGAAAAGAGAAGAAAGTTTAGAGACAAAGTGATAATGGTGCTTAAAGTGTGCTCGAATATGTTAGCTGTAACATTTCCACTAGTTATGTATTTGTATTTTAGCCATGAATTGATTTGTAGTTATCAAAATTGGATGATTTTTATTTTGAATTAAATTAGAGACATATGGCTACATTTTTCACGAAGACATCAAATTCAAATTTTGTCTTTAAAAGTTTTAAAATTTGACTTGAAATTGAGTACTGGGTGCAGTTGCAGTTTGAGAATATTAGGTAGTATTTTATGTATAACTTGCAGAATACTGAACCAAATTATATGAAATTGGTGTCGTTAGAAACTTAATACATATGGAAACATTTTTTTTTGAAGAATGTATTGCTTAATTACCTCATTTTCTATGTCAAAATGGATATGCAAAATTGACCCAAAAATCTATCTTGAGAAAAAACTGGAAAGGCCATCAACGTGAGTTATTATTCTTTTTATGTGATGTTTGAAACAACAAATGGTTAGATACTTTCCTATTATGCATTTAAACTTGAATGAGACTTGAAATGATCCTATTTTGAGGTTGAATAAGTTGATAAAGTGTTGGATATATATAGGTTGTAATTGAGGATATAGCATAGTGAAAGGATTGTTGATATCAAGTGTATAAAATCTGGAAATTTATGAGTGTTATAAGAATAAAAGTGTTCTTAGGAATGCTAATATGATTGTAAGGAGATGAATAATGTGTATCAAGTAAGAATGAATGAGAGTTTAGATATTGTGTGATCATAAAATGTTATAATAATATTGGTGAATGATTAATTGATGATAATATAATAATCAAGTGTATTGAGCCATGAACCTTAGTGCTTGATTGACTGATGAACTTGGAATAAGTTTGTATTATTGAGGTGTAAACCTAAGTTCAAATTAGAGACATATGAGTTTTGAAGTTTAAATGACCATGAGATGAAAATTAAAGAAATATACCCAAGATTGTCATTGAGCATGCATTGTACATAATTTATATACACATTTGTACATAAAAGCGTGCATAAAAGAGTACCTATATAATTGTGCAATGTTATAATGTGTGTACATGTTATTGCATGATATAGAAGAGTGAATTGAGCGATAACATCCAGACGTTGCCGAGACTTCAAGGCAATAGCTATCTGGAGCATCCTGTGAGTACCCTAGATGGTCTCACTTGATAAATTGTTTGTTTTAAATTCTATATTGAATTATTATATGAATGAGATTGGGTTGATTCTGGACATTGCATGTCCAAGGCTTTTGATGCATGAATAATATATTGGAAGAGTTCCTTGTATATGAATTTGACAAAAAATTGATACTCCACATCATTGTTGAATGCCAGAATAAGGTCCGATGAGAAATGTGTATGAAAATGAAATCATGTGACTGATTGTAAATATATGAATCTGATGCATTTCATTACATGAATGCATGACAATATAAAGGTTGTTGTGACCAGAGTATTCATAAAAAAAGAGAGCTTAAAGCTCAGAATGTAATAAGAGCCCTAAGATTAGTTGTAATTGTACCTAGTATCTACTAAGGGATATGAGACAATACCTGAACAAGCCTAGTATCCATAAGGGATATGGGCCAGTAAAAAGACACTCGATCATGACAATAATAAATGAAAGTGAGTCATATGAGCATTTCATATACATTTAATATATATGTTAGAATGATTGAAATATATCGTTGAATTATGTTGAACGTGAAATGTGAAATATGTGATCAAAGTGATATGTGATGCTATATCACATATTAGAGAAATGATGTGAATTAAGTGATGACATGAACTATTTGTGTTATGTGATATAAGTGAACCATCAAGGATGGTTAACTCACTGAGTTTGCAAAACTCATCAAAATTGCAATGTTGATATTTCAGGTATTGAAAGAGGATACTAATGATAGAGAGACCCCATAAGAAGTATAATTTTTGTACTTTTGAAAAGAAAAAATGACTTAAAGGTCAGTCAGCTGATACTGAAGGATTTAGATATAGTTTTTATATAATCCCTCATGTATGTAGCATGTTAGGTATACAGAGATGTAAACTCTGATTAGCTTTGATAATGTAATTATATGGATGTTTTGTAAAGCTACAATGTACATATTCGATTTTTATGAAAAAAATCAGGAATATTTATGTTTTCAAATAGTGTGATATTTATCATATAAATGATGATGCCATGATTAAGTTAGTGTCGTGATTGTTCTAGCATGTCACTCTTGTGGGGTACGTATTCGAATATTACTCATGATGTCGGGTATGTGTTATGTGAGAGTGAGGGTACTACACCAATAGACTCCATTAATGCCCTTTTTAGTAAAAAATGTTAAAAACCTAAGGAATAACAAAACTCCCTGTATCACCTGCTAGCTCAAACAATTTGTCTTTGAGGAAGTGGGAACCCTTCACACTTAAGGTCACTATTAATACCTCGTCATAAGTTTCCTTACTTGGTTCCTCTGGCAGTTCTTCCTCAACCACTTCTATCCACTATTCTTCTTTTTCCTAAATAGAGGTTTCTAGCTTATATTCTTCAATTACCTTCTATCACTCCTCTACTTTCTCTTCTTGGATGGAGATTTCTTCGTCTTCTTTTTGAGGAAGCTCTTCTTATAACATCATCCCAATCATAAAGCCAACCTTTGCCTTTTTTTTCTCTCTCAAATTCATGTTGCTCAGCTTTCAAGTGAATAAGGAGTTTCATTACTTCATTTGTAATACTTGTTTCGTCTTCCTCTTCTTTTTGTGAGAGCTCCTCTCCATTACTAAAGGTGATTGCCATTCCAAATTCATTAAAATCTATTTTATTAGGACTAGGCAAACTTCCTAGTTGTTTGTTGGATAATATCTTCACCAGCTAATCTATTTGATTCACCATATTTTGTATGTGAGCATCTGTTTCCTGATGCCTCATGTTTGATTGTTGAATAAGCTCAATCATCACATCTTTCAAAGTTGCAGTTACCTCCTTGCCTTCTTGAAATGTATGTTTATTCATGAAATCGACTGTTGCCTCGTCTTCATTCTGAAACAGTTGGAAACTTAAAACTCATTATATATATGCGAAGAAAATCTCTTATTAAAGTGACGTTGACTAGTTACTCTCTTGATAAGGCATTCTATTAGTTTATCTGCAATGCTTTCTTTTTCTTTTGGAAGCTCTTTTTGAATTGTCCCTTTATTCATGAAGCAAACTCTTGTCTTTTCTTCACTTTCGAATTTGTGTTGTAAGCTTTCATTTCAACAAGGATCTCCTTTAATTAATCTTTTAAAGTTGGCTCATTAATTAGAGGTGCCTAATGTTGTAAGTATTTAGTTAGAGCATGATTATTCCATTTATAAGCATAAGAATTGCTCTATTTTGAATTGTAGTTGTTCCCGTATGTTGCATTATGAGGTTAATAACACATATTCGGTCTCCTATATGATGATGTCATAGTTTGTAACGATATATTCTGGCTTTTTAAAAGTACTATCAACTTCACCCTTCTATTGTGAGTTGTGGCCATGATAATGAATCATGATTCCTACAATAAACCACAAACTCAAGATCAACTAGATAAATTCAAAAGATAATTAAATTAATAAATCACCAATATAATAAGATACAATAAAATAAAGAAAAGAAAAGAAAATAAATACAAAAGAAAAATAAAATAAAAATAAAAATAAAAAAATAAAACAAAAATGACTAGATTAATAGCATTTAGACTTTCCTAATATTAAAGTTCCTAATAACGGTGCCAAAAATTTGATTAACCTATTTTGTGTTAGTCAATATTGTAATACACTGTTAATGTATGACGTAACTGTAGATAATATTGGCAAGTATGGGTTAATCCCACAAAAATTATGAATACAAGTAATTACCCTTCCCCTATTATCTAACCTACAAATTGATTTTAGATTTTTAATTAAAAAATAAAAATTAAACAAGTAAAACAAAATAAGTAACGAAATTGAATAGAGAATTCAGGAAGGACTTCGAAATTATCGATATCGAATAATTAATATCTAGATTTCGAATCCTCCTAAACTCATCATGCAATTGTTTTGATGATTTATTAGAATGTGAAGACCCTTATGGTATGTTAGTAGCTGACCTTGAATCTACTAACAACTAATCATAAGGTTTCTATTATTTAGGTTAAATCTTATAGGATCGTGTTACCGTTTTATGAATCTCTCTTTTAGGTTTGACCCTCATTGGGAATATTTATGTCATCTTCTCTCTAGGGTTGTAATTAACTCTTTCCAATTACCATGGATCTATTCAAACTTAGGATTTCTCAATTGCTATTGAAATCAGATTATGGTCTAATATTTTCGATTACTAGAACATAAATAAAAACAAATAATTGGATCGTAACAATCAATCAATCAATTGCATTAACAAAATAATCAATTCATGTTAATATATCGAAATAGGATTCATCTAAATTAAATACTAACTAGATGTTTAATTACACATAATTGAACATGAAATCAAACATACATTGAAAGAAAAAAAGAGAGAAAACAACGGGTTCATAATTATAAATCTCCCTGAGTGTCTTCTATCGAGTATTCTTGCGATGTAGAGGCATGATCATGTATTTCAATGAATTTATTGATGATTTCTTCGTGTTTTCCACTTCTCTAGACCAAAATCGCCCTTTAGGATATTCTCCACGTCTGAAAATCACCTCCCCTCTATCTCTTCCTTTCATTAGTTGCTGAAAACATCTTTTTATATTAAAAACTATGGTTTTGGGACTTATACAGTCTAGTACACAACTGTGTATGTCTAAAACGCCTGAAAATAGCGAAAATGACCAACACTCCTTTCAGATTGTTGATTTTCTATTTTACGTCGCATTTTTGGTCGAATTATTTTCCTATAAGTTCATGAAAGCAATTATAACTTATAAACACTTGAAGTACACTAAATATACAATAAAAGTATAA
Organism: Erythroxylum plowmanianum; assembly: GCA_025531925.1. Classification (NCBI taxonomy): domain Eukaryota; kingdom Viridiplantae; phylum Streptophyta; class Magnoliopsida; order Malpighiales; family Erythroxylaceae; genus Erythroxylum; species Erythroxylum plowmanianum. The sequence goes on along the minus strand of JANVCQ010000009.1, from coordinate 5,527,220 downwards.
AATATCAAGCACAAATGCTTCAAATATGAGGTAAAATTATGATGAATTATGCATTTATCAATAACTATTTGATTTATGCCAAATTAACATACATTATCACTTACATGCTTGTGTGGCTGACATGTATAACCACGCAACCTTAATGTTGCACTATAAAGGAAAATTTAAAAGGCAAAAAAGAGTCTCAAGATATTAACGAATCAAAAGAAGGCAAATTCCTTTCCCTCCCTTTAAAAAGCTAAGAGGATCTAGACTTCATCTTTCCAATTCAAAAAGGATATCAAAGCCGACTAACATATTTGTAACTCTCTTTTGGGATTGGTTTTCAATATTTTGGATTTATACTTGAAAAGTTGATATAGGCGTACTAAATTATTGATGTATGAAATCATTTCAACAATAATCATTACACATCTAATTCACTTATAGTTAATTAATGGTCGATCATCGTTAGGAAAGAAAAAGAATAGCAATGATGACCATGAGTTATTAAAAAAATCTAGACTTTTTTGTATAATCAAGAACATAATTAATTCATTTTCTCAACTCAAATCAAGTAGTTAGTATTTTAAATGCAAATTAAAATGTTCAATCTTTGACCTTTTCTTTGACGTAATTACAAAAAAAGAAGAAAACAAATGAAAATGGATAACCACCGTATCTTTTGTATAAATTTGATCCTTCCTTTTCTTCCAACATCAAGCAAGCAGGCAGCTAACCTGCAACCGCAGTGCACCAAACTTCTCGTGTTTACTCTATTTTGACCGTCGGATGATGGGAAAGCAGCGTATACCTAAACAGCCGCCCGATTAACAGCTCCCCCGACGCACAGACACGGCAATAGAAAAGCTTCGATCATACTTGCAATCGGAGAGATCCAAAAGTAATCTAATCGGACGGATCTACGTTATTAGGAGGAAATTGAGAAAGAGAAGTAATTTGGGTTTGTGGGGATCGTCATGGAGAAAGAAGAGAAGGCACTAAATGATAAAGACGCTGAAGAAACAGAAGCCATTGAGCTTCTTCTCTTTCAAGTTGCTGAATGCTACGCTTATATGGTAATTTCCTTTTCAGTAGAGTGATATTTTTATTTGCTCGTTTGGATTTTTGTTTGTTTGTATTTTCTATTTACCTTTTGAGGATCTAGGAACTTGAAACAAGTTATTATGGTTCTGCAGGTGACCTATATGCTTGTTATTACGATATGTAGTGAAATTAGGTGACCTGTGAGCTACGTCATGTCAGTGTGGGCACCTTTTGAAATTGAATTGTCTGCGTAGTCTTATGTTCATGGATGTTTTTGAAATTCATATTAATTATAGATTGGTATCTGTTTGGTGGGAGTTTCTTAATGTCAAATAAGTAAAGTGACTTTAATTGGGCATTATTTGTCTAAAATGGGAATCATTGAGTCGCTGCTCGGGTAGATTTTGATATAGTTGGTTAATTGTTTAAACAAATCACTAATGCTTGCCTATGTAATGATAGAGCTTGAATTAAATATGTGTGCTTACTGTTACTAAATGCATTCCTTCGTGGGCTTGTACTCCTCAAATTGTGATGCCTTCATGAACTTCAAGGCAATTGCTTTTGTCTTCAATTGGATGATTCAATGTTACTTCTTTCATTCACATAACACATCTACTTGAAGACAATGATAAGATGATGCACAACTGACTATTGTGGACGTAGTTAAAAGTGATATTTGTTCTGGTTCAGGGAAGTTACTCGTACATCTGATTTTATCTGTTAACTTTGCAGATACCACCCCGAAAAAGTGCTGCTTCTTACAGGTTCTTGCTCAACTTGTCTAATTCTTCATGTTATTCATCATAATTCATTTCTGAACTACACCTTCGATATAACATTCCTGTTTTCTTCTCTTCTTGACCTACTGTGAAAACTGAAGTTTGTTATATCCTATTCAAGTTCAAGTTGCTGAGATGGTTTTGTCTTTGGAAGATTTTGCATTTTATCAGTGTTAGCTTGAATGAGTTTCTGAATTTGGTTAGGAGCTTAAATGATATAAAGAATGAAGACAGGGGACCTTCAGATGGTCTAAGTAAAACAAATAGCAGAAACATCTATATAACTTGAGAGATTGACAATCCTTTGATAAGTTACTTCATATGACTCGAAGTTGAAAGGTCAATAAATTCTCTGAGTCAAATCCTTGAAGGCTAAATTAAGGACTTGAAATCACTTTAACTATCTGCAACCTGTTACCAGTCCAATTTCTTTTTCAACTTTGCCACCCCAGACTGTGGTCAAGTTGAGATATATTTTGCAAGAGTGACATGGAACCCCAATAAAATTGATCCTTATGTTTTTAGAATATTGAAAACTTTGTTTGACCCTGATGAATATTACTAAAGAAGCAGAATGTGCTTGCAGTATGAATGCTATAACAAATTCCTCTAGTTTCAAAAATGCAAATGCTTAGATACATGCACTCTCTCACTTTGCCTCTGGCCCTGTGAGCACCTTTAGGGAAGGTTTTAGAGTAACCCGCTTCTATTTAGAATTTTTTTTATAAACATCTTGTAATTTGTAGTGATAACATGAAATTAGGTTTGCATCTTTCTACATTTCAAAGATAATAGACAATTATGTAAATCTTGTGATGCAAAAGAACTCAAACTATATAAAAGAAATACAAAAAGAAAAAATTAGTCAACCACAAGCCTTAATTTAGTGGGAAGAAGATTGGGAATTGAATTGACAACAAAAGAAAAGGGCTGAAATTTAAATTACATTAGGATTCTTTATTAGATAGGAAGTAGTAGTAAGTTCAATATGTTCTTCTACTTTACATATGTTATCCTAGTTGTTTAGGACTTATAGAATTTTTATTAGAATAGGATTTAAATTTGTTAGGAACCTTTTCCTACTAGAATAAGGGTTCTAAGAAAATAAGGGTTCTAAGAACCATTGTCTACAAACTTAAGTTTTCTATTAGAAGGCGTGATGCTTTCTTCTAAGAGTGATTTTTAGACCCTATCACTCTAGTTTCCTACCTTCAATCTTTGTGTTCCTTACTAAATTCCAGCAAACCTAACCTACATTCTAGCCATTTCAAATCCTAACTTTCAGCATATTAAACCCAGAAATCCTAATCTTAAATTTCCAATAATTAAACCTTAAAATTTCAGTTCTACAAAATCTGAAATTTCAGCATTCCTGGCCAAAATCCAAACTTGAAACTTGATATTCCAGCAGGTTAATATCAGTCATATTTCCTAATTTTGTGCTTTAACTACTAGTTAATAGTTCTTCTATTTGTCCTACATCATCTAGAAATCCTAGATTAATCATTGTTAAAAGCACTGTAGAGTTAAAAGTATGTGGCTTTCATGTGATAGTAACAAATATGGTATGAGAACTTACTTTCCTATTTCACAGAGGCTGAATTACATTTTTGTAAGGCAGTGAGTTACATTTGGTCCATGTGCGAGATACAGCTCCTGTGTATTGAACTATGTTAAACATTAACGAGTTTGCTAATAAATAAGATGTACGGTTTTGACATGCCTTTAATAAATCTAAGTGAGATTGCCACTAATATTTGAAAGTTTCACTAATAGCTCAGTAAACAATGAATAATTTGGGTGACTGGCTTAATTGAATACCATATTTCATATAGTTTCTTCAAAATATCAGATGTGACTCGTAATATGAATTGTTGAAATTGTTTTCATATCTTTTAGATGAATGTTTATTTGTCTAAAGTTAATTTCAGGGCTGATGAGTGGAACGTTAATAAATGGGCTTGGGAAGGGACCCTTAAAGTTATTAGCAAGGGTGAAGAGTGTATTATTAGACTCGAAGATAAGACAACAGGTTATGTAACTTTTGAAATGCTATCAAGCTCATTAGCAAATGCTACTCATTGAAATGTTAAATGTTATTTTTAATTGTTATCAGACGCAAATGAGATTTGGAATTTTGTATCACAGACTTTATCTTTCTTCTGATAAACCTCGACTAATTTGTCTCAGGTGAATTGTATGCTAGGGCATTCTTGAGAAAGGGGGAGCCACATCCCGTGGAATCTGTAATTGATAGCAGCAGGTCAAGTAAAGTTTAGAATGACATGCATGCATTATGTGAAGCTAATTCTTTTAGTTTGTGAAGCCTGAAATTGCAGCTTGGGTTAGGGAGAGAGGAAATGGAAACAATATGCGACAATTGGTGTAAAATCTGGATAAAATTGGTGAAAAGGAAAATAAAGTAGAAGGGTTTGATAGAGATCCCAGTAAGCAGAGAAGAACAGAGACAATATAAATATATGACGAGTACAATTAACCTGCAAAATTTTACTTGGAGGAACAAAGTTAAATATACAACTAAAAGATCAATAAATACTGAATAGGTCAGGGAAGAAATCATAGTCCTGATTTTTTTTTCTTAAAATCTTCCTTTAGTTCTCCAATTCTGCAATCTAGCTTTCAATTTAGCTTTATTTCTCAAGTTTTGTGTAAACTATCTTTTGTGGTATATTCAAAAGGTTGTTTTTTTATTTTGCAGATATTTTGTTCTTCGAATAGAGGAAAGCATTGGTAGGCTACTGTCGCTAACTCTCAATCTGAGTGTGATGTTACATTAATTTTGGTTGGACAGCTTTGTTCTGTATTGTGTGCCTTACTCAAGAATCCATTCATCTGCCACTGAACTTTTTGACTTGTCTGCCTCAAATAACAAACCAGGGGACATGGAAATTAGTTCGTTTGGAGATTAAATTCAAGATTTCCCCTTTTCTCCATAATTTTATCACCCTTTCAATATCTATTCAACTCTTGACTATATAAAGAGTTGGTTTCCCTTTCCTCTTTGCATCAAGGAGAGAACTTCAAAGAGCTATGGTATACTCTGTTTTGAATCCGTGCCCATTGATATGAAAATATCATCCAAATGGTAATAATACCGAACTTTGTCCACCTACTTCTGGAAACTTCAGTGCTTGTTTGTGGGACAAATAGTTGTTGTTGCCCTCTACAGCTATTGCTATGTGATTTATCACTGCGAATAATTGTCATTGAGGATACTATACTTACTTTTCGCGATTCAATATTACCGTGAGCAGGAGCATTAAGATCTAAAGCATTTACTGAAACCATGTGACTGGGACTTCTCAGAATTTGTTGCATTCACCATTGGCATTCTTGCTACCATTTTATCACCACCGCTGTTAATAGGACAAGCTCCCTCATAGCCATTACTAAGAGTGATTCTTATGGGTTCATTATCTAAAGAATAAGCCATTTCATTTTCATTTACCTGCTGGACAATGTTCTCCTCTTGATTGTGATTGTCAACCTTTACAATCACCATTGTTTATATTTATTGTAAACAATTAATTACAAGCTCAGTGGAATTGTCATTCATTGCAATTTAGGTTCCGAAATAGTAAGAGCAAAACTACAAACTGCATTTACTATCTTGTATTACAGAGTTTTGAGACTTATAAGTCAAGCAAATTGGTATGCTTTTAGTTGGAGTCCAATACTTGAGAAAAGTGGTTTTCCGTACAAAATTGGTTAGAGGTATTATATAGATTTTGGAGTACTCTTAACTTCCCGTTAATTGTGACTAATTTTGTAGAACTCATAAGATATTATCCTCTCTGTTTTGATACTTTTACCATAAAATCTGCATTACCATATGAATTAATACAATCTTTTAACCAACATTTTTATCTTGCTCTCAAAAGTCACGAAATCTTGCTTTTTTTGTGAACATTTCGCCCATCTATTTGTTCTGTTTCCTGCGGTATTTCTTCTGATGTTTCTTTGTGAAATTCATTTAACTTTCATGCTGACCAAATATTACAATTCATCTCATTATTCAGAACTCATGCAGGTGGTCGCACACGGCGTGCTTTTATTGGTATAGGGTTTCGTGAAAGAACACAAGCCTATGACTTTCAAGCAGCCCTACATGATCATATGAAGTACTTTCTTAGCTACTTTTGCATGGTGTAATTTATCCATGCACGGTTTATATGAGTGTGTGCAATTGATAGTTTTCTTCATAAATAATCATTTTAATTACCCCTTCTCTTGAATTTTTGCTTTAAGATATCTCGATAAGAAGAAAACTGCAGAAGAGATGGAACAGCAGTTTCAGAGCACTTCCTCAGTCGATTACAGTTTAAAGGAAGGGGAGACCCTTGTACTCCAGATAAAAAATGTAAGCAGATTTGCATCTTCTTTACAAATATATAGAAATTTGTTCCATGGAAGCTAGCAGAAATGTGTGTCTTACTAAGACTTGAGAGTCAGAATGACCAATCTTTAAAAGAAAGAAAAAGAACCTCAAAACTTTCTTTTCATGGTCATCTCAGCAGAAAAATGTTTGCAGCTCGAAATCCAAGTTTTTCGAGCAGGGCGTAAATAATCTCTCCCCAGAGGCGAAAGGTGATCGGAAAGAACCTATACTCAGTATAAGGCCACCCCCAGCACCGCTTTCACCTGTCACAACAACTCAAAATTCTCCATCAAATACACCACCTAAAATCAGTCTTGACGGATCGTCTGAAGGGAAACTGACAAACCAGGCACAGAATGACAACAATGAGAAACATTCTGCCGACAATGATAGTACCCAAGACATAGATGATGATTTTGGGGATTTCCAGGCAGCCGGTTAATGTGGCCTATGGACTGTGCAGTTATCGATTGGAACCAAAGCTGTGAAAATACTCTTAAATCTTTATAGATTGTTAAGATTATGGTGTACTGTATATGAGCTAATGAGATGTTTACTTAAGATACCGAAACCTGCTGTAACTGAGTGTTTTTCTTTTATTCTTTTTCTTCCAGACGAACTTTCATTCGCGACAAAGGCAAGGTTAAACAATTTAGTTTTTGCAGATTGCAGGTTTTATAGTTAAAAGGAAAGTAGAGGCCAAATGTTTCACAGGCTGGGTGCTAGTAGTTATTTATGTTGGGAAACTAGGCTGATAAATTATGAATTAAAATTTGTAATTTATTTTAAAGCTTGATTGTTGTCTTGTTGTAACATTTGAACCGTTTTCGAAACTAATTTGTTTCAACTATTCTAATCGAACAAATGTTCGGCTTCCAATAGTATTCACAAAATAAATTGAGATAATTTTGTAACTTTTATAGAGAGGTTTAAGTAAGAAATGTTAGGTTCATAGAGTTCAGGTTTATTTAAAATAAGTTTAAGAGGTTTTAGTAATTTAATTGAAATTAAATTCTAATTTTAATTAAACTTTAATTAAATTTACAAATAATTTTAAATAAATATCAATTAAGTCCAAATTAGATTCAATATTTCATATTGATCATTATTTATTAAATATCTCACATTTAATCATAAAGTTTTTCAAACTTTACAATCAAGTTCAACTTGATTAAAATAATTTTGTTCTCTTCAACTCATTCTTTATGTGAGATTCATTAGGTTCTCAAATATGTTGGTAATGATTATAAATTATAATTATAATTCATAATTAGAATTAGAAACTGATCTTCAATTCCATAGCAATTAGTATTTTGATTTTGCCCAAAATTCAACTTCACATTCTATGCTTCCTTT
>JANVCQ010000009.1:5488523-5511628 GCA_025531925.1 Erythroxylum plowmanianum | reverse complement strand
ATATATATATATAAGTGGGATATTGTGGAAATGAAAGATAGGACTTTTGTGGATGATGAGAGTTGGATGAATTCCAACTAGTAGTTAAGTTATTATGAGTGATGTGTAATAAAGGAAGTGAAGCTGGGACAAACTTCAAGTATTTCATAAGGGTAAATTTTATGTTCTGAATTCAAGGAAAAATCTGGAATAATCTAAATAGAGCTAGATAGAGTCGTCTTTAGGAAGCTTGTAGCTTATCCTCTTAGCTTTCCATCGATATAAAGTTTGTAAGTTTTGGATATCATAGTGGAAAGTTATGATCTTCACAAGTTGGGATGTTGCATAGGATGTGGTGTATGTGACAGCTATGGTGGTTGATGGTAGTTTGGACCATCTTAGTTTGACCTCTGTATCGTCTTAGTTTGACCTCTGTATCGTCTTAGTTTGACCCTCTGCATCGTCTTAATTTGACGTCTGCATCGTCTTAGTTTGATCTCTGCATCGTCTTAGTTTGATCTCTGCATCTTCTTAGTTTGACGTCTATATCGTCTTAGTTTGACTTCTGTAATCTTAGTTTGACCTCTGTATCGTCTTAGTTTGACCTATGTATCGTCTTAGTTTGACCTCTGTATCATCTTAGTTTGACCTCTTAGTTTGACTTTTGTATCGTCTTAGTTTGTATCGTCATCTTCTGTTCTATTTTTGATCCTTTTACAGGCAGAATCTTGCTTTGTGGTCTGCACAAAAGTTGTAGATCTTAAAGTCTACTTTGAAATGGTATAAAACGACATCAATCCATCATTTGTAGCTAAAGTTATAACAATTGCGTCAAGACAGGTACAAAATGATTAAGGACATAAACAGATTGGATTCTTTTGTCCATAACTTCCTCATCCAACCTCTAAATGAAGTGATTCTTGAAGAGATAGATTTTTAAGACATGTATCTACCTCTCCATAAAAATTGGTAATTTTTGGTGTTGAATTGGAAAAGATTTATTAAAAAAAAAGTGAGAGGTCAATTAGGAGAGCATGATAGGGGTAGGAACACCCTTTGGAGTTTTAAGCTGTAGAGCTCTGATTGAGATGATTCTTTCTTCAAAGCAAACTAGAGAGGCTTAGAGCTACAATTTCTTTGAAAAAGTCAAGTTGTATTTCGAGTGATTGACTGGTGTGGGCACACCAACCTTGTGGAATGATGGCAATAACCCTCCAGGGTAATAAACATAAGGTTTATGACTCCGGTTGTTGGGCTTCGGAAACGGGGCCCAACAATTTGGACTTTTAAATCATGAAACATGCACCAAACATCACAAGCTGCTCCAACATAAGGGCAACATCAGGTCACCATCTTAAATCTCAAATTCCAATGTCATTTTTCCATAATTAGGACATGGTATCTTCTAGATATTTTTATTTTTATGTCTTAAGTTTCATCTCTAACTAAAATTACCCAATTTAGAGGTCAGTAGGCCAAGTTATGACCAAAACAATGGAACTGGTTCAAATAAACCTAAGACAGAATTCCACTGCACAATACTCTCTTGTCATATTCAACCAATTCCATGCAAAGTAACACCAAAACACCATTCTAGCAACCATTCCATACCTAAATGAATCTTTGTTTCTATTCAAACATACACAAACAGAAATTAAACTTAGTCCCAAACTTTGAAATCGGCCAACTAGCTCTTCTAGCACTTTTCCTTCTCTTCTTCTTTAGCTTGGCTTGATTCACCAACTAGAAACACCACAAATACATATCTCAATCCCAATTCCAATGTTATAATTCTCACTTTTAATAAGAAAAACAAGAAAAGATAAATATGAAGAGAAAAAAACACAAACATTAACTTTTACCTTGATTTCCACCTAAGACTAACTTCATTCCTTACAAGTAAAATGGTGTAATGAGGAAGATGAAATGGAGAGAAAATGAGAAGAGAAAAATTTGGAATGCATTCTTAACATCAAATTGTTGCAGATTCCACTCGAAATTAGCAACTAATGACAATAGTATCCGTACCATTTCATCTTAGCAACACGAGCAAATGTCTCCAAATAATCTATGCCATAGGTTTGAGTGTATCCTTTGACCACCAATATTTCCTTATATCTTTCCACCGAGCCATTAGCCTTATGCTTTATGGTGAAAACCCACCTAAACCTAACTAGTGTCTTCCCTTTCGACAATTCCACTAACTCCCACGTCTTGTTCCTCTCAAGGGCCTCCATTTCAGTCTTCATAGCATCCTCCCATTTTCTGTCTCCTAATGCCTCAGTTATATTTCTTGGTGTGGGAACTGTATGGAGATTGGTTAGGAGAGCTTTGTGTTTTTGGGATAGATTCTGATAAGACATTAAAAAAGGCAGTGGATGTTTTATGCAGGTTCTTGTTCCTTTCCTAAGTGCTATTGGTTGGTCTTCAATACTTGTTTTGTTTTGGGTCATCTACTAGTTCAAATGGCTCAACACTTAGCTCACCACCTGATTTGATATTGTCAGTTGGTTTGAGAGTAATTTCTAGAATTTGAGTAACAACATGAATGGGAGACTGGACTTGTGTTGATCGAGAGACTGGTATCTTCCTCCTATAATAAACTTGCAGTGGTTGCATGTTATCTTGATTTCCCTTATCTTTCATCATTTCAACAGATGTGGCTGACTCAATTGAGGGAGAAGTGGGTTCAGGCATAGTTATGGGTTGAAACTGAACAAAGATAGGATAAAAAAGAAACATATCCTTTGCTTTATCTTCACTCAAGGTCTTCCACCAAAGATAAGTGTGTTGAAAAAAAGGTTCATTTTCAACAAAAGTAACATCAACTGAGACAAAGAATTTTTTAAAAGGTGGATGAAAGCATTTATAACCCTTTTGTGTGGAGGAATATGCAACAAAAATGCATCGAAGAGCATGTGGATCTAATTTGCTCCTATTGTGAGAATGAACATGAACAAACGCAACACAGTCAAAGATTCGAGGTATATGATTGTTTGAAACAGAAAAATTTGGGAAAAATTTTGTGAGAGTATCAATTGAACTTTTGAACCCAAGGACACGTGTTAGAAGTCAGTTAATAAGATGGGCAGCAGTTAATACGGCTTCACGCCAATATTGTTTGGGAACATTTTTATAAAACAACAATGCTCTAATGATCTCTAAGAGATGTCCATTTTTTCCCTCAACTATACCATTTTGTTATGGGGTGGTAACACATGAGGACTCATGAATAATTCTAAAAATGGAGAAAGGGTTTGATTGAAATAGTCCTTAGCATTGTCTGATCAAAATCTCTTAATTTTGACATCAAACTGAGTATTGATCATGTTGTAGAAATTAGGAAAAATAGTACTAACATTAGACTTATTTTTCAAGATGTAAAGCCATGTGACTTGGGTACAATCTTCAATAAATGAAACAAACCATCTAGCATCTGAAACATTTGGGATAGTAGAAGATCCCTAAATATCACTATGAATGAGAGAAAAAGGAATGTTTTTTTGTTGCTTATTAGAAAGGAAGCACGTTTATGCTTGGTGAGTTCACAATCATCACAATGAAAAATTTCTGACGCAAGACCTTTAAATAACGAAGGATACATCAACTTGAGAACTCTAAAAGATGGGTGACCTAAATGACGATGATGAAGCCAAATTTTATCTTGGTTTGACATGACAAATTTGGAAAAGAAGGATGTAGATAAGGGTTTTCTAACTTCTGATATATTGTGTTGTTTTTCCAATCTTCTTCTTTGTGCCTAACTCCTGAAAGACACAACGTGAAGGAAAAAAGGTTATCCTGCAATTTGAATATGTGGTTAATTTTTGAATGGAAATAAGTCTTACAAATAACTTTGGAACATGCAGAACATTTCTTAGTGTAAGGTCCTTGTTTATGTATATATCCCCTTGTCCAGCTACGGTGGTGATGGATCCATCAGCTATTGTGATCTTTTTATGGCTACAGCTGGGGTTATAAGAGATAAAATGTTTGGAGGAACAAGTCATATGATTAGTTTCTCTGGAATCAATCACCCATATGGGAGGAGAATTTCTGTCTGAGACATTAGTATTAGAGGAAGAAGAACTACTTGAAAAGGCCAATGAATAAGTACCTGTTGAGGTTGGCTTCTCAAAGGACTCCACAAAGGTTTTTAGTTTCTCAATTTCTTCGGTGTTAAACTCAGGGACATGTTTTTTGGAATTTTCTTCATTAATTGACGAAGTGCTCACCGTATGTGCCTGACTTCGATCGTTCCCACTTCGATTAGGCTTGCCATGAAGTTTCTAGCATTTCTCCCTGGTGTGTCGATGCTTCTTGCAGTATGTGTAGAATAGGGATTCTCGGTTAATGGTTTGGATGAGTCTCCTCTAGTAACTAATGTAGGATTGTTTGCCTCCTTCAATTATATGGCCTTGGTAATGAGTGCATAACCATCTCCTCCTTGAGGTTCACGCACAACAATTCGACATCCCTCTTCCGTACGTATAATAGAGATCATCTCATTTAGAGATGGTAAGTCTAGTTTTCCTAAAATTTGCACCCTTACAGTATCAAATTCCACTTTTAATCCTGCCAAAAAATCATAAATATGATTCTTTTCCACAAAACGCTTCAGAATTGCTACATCTTCACTACAGTGCATCTGGATGTATTGATAATGATCCATCTCTTTCTACAAGCTTTGTAAGAGACTCGAATATTTAGTAACAGTCCGAGTCTCTTGTTTAGTTGCTGAAACTTTCATCTTAATCTCATAGATTTATGCAACATCATTAACTGTGGAATATGTCTGTTGAGTAGCTTCCCAAAACTCCTTGGCACTTTCGAGGAACATACATGTGTCATTAATCTCTGGCAACATCGAGTTTAGTAACCAGGACATTACCATAGAGTCTTGTTCATCTCACGCGGCAAATTTGGGATCATCCTGTGAAGGATCTGTGTCCCATTAAATAGCTCAATTTTCCTCTTCCCTTTAGGAATGTGCAGACCAATTGTGACCACTTCAAATAATTATTCCCATTCAATCGATATGCAGCTTGAATATTTTGCAAATCCTCGATTATAACAGTAGCAGTATTCTCGAATGCAAGGTTGATGATTTCAGCAGAACTTCTAGGTGATTCCGACGTGATTGATTAAGACTAAGGATAAGAACAGGAAAAAGGAACAGGAAAATATGAGAAAGAAGACTAGGACGATGAGAGGAACAGTGAAGATGGATCTCAGTTGGTATGACTAGAAAAAAAAAATCAGAGTTTTAGTAGGAAAGAGCCAATAGCTATGATACTATATCAAATTTAGCAGAGAAGAATAAATTTCCTTTTCATATATCTTAGGTTACAGTCTTAGTTTAAATAAATTTCCTTTTCATATATCTTAGGTTACAGTCTTAGTTTATATATACAATTGTCTATCCTAAATATGGTAACAAACTTTCTAAAGACTAGGAAAATCTGTATCTTTTTCTAATTCCCAAAAATCAGGTATTTATATGATTGTTATAACTATACAATCTTTCCAAATAATACTACATAATCCGACAAGAAACCCTGGGAATAACCTCTTTGATCCAAACCAAATTGTGCAAGGTTATTTTGTGAGAATGGATCCTTAAGAGGAGATCCCTGCAAGAAGCATTTGAGAATAGCCCTAATGAGTCGGATCCATATACGGTGTCTTCATTGTAAGCATTAGGATATTATGGACTTACTCGTTAGAAATTGAAAACATAAGATTAATGAAATGGGCAAATGCTTTATTTTGAACAACTTTTTTCTGCACAAGAAAGATCTGCAAGGATTAACACTCAAACAAAACCCTACAGTTGGCCAGAGCACAAACTTCTGAGAAGCAATTCTAATTTAATGAGCTTGAGTTACACACTTTGCTTTTTGTATTAAGATAAATCCTGAATATGCTACCACAAAATCAACAGAATGTGTCACTGAAACTACAGCAGTAGCTTTAGTTAGCCATTTACACGTGCCTAGGAAACCAAACCATCTTGTATCTAATCATAACCAAATCCTACAGGGTATTATACAAATTTCTGATCAGATAACTAAGCAACTCGTAGATTCAATAAACCAGTCCCAACAATACACGAAACAAGGGCCCAATTGCAGTAGTAGGATAACTGGTCTCGCAATCTTTTCTGTACACCAAAAGCAGATTCCTAACCGCAGACGTGGTCTGGGGCTCATCAGATCACTAAATTTGGGATCAGCGTCTACCCTATAATGCCAGATAGCTGCCAAAGTAAAGAAAAGGTAAAACATCAGTCAAATAGTAAAAAAAATATTATTTACGTCCTGCTAATATCCAAGATCAGGTAAAATGTCGGTCAAATAGAAAAAATTATTATTATTTCTTGCTAACATCAAATACCGGGCCAGAAGAAAGCCATAGAGATACCTTAATTGACAACTGACAGCAGAAACAAGTCATTACTGTGGCAATTTATCAGAAGTAGTACGCTTATCAAAGAACAAACAAGTAAATAACTTGAAAATAATTCACAAAGTATGCCTGTGTAATGTTTTATGGAATAGGCAGCTACGTGACACTAAAAGACGCAATGTTTAGTTAGTCCCTATGTGAAGTACAAACTATTAGGATAACAAATATAACAGAAAATAAAATGCCAGAAGGGCAGCAGTTAACTGAAAAGCAATGTTTAGAAAGCAAAAATGCTTAAATAACCAAAACCATCCGCAAATTACCCAGCTTGCGTGTGATTCAGGCCATTACAAGGCAACTCAAATGAGCCATTTCCATTTAGTTCATGCTTGAATTATAGCCTACAGTTCTAAAAATTATAACATATAAAAATTGCATTTTAATCGATGTGATCCTTCGGTGATTTTGATAGGAGATTTATACAATCAGTAGTCCGCAAACATACATCAAGAGAAGATTTTGTTGTTAATGCTCTCACCAATCACCACTTCAAAACAGTGCATAAGACTTCACTTTATTTAGTTAGTTGGCATTAACAGAAGTGGAGAAAGGACTAGGGACATGACATGGAAGTGTCTATACTATACATCAAGTTCCGACCCATGTTACAGCTTTTTCATGGTCTTTGTTCTGTAGCAGTCATAAAAACACCATGAACTTCCTAAAAGTAACATGTATACTGTTTTGTTAGTTATTAGGCAGGGGTGTCACCTCAAGCCAGTACCTTGCACTCCCCTCCAACAAAAAAAGAAACTAACCACAAGTCCCATTACAATGGCATCCAACCAAAGCTTTTGGCATATGATGTATTTATAAATAATTCATTCTTAATATATGATAAACAGCATCTCCCCTTTATTTTAAGAAAAACACACAGAAATAGTATTGAGGGAAAGAAGTATAAAGCCAAAAGAGACAGTTGCTCTTCCATAAAACTTTAAAACAACCTAGAAACAGACAAATGTGAGAACTTGAAATGAAATGTTTATATGTCTGATATGATCACATCTAAAATGAGATTAAATACCATTTGAAAGAAAATTAAGGATAAACACCAATTAATGACAAACAGGAGCCTAATGACTCCAGGTATGAAGCCACTGTCGAACCTTATTCAACAAGGTTTCAGGCCGTAACAACATTTGCACAGTAAACAAAGGTACAAACACTTAAATAAGAAGTGTGTAGTATTCGTTTGATGCTATACAATATTTAGTGGAGCATATTTTCTACATTTTACAATAGTTTTAGCCAGTTTTTATGTCACTTGGCAGCAGTATCATTGCAAGAGGTGAACATGCAAGAGATCTGCAGTAATGATAAACCAATCCCATAACAAATTTTAGGCAATATCTTTTCTTTGTAGGAGCTTCTTTCTTTTACTTATACTCAAGTATAAGCAAGTCAATTCCCAAGTATCATAATGTAAATAGAACTGTCATTAACCACTATTAACCTTCAACAGCAGCAAACAACACATGCTTATGAGAACAACAACAACAATATATGAACACTGAAAATCCCAATTCCATCTTATAGTCTATATAAGCAATTAAAAGATCCACAGTCATAACCATACCTCTGCTCAATTACAAGCTTCTCCAAACCTAGAAACTGCTATCATGTATATAGTTCTTCTGAATCCAAAGCGCTGGTCAAAATTCTATGTCCTAGACTATCTATTTGAGCATTAAATTAAAGTAGAAACACACAATCTTCACTATCTACTCACTAAATAGTCAATTCATGAGAGAAAGCGAATAATGCCTATACGATCAATCTCATAGTTGATACCTATCAATAAACAAAAAAACATTACAAACTATATAAAAAACAAAAGTAGCTTCAGATCTTGGTAGCAAGCATAGCAAAATAGGTTTACCTGAACTACCGAAGCCCTTAGTTTAATTCCCTACGTCAGATCCAGATGCTGAGGAGCTATCACTATCAGTGTCTGCAAAAAGGGAATGCATAAACTTCCATGAATACCAACTTGTGAGACTAGTATAATATAACAACTAGATAAGCACACAAAATACCGCTTGAAGAAGATCCAGAATCACTGCTGGAGCTACTTGAACTACTAGACCTACTCCCATCATCTCCCTCTTTTCCATCTTGAACAGGGGATGAAGTTGAAACATTTCTTTCATCTACCAAAAAGTAAGAAAACTGTCAAATGAAAATCGAACCGAATATCAGAAGTTCCATTGGATCACATAACCGAGTCAATTTCACCTGTTTTGTTTTGTTTTGCAGTATCTGCAACAACTGCTGCCAAAGTCTACAAAGAAACAAGAACATTAAAAAAAAACATTTAGCCACTGTGCCTTCCTAAAATAATTGAAGACTAAGATAATATGGTAACTTTACCTTCTCCTGGACATTCTGTGCAGCCTCAGCTCTGGCTTGCATCGCAAGTTCTGCTTTCCTCTTTTTCTTGCTAAGACTCTTTTTATAGTTGGTTACAAACCTGTCTAGCTCCCAAAGAGTCTCTGCATCGACACTGTCAATATCCACCTCAATCTCATCATCATGTTGGAAAAGTGCTGAATTTCTCTTTTTAATTATCTGTACAATATTGTCCAACTTCTCAGAAGGTAAGCTCTGGAGGTTTGTGCTAAGCTTTTGTTTCTCCTCATAAGTCATGTCCCTTTTATTTGGATCTTTGGCTTTAGGCTTCTTCGGCGCAGGGATTCTTCCTGAAGGAGTAGTACTAATGACTCTAGATCTAATGTCAAAATGTGGATATGTCATTGATTCTGATCTGTCCAAAATCCTTCTCATATCAAGAGGTGGAAGAGGCAATGGAGGGGCCTTTCTTGATGTTGGTGTGGGAAAGCCCACGTCATAACTAAGAGCAAACCTCAACTCACGATCATAATCTGCCTTTATTGTAAGCCATTTGTCTTCAAATATATTCAGCAACTGCTCTGCCATTATATGAACATCTTGCCCTTTGGGATTATAGGTCAAAGCATTGTGAAAAGTAAGTCTGACATCCTCTGCAAACTCTTCAGGCGACTTGTACCAATTCTTGGTCAGCTTTGATTTTACTGTTCCCAAATCCATAGGATGTGTGATAATGGAAAAGTAATCATGCAAACCAAGAGCTTTCACATCAACTGGAGAATTAAACACCCAACCATGCTTATGCTTCATCAACTTTTCAAGCAAAGAAGAACAACTCTTGAAAATTTTAGTGCCAGGTCCAAACCCATGACCCAGATCTCCTCTCCCTTGCTTTTTCCCATTCAACTTTGACTTTTTGTTACTCTCTGCCGGTGGAAACTTGTCTTTTGCCAATAAAAATTCAGAATTTCTATAGAACTGATTGGCTTTTGGAGTCCTCTTCTCTTTCTCCACATTCTCACCAATGCTCTGGCTCTCCAGCAAAGATATGCTAATTTGATTCAAAGGCCTAGACTGCCTAGGTGTAGGAGTAGGAATAGAAGTACTCTCACGAGGAACAACCACTGAACCAACATCCGAAGTAATCCTCTTCAGCCCATTACTTACCCCATCATTTATCAATATCTTTGGATTACTAAAACCACCAACACCAAGTTGAACTTCTTTAGCCTCAATCCTTTTTACCAAACTCCTAACCACATCAAGTTCACTCTCCAACTTCCTTCTCAGATCTCTCATTTCCTGTTTTGACTTTGAAGCCAAATTTATCTTCACCCTGTCATCTGATACTTCCTCAGCTGGCCCGTCACTGAAGGGAGCATCTCGAGCATTTGGCACTTCTACAACTGGCTGTCTATTCAAACTTGAAGAATCATCAGGAGTCGCATCCAGTACTGAAGTAGGCGGTTGCTGCGTTAAATTCACATTGTCCACACTTGAGGGCTGCAATTCTGGATTTTGAATTGAGGTTTCCTCAACAATTTTCTGGTTGTTGTTATCAACATCAGCACCATGGTTGCTGTGGTCATTATCCTGGACGCCACCTTCAGACGTGAGCAAAGTAGCAGTGGTGGCAGTTGCTGCAGTATTGTTAGTGTTGGTGGTCGGGGTTGCTAAGCTTTGGATGTCCTCCTTATTGACGTCGCTGTAATTGGTAGCATCAGCACCGGTCGTGGTGGTGGTGGTGGTGGTGGTGGCGACGGCGGCAGCAGTGTTGAGGGAGGTTAAGTTGGTAAGGTTCTTTTTAAAGGCCTTTCTGGTATAAACCTTGTTCTCACTGTATCTCTGCTTCTCCCTTGCTCCTTCACTTCCTCCTCCCTCTCCTACTACACTCCCCGAAGCCATACATGTAAGTACCCCCAAAACCCTAATTTCTTCACCGGCAAATCTGACTCAAATTACTAGGCTCAAACTAGGGTTTTCCCCACCCAAAACCCCAATTTTGCCCCCGACAAACCCAAATCAATCACAACTCTAACCCACCAGACGACAATAAACAAAGAAGCTTATTCGATCTAATCTCACCTGTAAAAGACAAATACAAGTACACACTTTACTCGCTCTCTACCACTAGCAGATTCATATATGACGATAGATTGATGTACAGAAGAAGCTTGAAGAAGTAAAATTTGGGACTATGAAAAGAGATTGAGATTGAGACCCGATTAGGGCTTGGAGGCCGTTACCTTATTTACGATTCGAGCAGATCTTCCCGTATCGTTTCGCTCTCTCTGAAAAAAAAAAAAAAAACCCTACTTCTCTCTCTATATCCTTATCTCACAGGTGTACGGTTGATATGCGTTCGTTGTGGTGGGGAAGTATGATGTGGGCAGCGTAGACTGACGCGCAGTTGAATGCACGTGGTGAACACTGGCGTTAAAGAGTGGAAGCGCGTGGAGAGGACGGGAGTGTTGGGGCGTGGAAAATCAAAGAGTATTGGTACAGCTTATTTATATATTAGTCATTTAAAAGCAAACTAAACCCAGCTATTTGCCACTATTCATCCACTGATGTTGCTAATACTACTTACTCTTTAAGATCCTTTTTATCATTTGGTCCCAACTCCACATATACTATCAATACCAAGCATATAATCCATACACCCATGCCTTATTCACTATCAGCAATGCAACACTGATCTTTATCCTTTGATAATATTTGCTACTCATCGTATATATTAGTTAGCTCAGAGAACTAAGCCTCCCATGCAACCTTATATTTGCATAAAGGGTGCTGTAAGAACAGCATATATCTTCATGTAAACAACCCACATTACTCTTGAAAACCGCCAAGCTTCAGCTTCCCCAAAGGGTGTCTTCGCCCCTAAATGGTTCAGACATCAATTGCATCACTTTATACTTCTAGCCTTCTGGGTCTTTACAACCAAGACAATGTACAGAAGCATCAAACTAGTACCTTCTAACTTTAAATAACAGGATAGACAATCACCATTCAGGAGTAACTATGTGCACGCCCAACCACTTGGTAATAGATTGACTTTTGGCATCCCCATTACTTGACATCGATCCAACACGAAAGTACTCCATACAAGGTTCTCATGTCTTTAACTCTGTGTCCCACAAGCCAAGGCCTGTCTGCGAGTGCCTTGCCTTCTCAAGTGCTCAGGTATTAGCCTATTAATTAGTTCAGGAGAAGCACCGGCTAGCTGCAAAATGATATAAATAAGAAGTGAATTAACTAACAATAATTGCAACATTGAAGAGGAAAGAAAATATACTAGTGTCCATCCAGTACCCACAACCTTCATCCAGGAAATAAAGCATCATAGATGTCATTGCCAATTCTTATCAAAAGTTACCCAAATGCAATCCTTCATATTGGTGGGGTTGACAAGAAGTAGGGTATTCATTAAAACAGCAGAAAAATAAGGATATGGCCAGACACATAGGTAGGTAACGTAGGAATCTCCCGAAAAAATATTTACACGCTGTCGCCTAAGCAACAATTGTTAGCAGCAGTATTATGCCTAACTTCATCTAAGCATTCTTATGAGGAGGACCAATGGTTAGCACCGGTATTCTACCCAATCAGGCATGCTACAAAGATGAACGAACAGGACCCAAGCCAGTATGGATGACTCCAGAAAATTAAATTGAGGAAGCTTGAACAGAGCAACAAACCATATGGAGTGATTCACAAATGTTACCAAAGCAGCAAACCCTGGAGGCTGAGAACATAAAAAGTCAAGCGTTTTCTGCTGCAAGTGTGGCGACTGGAAAGGAAATGGTGAGGTTCTGACCTCATGACCAGTTCAACCAAGGTTATAGCTATTTGATTGTGGTCAATCATAACTCCAATATGTAGATTAGTTAACATTCGGTAGTTACAGAAGACATGCCCACTAATTCTAGCTCAAATCAGATGATTGAGTCCAGTGAACTCAAGGCATAGGGTAAGCATTTATAATTAAATATTTTGTAGTTCAGCAAAGGACTTAGGACATAGATGAGATAGTCATATGAACACAAAATCTTTTAATTCCGTATCTTAGATAGTTCAAGTATGAACAGTTGATAAATAATTTAATCTTGTCATACTTCCTCTTTAAAGTCGAAAAGATGGGGCATTGATTTGCCATTTGGAAGGCGGGCATTGGGTTCACGAAGCTCATCAAAGAAAGGATGTGCACATGCTTCTAGCTGCAATAACAAGGAAAGAAAATATCAGTCAAGATAAAGTTCATTAACATCAAGTGAAAATATGAAACCTCAGAATGTATCAGGAGTAGTTGCAGTCTCAACCCAACAGAAGATGACATGCCAAAAAAGTTCTGATCCAATGTTCACTGAAAAGTAAATGATGAAGCATTGCATTTTACAAGTAGTACTACTTCGATGAATCTCCAACAAAATATGAAACCTCAGAACGTAGCCAAAGAGTATTTGCAGTCTCCACCCAACAGAAGATGACATGCCAAATAAGTTTTGATCCAGTGCTCACTGAATAGTAATTGATGAAGCATTGCATTTTACAAGTACTTCATCTTCGATGAATCTCCAAGAAAAGGAAACAAACTCACCGCGGTGCAGCGAAGACTAGGTGAATATTGAAGAAGCCGTGAAGCAAGATCAATTGCTTCAGGAGGCATCCATTTCTGAAAAACCTGGACCAATGATAATTACAGTTGATTTACTACATGCTTACTCCGAAACAATTACCATATGTGTCAAATGAAAACTAAACAGAAAATTCAGATTTAATAACTTTCTGCATGCACAGAGATAGCCACAGTGATCCAAGAAGAGTGGTCAATGTATGTATGTGTACTCATGCACACTCAGTTTAGCATGTGAAGACCTAGGCTTGTGTTTCTAACATTGCTTTAAATATCTTAGCTTTTGCAACATCCAAATTTTAATGCCCCCCATAAGCATAAGCACACAAACCATACATTTGCAGAATAGATAAACGCACACTCATGTACTTCGGAGGACTTCATATCTTCACAATACTTGCAAAAAAAAACATTCCTAATTCAACTATACTCAAGCCATTTGAAATCATAGGCATGGCATATTACATACCTTATGCCAAGGATGTGCTTTAATCTGGGGAAACCTAAAATCTGTATAGTTGGGATTCATACACCGAATTTCTTCTCGAGTTGGAGTACCAAGAACCTACAAGAGAGCGGCTAAGGATGCTTTTGTGACCTGTAAGGTTCTTTGAACCTTAGTATTTCCAGCAAAAGATGTATTATGACTTCACCTTGATGATCTCAACAAGTTGTTCCACTGCATTTTCTCCTGGAAACAATGGCTGAAAAAAAGGCATAGTTTCTAATAAGTAAAGTGACTGTAGCACAAAAATACTATAGAACATGAAATGAAGAAAGGAGGAGAAAAGGCTAACCGGATAGCTTTTTATAGTGCAGTAAAATAAATTGCCATAAAGTCACAAACCTGGCCTAAGAGAAGCTCAGCTAGAACACAACCAGCCGACCAAATATCAATTGATGTCGAATACTCTGTTGCACCAAATATCAACTCTGGGGCTCGATAATAGCGAGAGCATATGTATGATATGTTTGCTTCACCCTTGACCTAATAGCAAAGAAAAAATGTGAGAAAGATGAATAACACAACAATTTAATTAGGGAAATAAATATTTTAAATTTGTCCATATCCCTGACAGTTAGAACATTTCTATTTCCCCATTCAGGTTCTCATGCATCAAGTATCCATGTTGTGGTTTGGACTGATTAGTTTCTCCATTATAGCCAATGTAAACTGCCAAATTGTATCCTTCAAAATAGTATAACTTAAATGAGGAAATGAGCCAACAAACTTAACTGTTACAGAAACACCAGATGCATCCTCAAAATAAGGAAAAAAGAAAGGGAATTAAGCCACTTAAATTCTTAAATGTAACCAAAAAAATCAGATGCATCTTTTCAAGATACTGCATTTAGAGGTACGAGGAACAAAGACAGTTCATCAAGGTATACAATCACCAAGAAAGTTTGTATATAACTTCCCATAAAACATATTGGAAAAACAGGTTTACAAAATACAAAGTATATCAACAATAAGAGTACAGAAGTATCAAGTACCTTCAGACTCAGTTTAACATTTTTCAATTGCTTCTTCAGAACCTATATGCCACTAAACAAATACTTTGCCACTTGAAACTATTAAAGAAAATGTAATAGCTCATGACAAATTTATGTGTAAGAACCATACTAGAGCAGATAAAGCTCCAAACAAATTAAACAAATTACCTAAAAGGCAAGAAATTTAAGAGTTTTAGTCAATTGTCCAAGTCAGATATCACATACCATTCTTACTTTTGCATTAATTTAGGTTACTATTGTAATAAATTAAAAGAGGCAGAGTTAACAAATGGAAATGCTTACCAGAATTTTAGCACTTCCAAAATCACAGAGCTTCACTTGGTGGGTAAAAGGATCAACCTGTATAACGTTACTAGGTTAAGATAACCAGTCAACTAACTAATAGGAAAGCGAGAAGAGAAGGCAGTGAGGAAGTGTAACAGAGAAACGCATACTAGAAGATTTTGTGGCTTCACGTCCCTGTGGCAAACTCTAGGAACTGTATGGATATACGCCAGACTTCTAAAGATCTGAAATGTGTTTTATTTCAAGACCCAAATCACAAGAAGGAATGGTTTTAAAATAAAATACAGCCACAGATAAACAAAGGTCCATACTTGGTAGGTGTAGAGCTTCACATATATAAGGGGCATCCTCTGGTTCATTGTGCTATAATGCTTCAAAACACGGTACAATGTCTCAGGGACAAATTCCATAACCAAATTCAGGAAAAGCTCATCGTTACTTGTTGTAGAGAAGAAACAATGTTTCAGGGAAACCACATTGGGGTGTTCCATCAAGCGCATTAACTGCAGCTCACGGTTTTTGTACCGCCTATCCTGTAAGACCTTCTTTATAGCTACCGTTTCTCCCGTTTCTAAGCATTTCGACTGCAGAGGAGTTATTTCAGAGACTAAAAACAATAAGGAATGAGTTAACTGTTTTTGCTATTGTAGATACCTGGAAGACAATCCCAAATGATCCAGTACCTACAACACGCTCTGCCATGTAACTGACTGTCTGCAAGCAGCATTAGAAAGAACTAAATACAAATGTGTAAATTTACGAAAGAAATTAAATAGTAAATTCATCAATAACTTAATTAAAGGCACGTTCATTGGTAGGTTCTTTTAGAAGAATAATTGGAAACAATGTAATGGAAGAACTCCTATAGACCATAAGCCATCATAAGCATTTATTTAATCTTCTTAAAACAGAGCTCAAGTTCCACACAAAAAATCATACATCAAATGATAAGTGTGTAGAAGAGACAAAGGGCAGCATTAAACCATAAAAAACAGATCAATATGAACAGGAAAGGACAAAAGTAGAAATTGGGAGCCTTATCAAGTCCCAACCTGTTTGGGTTCACCATTCTTCCCTCCAATGGTGGTCGAGATGATATGGCCTGTAACTGCATCATTTCCTGCAATGACTGCTGCTGTCATATCCTGCATTTCAAAATATAACATCAAACTACTGATGACGAGAAACCAGTTTTAAAAATACTGCTCATGCTATCTAGATATAAATGAGTAGCACTTCGTAAATTTGTGTGAACAAAATACTTATGTCTGAATTAACACAAATCAGAACCTTATGAAAAGCTCCACTGTTTAATGACCAGAATTTTACCCATCTATTTGTTTGATCATAGAAACAATCGCACAACCAATTTCTCTTCACCGATTAATCTGTATGACTCTGCCAACTCAATTAAAGAGCAAAAGATAATAACTATTCTTACAGACATAAGTTGCCATTTAAAGTCACCATTCATCAACTAAAGTGGTGTTAAGTTGGTATCGAGCCAAAAAGGAGATCATAGGCAGCTAACTTGGATGTATGATACATTCTTTGCTTCTTAGACGAGGTAATCAATAGAAAGGAATTTTGAAGATGACAGACAAACTAACATCTTAAAGTTATGCTAATGAGAAGAGGAATGAATTTAGAGTAGAAAGAAAAAGGCGGGATGGTTCTGGATTGAAGAGAGACGAAGGAAAGGAGACCACAAGAAGGTTGACCCCTAAGGGAAACCAAAACTACATGTCAAGAAAGCATCAACAATATCACAACCATTTATATATTTGAAAGGAAGAGACTTGTGATATAAACTCACCATTTCTTTTTCTTTTTTTTCCGCTAAACCAAGCTACAGCTCATTCATAGACATAATTCTCCAAACCAACAAGAAAAGTAGCAAGCAAAGGAACTATAGCGTAAAAGAAAGTAAGAATCTTAGAGGGAGTCAAAAGGCTTTAGACATTAAATGTTTAGAGGGTTTTAACTTGAAAGCCAAACAAAATAAAGTGAAGGATTAAGTGCATGTCGCTCAATTAGTATTCTAGCCCTTAAAAATCATAGAAAACAACAATTCCAAGTAAGTGACAAACGATTAAAGAATAGCGAAACTCAAAGAACAACAAAAGCAGCAAACTGGGTGCTAAAAATCTAACGAATTAACGAGAAAAAATGAAATTAAAGGGAAAAAATTGGTAAAATAAGGAGATCTGTGAGAAGAAATGGAGTAAATTGATCAAAGTTAAACTCACTTTAAACTAAGCAAGAAAGAGTGTGTGTATGTGTTTGCGTGTAAAATGGATGAAAACGTTTACCTTACCCGAGGAGTCCATATCACGGCGGCGATGGTGGAGCTGAGAATGTGCCCAGGGGACTGAGCCCATGTGCTTGCTTGCTTGCTTGCTCACTCCTCTCTTCACCTTCTCTTCTTTTTTCTTTGTTTTGTTTCCCTCACCTGTCTCTCGCTCTCTCTCTTATTATTCCTTCATTCTTTAAACATTTTAAAAAAAGATATATTGGTCTTTAAACATTTTAAAAATTGTTCATTTCTTCCGCAGGATTTTTTTTTAAAACGATTAACCCACAATTGTTATCTTTTAGATACACATCAGGTAAACACCCTGATTAAGAAGTACTTTGCTTATACATTTTACCCATATAATAAGATTTCTTTTAAAGGAAGAGTAAAGTTATTTATTTTTTACCATAAAACCTTTTTAATATTGACAAGAGGGAGAGAAAATAGTAAATAGTGAAACTTGATCTTTATAAATTAATGATGCATGAATTAAGAGGAATTGTGCATTATATGTTACTTTAATATTTGGGACACTATTATATGTCTTTTTACTTTTCTTAATATCATTAAATGTAATATCAATACGGAGAGATTATTGAACCAATAAGTTCTGAACTATAATTTTGAAATTAACAAAATATTTAACTACTAATAATTTTGATATTTGGTGATGTAAAAAGTCAATTTGTTAAAGATTTAAGCAAAAAGGTCAAAAATCTAGTTCCATGAAAGAATAAGATGATCAAAATCAAATCGAGCAAAGTGGAGTACCAAGCAAGCATAATTCAATAAAGTTACAAGGTAATTCAAGCTAACTGGACTAATAATAAGAAAAATAAAGTCATTCTATACGTAAAAATTATTGTAATCTTTCTTGTAATGTTATGTTACTCATTTGAATGGTTTATGGGATCAAATATTGTATAATCATTTCATTATCATAATTCATACATCTTTTTGTAATCAAGAGGAAATTTGGTTTGAGTTTAAGGAAAACCCTTTTAATGCATCGAAAATAAATATTTCTTTGGGAACTTTTAAAATGGATTTCGATTAAATTCTTATTAGAAGTGTGTTTTGATCTTTGAAATGACTCGAGTTTAAAATACTTGTGTTTAGGAGGTTTGATCCACTTATGTTGGAATTAACTTAACTTATGATAGAGTTTTAAAGTGGTTTCTATATTTTTTACATACACTAGTTGAACAGTATGACATACTAATCAACCATTATTCTTAAAAGAAAGATATTGTTATGTATAAAAAGCTTGTGCAACGACACTAGTTGATACACTAGTTAATCAATGTCATACATTGGTCAATTAATGTCATTATAATACCTATTATAGTGATTAATTTGTATCTTTAACAGGCATATTTTATTGTTTTGAGTATATATATATTCTACAACTAAGTTATGGGATGAACATCTTGCATACTAAAGAATTAGTAAGATTTTTGTCAGCCTAAAGAGTGCATTTGTTAATTGTATGACATATACTAAGCCCTAGTTCATTTGTGGGAATAAGAAAGAAAGATCTTAAGTTATATATGATTATGCAATTGTTGCAATTGGGAAAATTACTAGAATATACATTGTGATGGTTTCTCTTGACCTTGAACAAGAGTTGTAAACGGTTTTCTCTTTACTCGTGATAAAATAAGATGATTATAAGAGCTACACTTCACCTATGACAAAGAAGATGATGTATAGTGGATTACTCTTCACCCATTAACGGAAGCAAATAGTGAAATCCTAATGGATCATAGGAAGTGAATGTAGGCAAGGTTGTTTGGTTTAACTATTAAAATTTGGTTTTATCTTTCTTTCCCTATCTTCTCTTATTATTATTGTGATTGTTTTAATATTACCTTATTTCATAGTCATTCATTAGAATAGACAATTCAATCATTAGAAATTTAAAAAGGTAAAAAGTTTATACACATAATTCACCTCCTCTTATATGTAATCTGGGGACCAAGAATCATATAGTAGGGTATTAATCTAGTGATGAGCTATTGGAAAGAGACTATTGAGGTAGACCATATTCTTTAAAACTGTGATCATATAGCTTTTATTAGTGTGGGGGAAAACTAATACTAACTAACTTAGGAATATACATTAGAGAACCCCTGAACAAGTTTAATTTAGTCCTAAAGCTAAAACAAACGTATAGAGGAACTAATATGTTGATTATAAGGAATCAAGAATCAAAAGAATTTGAATGTCACAAAAAAAGAATTCTTCAATAAGTTTGAAATTGAATGAAGAATAAGGAAAACAAGTTTTGACGAAGTTAGACACAGTATGGAATACTCCTGTAACTTTGATAAGTTGGCAAATTGTATTTAACGCCTATGTTGGAAATTATGCTTATCCAAAGATAATTATTTTTCCTCCAACTCTAGCTCTTGTAATTGATCCAAACTCATACAAAATGGATCACCTATTTAGGCTAGACGTATTTGCATTATACCCTCACTCTTCAAATGATTCATTCTTAAACCTTCATTTACAATAAAAGGGAAATAAGTCTCTTTTTATAAAGGTATAATCATGGCTGGGTTAGTGTAAAGAACACTCTTAATTTTATTCCCTTTTTTCTACCTCTCATTCTTCTTTCCTACATTCTCTCTTTTCAATCTTAATTAGTCTTCATATACCTACTTAGGTGTTAAAAGGACATGAGTAATAGGTCCACCATCCTTTATAAAAGTGTACCTATTCTTAAAGCCTTCATATGCAACATTTATGTCATATTTCTATAACCTTCTTAATAAGATGTGACAAACTAACATAGGTATGATATCACATAATACCTCATCTTAATAGCTTCCATTAGAAAAGAAAATCATCATCTACTTGTTCACCTTGATCTCTTTGCACTCTTTAATGTATTGAAGTTTATATGACTTTGGATGATTTATAACAAGTAAACTTAATTTCTCTACAATGGTACTGTTATCCATATTACTGCAACTTTATCCATCAATAATTATAATATATACCTTGTCATAAATGTGAATTTTAATATGGAACATATTTTCCTTCTACTGCTCTAGCCCATCCTCCTTGATTTTAAGCTTAATACTCTCTAAGTGATAAGCACATTGCTCTTAATAGCATATTCAATACCCTTATTGTTACAATATTTAAGAGGTGGTATACCTTTTTTTTCATTCGAGTTAGCCATCCTCTCTACTCCTCCATCATCTCTCATGATCATAACTCTTTTATTTAGGCATTGCCATGTAATATGTCATATTCCTAAACACTAAGAACATTTAATGTCTCTATTTCAAAAGGATTGAGAAATTAATTTTTAGCTTTAGGTGGCTCAATTTTTTCTTTAAAAGAACTCTTATCATACTTTTTCTCCTTTCAGACCTCTACAAATTATACTACTAGTGGACTATCTAGATATTTCTTTACGAATTAGTTATCTCTATAATATATAGTTAATTCATCTTGACTATTCATTTGATTATTTTGAATGGTTGAGATGTAGATCTATTTCAATGGCCAAGATTTAAACAATGCAAAATCAATGACTAAGATGATACGAATTGTGTGGCAAATAACTCAAATGTTAGATTTTTTAATTAGTTTTAAATGAATGAGTATGATGATGCTACATTTTTGACAAATCAACAACTTGTTTTTTTTTTTGGTTCATGTGAGCTTAATTTTGGCAAACAAGAGTGTGACATATAGAGAAAAGATTGAGATAAAATTATGTATGTTTTAAGAAAGACATGCCCTAAATTTGTTAGATTCTTTTAGATCTAATAGTTCATAGCTAGCTACCTGACTTTGAAGGAAAGGACCAGTAACATATTGATACATGACATGACATAGGTGATAAGTGTTAATTAGACTATGTTTTTAGCATTATTGAGAGAAATTTGCTTAAACTTTGATGACTTTTATAGATTTTGGTACTTAATGTGGATTATATTATATTTTCAAGTATTGATATAATCTCAATGAAGAAAGAATGAAATTGAGTAGATTTAAGTCAAACTAGAGCAATTTTGACATAATTTTAGAGGAATGACTCAAAACATAGGTCAAACATAGACTTGTATTCTACCTATGTAGGCTACTAGTTCATTTTGTTTCTTTAAGAATTTGCCACATGGAAAAATAAGGCCCAAACATGATTTCAAATTTAAGCCTTCAAAATTGTTGCTCAATATAAACCCTTAGATTTATAATATAGGGTAATTATTGAGTTATTAAAGCAACACGAGTATAACAAAAACCTATTTTGGTTCCGTATTGGTGATAATTTTTATAAAAATTATATGGTTTTATGCCTAAAAATATTAAAGATGAATAAAGGCTAAGAGAATAATCTTAAGGAATTAAACTACAGTATCTTAGGATTGAAAAAAATGAGCAATTTTGGAGATATAGAAGGGGATTACATCAAGTTTAATTAAAGGACTTCAAATTTTCAAGAATCCATAAGAACGGGAAATTAATCTTAAGGGTAGGAAACGAGGAAATAACTTTTAAGATATCTAAATCCATAAGGCATCCCATTAACAAAGATGATATTGTTTCTTTATAAATATGATTGATACTAAAGTTTCTCATGTTATATAGAAAATAATCACAAAAGATCCACTGAAGACTTATATCATGCATGGAAAAGAAGGGGAGACACATAGCCCTATTCTAATGGAGCATATGGCACACATGGAAGCTAATGAGTCTATGAGTAGGAAGAGGAAATTTAAGGAGATTAAGAGACCCAAGAAAAGTATAATTAAGCCTTCATTTGAGGAGCTACCAAGATGAAGAGTTAAAGTAAAAAGTCCAACTAAAAGACTTATAGAAAAGCAGTTATTGTGAGACAACTTAATGATTTATGTATTTTTGTTTCAATGTAGTTGCTTTTATGATCTCTATCACTATATTTAGATGTTTTTGTCTAATGTTTATTATGTTGCATGTGCTTTAAGTTAAAGTAATTTTAAAATCAAGAATTTAAACATATTTTGATGTCTTTTCATTATTTTATTAGGATTATCTTACTTATAATTAGATTTGGTTGAGTTTTGTTGGCTATATAAGACGATAACCAGCATAGGTCAATGTTTTTTTTCATTTTTCACAAAACATCACTATTTGAATTTAAAGAGTGAGCCAATACTTGAGGATCCCCATTAATGGATTAAAGATTAAGGATTATTAATGGAATTTGACAAGGCCAACATTATTTTATTATCATAAGAGTACCAATTATCCTAAATTCCCTTTTTCCTTTTTTTAGGTTTTCTATTGTTTTTATATGGCATGTGCATTAAGGATAATGTACGACTCAACTATAGGGAAGGGAATCAATTACTTATCAATTTGGTTATAATTAGTTTAATGTGGAATAACTCTAAGAAAAATTTTTAACTTTGAAAGAATATCAGTTGAGATAATTCAATAAAAGGTTTGCAGCGCCCCCTTACCATAGGGTACATATCGGGACGCCCGGAGGTCGCTCCGACACGTAACCCACGATAAAGGTGCACTACCGAGCAACCAACTACAATCCACATGGCATCAAATATA
>JANVCQ010000009.1:5472159-5488423 GCA_025531925.1 Erythroxylum plowmanianum | reverse complement strand
AAATGCATCCTTAACTCTCATAGTCACTCACATTTACCATTCTACCCTTCCCACTAGTAATGGGATGTTACAGGTTAGTTGTTTTGTGATTTGATTTTTTTAGGCAAATAGCCATAAGTATTTGTTAATTTTAATTTTCTTTTTTAATTTTGCAAATAATTATTTGATTTTCACTATGGTACTTATTGTGTAATTTAGCCATACGATTGAGTCAAAAGTAAAAATTTTAAAGCATTTTTAACATTCGATTAAAAAAAGAAAAAAAGTGTGAATAAGTGAACATTAAATAAATTCACTCTATTAACTTCAAATAGATTAAAAAGGTTGAATTTGAAAAATGGCGCCAGTAGCTATTAGAAATACTGATTTAATTAGGTAATTAGGAGTATTTGTGATTAAGTGTTTACTCTCCCATCAAAAGTTAGGTGACTTTTTAAATAAGCATTTAATTGTTTAATTTCAAGTCAATTTTTTTGCTTTACTATCAACATTAGTCCTACAAATGTTTGAAAGTTGAAGCATTACTCTTAGTATGTTGACTTCACACTTTCGATTGAATTTTATAGATTGAGTTAAAATTTAAAGGATCGCGGAGTTGTATGGAATTGATTTATGACTTAATGCAAGTTGAAAAATCTGGGAAATTGATGAACTTTGCCTTCAGAATCAAATTCTCAATATAGACCCCTATATGCATGATTTAAGATTTAAATATTGAGTTACTAAGCCAACATTGGTGCAACAAAAACCTATGTTGGTAATAATTTTTATAAAAATTCTAACTTTTTGTGCTTTAAGGATTAGAGGGTGGTTTTAAGGAGCTAAACTAGATTGTTTTAGAACAAGAAAGGAGCAATTTCAGAGGAAAAAAAGAAGAAGAGGATTCTATCAAAATTCAACTAAATAACTACAAGATTTTAAGAATTCATGAGAATGACATCTTCTATCTTCTTTCCTTTCTTAATTGTTATTGGATTTCTTTATCTTGATATAAACTTAATTAGGATAGATCTAGATGGGAAGAATCTTAGAACTATGTGTTTGGATTGATTCTTCGATTTAATAAAAGAATTAAGTTTTTTTGTGAATTAGTCATGATTATATCTTATGTTGAGTTGAAATATGCTAGCATTTTGATTTAATTTTAGATTTTATAAATGGAGATTGAGAATTCATATGTATGAAAATATCATAGTATAAATAATAAAAGTTACATAGAATCCTAATGATAGGACCATATAAATCTTATGAGTCAGAGTCAAATCTATCAAATAAAATTCATTAAACAAGTTAATATGCACTTACAACTTTTTATTATAAAGATATTTCAATTAATCATTTTAAGGATATGGAATGTTGATTAATAATTTCTATGCTTATAAAGATTTATCAGTTTTAACTGCAAGTGTATGTTGTAGCTATAGCTAACATTGACAACTATAGGTCGATCCCGCCAGGATTGTAAGTACTTGTATTAATCCTTTTTCTATTATCTAATTGTCAAATCAAGTTGTGGATTTAGTTAAAAATTAAACTAAACAAAATAAACTAAGATTGACATAATAATGAAATTATGCAAAGGAAAATACTACGAAAAGTCAATATCAAGTAAATAGTACCTAGGTAATGAATCCCCCTAAGAATTCTTAATTATTAACCCTTTATCATGCAATTAAACTATTGATTATTGGACAGCGCAAATTCCTATCTTTTATTAATATCTTTTTCAAGACTATTAACATCTAACCATCAATTGATTAACTAAAATCTCTTTCTAGTTAAACCCTAAGATTGCATTATTGAATCCTGAATTTCACTATTAGGTTTGAACCTAATCTAAAGGATTTATGTCAACCTATCTCTAGGTTTGCATGAAACTCCTAATTATGGTAAATCTATTCACATAAAAGTAATTATTAATCTCAATCATATGAAATCAAATAATAGACTAATATTTAGGATATATTAGTTCAAGAATATAACCCATAATTGAATCATAATAAATCAATCAATAAAATTGCATTGCATTGAATTAAAGATTAAATCATATAGTCATCACAACTTAATGTTCATCGCACCTAAACACTAATTAATTTAGTTCCTACACATAGAAAACAAACCAATAAAAAATATTTAGAAGAAAAAATAGAAATAAAATAAATCATATTCTAAATCCCTCTTTTGTCTCTAATGAATCTTCTTATAATTTGGATAAATGATGCTCTCTATCAGATCTTGTGACGTAATATTCATATTTTCCTCATCCTATATTTTTAATACCTTTTCTTTGTGTTTCTTATGACTTAAAAATGCTTAAAAACTTGCCACTCTCCTAATCTACCTCTAATATTGTCTTTTTATAGTAAAAAATAAGGTTTTTGGGATATATACGATCACTTTCACGGTTGTTTAAGTGACCGTATATCTCCAAAAACACATAAATTCACTATTTTACATAGGCACAGAGACTTACATGGGCAACACACACGACCAGAAACAATATTTTTGAATTTTCATACGTTTACAGAAACTTACACGATCACTGTATATGTCCATGTATCTCTAAGTTGTTTCAAATCTTCGTTTTATGCCACGATTTTATCTTAATTCTTCTCCTTTTGGTATAAAAAACAATTATCACCTACAAACATACTTGAAACAAATTAAGTACCAACAATACCATAAAAATATTAAATAATAAGTAAAACACATTAAATATAGGTAAATATAGTCAAATAATCATTTATCAAACATCTCCACACTTAAGCTTTTCCTTGTCCTCAAACAAATCATAATCTAAATTATCAATCTTAGAAACATCCATCCCTTAT
The DNA here is from genome assembly GCA_025531925.1 of Erythroxylum plowmanianum. Lineage (NCBI taxonomy): Eukaryota > Viridiplantae > Streptophyta > Magnoliopsida > Malpighiales > Erythroxylaceae > Erythroxylum > Erythroxylum plowmanianum. Next base: position 5,485,592 of record JANVCQ010000009.1, on the reverse strand, counting down.
TAACCTCAACCTGTCTGTCCACACTCTATATCATCATATTATATTAATCAAATTAATGTATAACTAGATTCAAGTTATCATAGAACTATCATTCATAAGTCAATATCAATAATAATCACATCAATAATCTTTTTGAAATCAAAAGTATAAATTTTCACATGCTTACCAAGGATTCACTCAATGCACTCAAAATGCTTAGGGTAAAAAGTGTAAGAACTCTTAAATCAATGTATAAAAGAATTATTAATTATCAGCTTGCAATAAAAAATATCTCCACCACTTATAAATAAATTAGAAACAAAAATCAAAAGGTCTTTAATAGGGTTGTCGAAGCCCTTAAAATTAAATATGATTCTCTAACTTCTGTAGTAATCATAGAACTAGGTCAAATCCCAAGAGAACTAAACACTAGTTTCTTAATTGTAATTAACAAAATAAAGTAGGAGTTTATGATTAATTAAGTAATTTACTAAAATTAACAAGAAATTAAAAGAAATCAATTGAATATAAAAGTGAGAAATTTAAGAGTGCTTAACTTTGATTCAAGGTAAAGATCTCATATAATTGTAACATTGATCATTGGTCTAAAAAGTATAATTTTTACAATTCAAGTAGTTAGTCTAAAACATATTAGGATGGCTCTGATAAGCCTCAAATTTTCCTAAATTAATTGGTTCAAATCCATCATTCAAGCCAAAAATTACCAACAATTTGTTAGGTATGATAGCATTCTATATCAATTAATTGATAACAATAAGCTTAGTGAAAATACTAGACCCTAAATTAAATAATGGAGATAGCTACAACTATTCAACTTAGTTTTCTTATTTCTTATAAGTTAACTATACAAATTCATAAATAACTTATTTGCTACTTGTACTAATCATTCATGACAATTTCTGATCATTAAATTAATGGATAGTTATAGAATAATCAATATCAAACTAAATGTTTAAATTAATTGTTGACGTGTGTCAAATGCACCACAAATAAATCTAACTCTGCACACTAAGATTTATAGTAGCGGTGAGTAGGATCGTATCCACATAGAGTGCTTGTGTAGCTTTTGCAATGAAAGAATTGGTGTTTAGGTTATGGGGGGATTCAATGAGAGCTGTTGAGAGATTCCATATTATCGAAAGCAAATTAAAGAAAACAATTAGAAGTGATAAAAGTGATAGATGGATTTGGAATTCGGTTCTCGATTTAATCTCAGCCTATACGCTATTAAACATAATTCATTTAGTTGTTATTTTCACACCTCTCTTATAAACTATTAATTGTAGGTTAACTATAAGCAATGTTAATCTTAATTTTCCCTTAGGTTGTGTTTAATTAAAACAAGTTCTTTAACTAAGCCTAGCTATCGAATAACTTAGAACAAGCTCTCTAGATTTAATAGGACAACCGCATTATGAGTTAGGAAAACAAACCAATCAAGGCAATAACCACATAAGATCGAGTCATTTAACCAATGTTATGTTATCCTTAATGATTTGACACCATTAGTTGCCACAAATGAATTGGAAACATAACATTTACATATTGTATTCAAGATTCTAGCAATGGGTTTTCATAAAAACAACCTAATGAACACATTCATATCATCTTTATACAAATACCCAAATCAATAAACATATGATAACATAAACAATCCATAAAGAGGTAATGTTTCAACATTACACAATAAAGAAGTGCTCAATGTGATGTTTGGCTTCGATTTCACCTCCGAACCAAGTTGAGCAAGCTTAGCCCTCCATGGTTCTCCAAAGAGTGCATGCTCTGTCCCTTTTTTTCTGCCAAAATCGATCCATCATTGTTTCACTGCCCAAAATGTCAATTTATAGTAAAAACTACGTTAATGGGCATGTGCACAGTTGGGTGCACGACTGTGCATCCAATCGTGGAAACCAATTAAAATGCCCAATTTATGAAAGTGCATGGTTGCCCATCTAGCATTGTATGACATATTCTTCATTTATTGGGCCAAAAAACCAAAGGGAAGGTCAGACCTGGTCGGGGCAAATTTCATATCTCCTTCTCAATCTTTTTAGCCCCTCAAAACAATACTTTTAGGCCTCGAGTTCTACATAAGAATTATCATCCAGGATGTTGGCTTGAACTTGAGCTTTTGAATCACCTCATTTGGATTTCATAAGCCTCAGATATGTCTATGTAAATGTCTAGTGGTCAAGTTGTTGATTCTACAGAAATAATTTTACTTTGAACAAATGGTTGCTAGTCCAAACGAATTCGAACAACTACGAACCTGGGCTTCCTGAAAATCATTAGATGTCCTCTAAATATTCTTTGTAGACCATGTTTAGATTCAAAGTCTCTATCTATGTTAAAAACCTAAAAACATCCTAGGAGGTCAATTAGAGAAGATGTTGGAAGTTCTCATATAAAAGTATATTTTATCAATTTTTTCCACATAATGTCTTGTATATAAAAATGGTTATAAATGAGCATAATAAGACATTTAACATCCTTAATACACTAAATGTAAGTATGAAAAAGATATGAAATTATGAGTGTGTTGTAGCTAGACAAGCCACAAATTTTCAACTTTCATAATCTATTCTCAAACCATTATAAATCAGTCTCTATCTAATTTTATGAATGTGATTTGTCTTACCCTAATTTTCTTAATTATACACATGCATAACTAAAAATTATAAATATCATATTTTCCTCAAATTATCAAGCAACACAACATCATAATACATAACAAAATATAAATACTGAATATTTTGTACCTTGTCAATCATTTGTTTAATAAATAAAATTCTCACAAAATTCATATATTTTAGAAATCCGTATAGTTTATTATTTATCATTAATTATTAATTTAATTAATTACTAATTCAAATTATATATTACCATAAAATAATTTATTGATAACAAAAATTTACAATTTTTATGAATCGTACACAACTATAAGGGTTCAGTTTAAGATTATCCTTACCTAATTTTCACACTCAGCTATTTTGATTGGTCCAATCTACTCTCTAATCTGTCCTCTAGACCTAGATATTTATAAAATACTAAAATATTTTCAAACTTAACTATACTTAATAATCCAAAATTACTCCTTTTTTACTACTTTGTTCTTAATTATGAAAAAATATCCTTACTTTATCTTCCCACCATAATCTTAAACCACTCTTAACTATTAAAAATTCCTATTTTACTTATACATTCTTTATTATTGCTAAGACATTCTCTTTACGACTTAAATTTTAATTTTATCCTTAAATATTAATATTTTCTATTTTCCCCTTAATATATCCTAAGATTTTATAAAATTATCTTTGTCTTCATCAGCTCCTCTTCTCCTAACTCTTCTTGTTCTCATTCTTTTAGCGATCTTCTCTCTAATTTGTTTTTTTACAATTTTATCAAAATTATTATCACAAACAACAAAATACGATTTCAACTAGAAACTAGTTTAGGATGATTGAAATTCATTAATAAAAGAGATGAAATTTAACTGGAAATCTTACTTTTATTCTCTAACTTATTGCAAAACAAATAAATGAGGAAATACATGAGAAAAGCTTTACAAGAAACAGAAAGATGCCATTTTTTGTATACTTACGACTTGAAAATTTGGAAATAGCCCCTCATATAGTTAGGGGTAACGCTGCATGTTACCGGATCCCCTCCCCTCTCTCTATATATATAAATATATGCTCTTCTGGGGCTAGGTTGGGCTTTTGTGAGGTTACATTAGCAGGGGGTTATGCATGTAGTTTTAAGGCCTTTAACGTTCAGTTGCTCCACACGAACTTGTAAGATTGTTTAAATATTGTGAAGAATGGGAGGTACCTTCGGGTAGAGCTTGTTATACAAACTAAAATAATGCAATAAAGCTCGACGTCAGTGGTTTGTTGTCGCATCCACTTAACAAATATATAATCGAAGATGGGTAGCTGTCTTTTGGTACTTTGATCCATGAAATCTACAAGCATTCGTCATTTCCTTGTAAACTTTTTGACCTTTTTTACATTAGCTAACCAATCTGAGTACATTAGTTATTGTATAAACCCTATGCTTATCATCTCATCTACCTTTTCTAAGACTATGTTCAGACAGGATTGGTCCCATGAGTGACATTTGATACGTGAGTTACGACAAGCAGATGAATTCCCTAATGTTGCAGGGCGATTATGTGATTCTACGAGTTTTGGCTTTAAAAAAGCCAAGCGTTCTTTGCATACCTACCGTTGCAAATGAAAGGCCCCACTACTACCGCCTCCATCCAAGTCCAATCGACACACAATTCAAAATAAACCCCCTTTCTTCCGATCCCTAACGGCTACTTCCACCATAAAACCCTGTCATGTCATATGCTCATATTTCAGACACAAGCCGCATCTCTTACGGTCTTACTTCTTACACGACACAACCCCATTTTCTTCCATCTCAGATATCACCAGAAAAATGGACTCAACAAGAACCACAACGCCACCTTCTCATACTCATAGATCGAACCCCAAGTCAGCCACTCGCTTGGCCAGAATCACGTATTCCATCCCACCAACTCTGTCGTTGGACCTTGTACCCTCCTCACCCAACCAAACCCCGTCAACACCCTCAGCTCAGTCTCTCAAGTCTTCCACCACCTCACTCCCTCTCCAAGAACTACTTCTTCTTTCACCTTCCCCTTCTCGGAAACCAAGAGCCCGCCTCTCCGACAGGCTTGAGATGGCAGAGGATGTTGCCCCGGAGCCAAATGCATCTCGCCGGAGATGCAGAAGCAGGGGCAATCAAATTGGTGCATTGGGTTGCGCGTCGCCGAGAAGCCACCGGAGGTTGAGGAGAAGAGTAGAGATGGAGAGTAGAGAAGAGAGAGATTTGGTTGGTTTGATGGATGAGGTTGGCAAAGTGAGGAAGAGAAGGCATAGTGGGAAGTCTAAGAAGGAGAAGCTCTCCTTGCCAACTTCTTCTTTTCCTTCTTCAAGTTGCATCCCTAGTATGTTTCTTTCTTTCATAATGAATAGATGCTAATCTAATTTTGATAGCGTTCCTTCTATGGATCGACAGTGCTTATTTTTTACTTTGTGATTCAGAAGTTGAAGATAGCGATGGCGGCAATTTGGATGCAATTGGGATGGTCATTTATGATCTGATTATGTGGAAAGACGTGGCAAAATCAAGTCTGTGGTTTGGTCTTGGTTGTCTATGCTTCCTATCTTCTTGCTTTGCTAAAGGCATTAACTTTAGGTGTGTATATCTTGTTTTGACCATTCCCATCGTGGCTTTGGTTAATAATAATAAATCTACTCACTTTCATGTTTTTCAGCATTTTCTCAGTGATATCCCAACTCGGGCTTCTGTTTCTGGGTGCGTCATTCTTATCTAATTCGATATGTCAAAGGTATGATACTATTGGGGTAATTAAATTCCATTCAACTCTGCATCCTACTAAGCTTTGATAACTGAAACACAGAAACAATGTTGAAAAGGGACGCGAATTCAAGCTTAAAGACGAGGATATTTTGCAAGTTGGTAGATTGATGCTTCCAGCGATGAATCTCACAATTGCAAAGATGAGGGAGCTCTTCTCAGGAGAGCCTTCCATGACTTTAAAAGTGATTGCCAAATCTTACTCGGTAGTTCTTAAAGAAAGTGATCATAATTGCTTAAATGAGTGGCTAAGCCGGACTTCATTATTGGTATCAGGTTACTCCATTATTGCTTCTTGGAGCTGAGTATGGCCACCTTTTAAATCTGAGGAGGATCTGCGCAGTTGGTAAGGTCAACGAATGCCCATACTGACTGTCCTCATTTCATTATAGAATATGACTGTGCCTAACTACTGTTTTACGAACAGGATTTTTTTTTAGCTTCACCATTCCAAAGCTGTATTCGTGCTACTCTAGCCATATAAACCGTAAAGGTAATGAGTATGTTGTCCATCACATTGTCATCACTTCAGTAACCTACCATCTTCAATAATAGTTTGCTAATATGAATTTGTTGTTGATGTGGCAGCTGAGAGCACAAAATGCTGGTTGGTGGAGGCATGGCAAGCATGCTCTCATAAGAAGATTGTGGCAGCATCTGCAATTTCAGCTTTCTGGAATCTATCAAGTATCAAAACCCGTATTTTCGCTGGTAAGAATGTGAGAGTTTTTATTTATTGTGTTTATAAAAATCCTGACAGAAGTATTGTGGTATTTTGATATAAGAGAAAGTTGCTCCTAGCTCTTCAATTGCCAAAAGTCCAATCCATTTGAACAGTACAACTGCAGCCAAATTTTATGTGTTTTGATTCTGTTTGCAGCATTCATATCTTTGGTTATCCTGCGCTGGTGCCAGAAACAAATGGTCGCAATGCAGCAGGAGGGAGAAGCAGAACAAGTAGAACAGGTGCCAAATGATCGAGCGTTAGTGGTGGCGGAGAAGCGCTAGTTTGGCTTCTACTGAAACCAATGTCCCTATCCTTTTCTTGAGAAGTAGGATGGGATGAGTAACTGCATTTCCTTGCAATGTATACAAATAAGATATCTCAAATGTCAATTCTTTTCCCAAGCCTGCAAAAGTTGATGTTCGCCGCATCTTCTGTCTCCTGTCTCCTGTCTGCAATCTGTAATTCTTATTTTCAATTGATATGGATTCTTAGATTTTTTTTGAATGAAATTAGAAGATTGAAAGTAGCTGTGGCTACCAAGCGGATATCAAAAGGTTACGCAAACAAGAGTTACGATGTGAGTTGAGAGGTAAGTGAAGTCCATGGCTTGATCCCGCCGGAATAATCTCTTGTTGGTGACTAAATAGGCTAGTGAGGTATTAGGAAAATCCACCTGTGATGATTTTGTCCCATTCGAATGGTGACAACGATGAAGAATTTCATGCCATGCTTTGTTGGAGAAAGAGCATGTGGACCGCAGATGATCGATTGGACATCTGTTGGGGAAGTTCATAAATATGGTCATCCTATCTTGCGTCACAGCCAACCACAACTTGAAGGATGCACGGCGTAATGCATGCTGCATAAACAAGTTATAGGAAAATTTGACAATCACATATTCCAAATGCGCCTGTTCGTGATCATAAATTAACTCCTTGTATCTTTTTTAAGGGGTCATTGGCTATATTTTTTTAAATATTTTTATTATGACAACAAAAATAAAAAAAGTTAATCCAAAATAAAAAATTCAACCAAATAATTCCTTAATTTTTTAAAAAATTAAATATTAAAAGTAGAAATAAAGACAAAGAAATCCTAAATTATGTTTTCATTCCTTTATAGTTCCCACTTAACTTTTAATATTTTTTATCATATTCAATTTTAGATTAATCAATCTTATTAATTATATGATGTGAAATTAATTTTTATTATTTATTTTTCCCTCTTCATGTGGGTTATTTAGAAACAACATTTATAATAATTACAGATAAGGTTACGTATTACTAGACCTCTCCAGAGAGTGTCAATGAAATTTTTACGGGATTTTATTATTGTTGTTGTGTAAAACAAACACGATAACGATTTGTTGGTAATAATGAAAAATAATTAAAAATTTAAGGACAATTTTGAAGTTAAAGTTATAAGGCAAATTTTAATTAAGATATTTTATTTTTAAAACAAAAATTTAGTTTATATTTTTGTACATAGTAAAAAAATCAATATTCATCAAAACACATACAAGCAAACACACATATAAGGTCTCTATTTTCCATTTTAATTCAGGAATTTTTATAATTTAGGTCATGACAAAAAATTCTAAAGGAGAAGAAAAACCATTTAACAATGGTTACATCACTTATATCTACAACTTTGAAGCTGTGAAATTATCTTGATAAAAACTCACAAAACAAATTTAAATAATCATGACTAAAAATTGTTTAGCACCAACCAAAACTAATATAAAAAAAAATGTTTCACAAAATCTACAAAAAGAAATTTCTCAAAAGTTCTCTTTTGAAAAAATATTTTGAAAAAGAGTTATTTTAACAGTATGATTTTTCAATGCCAATACTTGTGAGGTAACATAAAACTTTTTCCCTTAAAAGTAAGGTTACTCAAAGTTATATTCCCTTTAGCCTCAAATCTCAATATAAAGCTACTGAAGTCCCCAAGAACTATCTATGGACCTTGGATTGAAGGTTAGTATTATAAATCATGGCACTTATGAAAGCCTCAAACATATTATTTACATATTCTTGTCAAACCCAACAAAATATTCACAAGTTTTATTATCATAAGAAACGTTAAATTATTAACAAAACTGAAGTAAATCACTTGTTAAATCACGTATAATATGTAAAATATACAAGAAGGGGAGTTGAATTGTGTAATCTTTTCAAAATATTAATCACAAACATGCTTTACTAAAGTTGATAAGTAATGCAATCGCAAGTAAAATTATCTACTCTTCTAATAACATACAAATTAAAAGATAAGGGTTAGAGATAGATGCCGCGATTTTATACTGATTCATCCCAAACCTTGGGCTACATTCAATCCTCAGAGTTTGTCTGAGATTTTACTATACTCTTCAACTTTACAAGTATTCTTTCCTACACTAGCAAAGCCTCTTCAGGTCTCTCTCACAAAGTATTCTTTATCTACTTTCTTAGCTTCTCCAAGCTCTAACCTTTCTTTCTCTCTCTAGGAAAGATATTTTTGAGCTTCACGTTACAGATGTATTCGCTCTCTTCTTTCGCACTTTGAATATAGAATTTCTCTAAGTGTTGTACAATCAAATTTTCTCTCTTGTAAAAATGTTATTTAGTCTTCGACTAGAACTAGTATTTGTAGCTTAAGTCTCCAACTGTCTTCTTGAGATACTGCTTCTTGAATCTTTTAGAAACCTTTATTAGTTGAGTCCTATAACTAACTCCAACTAACTAACTGACTGACATTCTAGAATATATTCCTTCTATATCGTTTGGTATAATACTTCTTCTGTTATCACGTTTCATTTGTTATTGCGCTTCGTATGGCATTGCGCTTCGTCTGGTGTTTCGTTTCGCCTGTTGTTTGCACTTCGTCTGGTGTTGCGCTTCGTCTATTGCTGCACTTCGTCTGTTGTTTCGCTTCGTTTGGTGTTACGTTTCATCTGTTGCTTGCGTTTCGTCTGTTGCTGACATATCGTTTGTTGTAGATATATCATCTGTTGTTGACCACGCATCTTCTGGGTTTGACTAAGTGTTACTTACATTTTTTTGCACACTTAACAAACATATCAAAACAGTTCATACATTGCTAAGATTATTATTATTTGATTGTCATCAAATTTAATAGAAGTGAAGTCTTCTTGACTTAATAATCTCTCCCTTTTTGATGATAACAAATAATCATAATTTTAGAAGATAAAATGATATTCAAACAAATAGACGAATAATAATCAAAGGAAAAACATAAGAAATGCATACAAGATATATACAATGCTTTCTATCGTCTTTTCTCATTCTCCTCTTTTTCTCCCCTATTTGTTATTAATAAAAAGATAGCTCATCGTAGACGCTTCAGAATTTCAGAAAACATATGTTGCATGTCAGTATGGATTGTCTTGAGGTCTTGTTCAATAGTAACCCGTAGAAGTGCTACTTCCTCATGAAGATCACCCACTGAGTTAGCAAGTTCATCAACCTTAGTATGAATTTCCTCAATTTCTTTTGCTAAGACTTCCTGAACTTCCTTATGTTTGTCACTTGCTTCAGTCCAATTGATGAAATGCTTCAAGAACTCCAAATTAATAGTAAGATCTTATTGTATTTCTCTAAGTGGATGAAGGTTTTCAACAATAGATGGTTCTGTAGGTAAAACATCAAACTCTATAATTTTGATTAAGGGTATTCTGAAGGTTTATTTTCCTTCTGGGAGATCAAGATCATCAGGTCTAGGTAGTTTAGGAGTTGGTTGCCCAAGAAGGTGTAACACATCTTTGACTAAAAGTATGAAACCTAAAGGTATGAAATGTGTGATTAAATGCACAAAGGTTTCTAAGTTGAAATTGATACCTTCAACCGTGATTCTTCTGTATTGTCCTTCTATCACTTTGCCAACTACCTTGAAGTTTTTATCTTTGGTAGAAACTCTAAATTGACTTCCTGATACCTTTGAAATGTGATGTGAAACATAGATACCTCCAGATTGAGCTGCATTACATGCATCATCTATGTTCTTCACAGCTACTTGAATCTATTTTTCTGTAAGATCTTCATTCCCTTCAGGAAATATCTTCTTTTTCCCTTTTTCTTCGTTTCTCTCAAGGCTTGAACATCTTGGTTGTATATCTGGCACAATTTTTATCGATGTTTTGCTCATAATTGGATAGATTGTATACCGATCCGTTGAAATCATTATTGAATATGGTTTTGTCTTCTCATCTTGCAGAATACCATATATTCTATGTTTTTCATGACTTAGAAGATGTATTGTTTGGTCGTTAATCGATATAGGTTCGACTTATACCTTAACTATCTTTTTCGAACGTTAACTGATAATAATTGAGCTTTTATTTCGAACAGGTACTGAGTCTTCTATAATCTTCATTTTCAAATCTTTTTTGTTCAGTGGTTGAGAAGAATTGTAAGGTTCCAATTGTTGCTCAACTGCCTTTGCCTTCTATTAAACATCAGATGAAGAAACCTTTTTCAGGCTGAACTTCACCTTCTTTTGTTCTTTTGCCAGTTTAGAAGAAAGTTTTTGTTGAGGCTTCTTCCTCTCAAATACTATCTTTCTTTTTATCTTTATCTATTCAGATGATTTTGCTAATTGACTTTGCAAAATAGAGAATTGATTTGGTAGGTGGCTATCTTTTCTTTTGCTTTTCAGAATCTCCACCAAGAATCAGAGCTTTCCGCTTCTTCTGTTCTTGTTGTTGTAAGGTTAATAGTCTTGGTGACCTTCTTGACTGTTTCGATTTTTCTAATTGAAGTGTCTCCGCCTTTCCCTTCAATGACACTTGTTGTGATGATTGTTGAACCTGACTTTCCTCTTTTTGTAGAATCGTCTTTGTTTTTATTGGTATATCAGACGATTTCTCAGTCTTTTCTTCTGTGGATGTTCTTCTTTTCGATCGAGGATTTGATTTTCTTTTAGACGTAACATGTTCACTCCTACTCCGTCTTACTATAAGCTCCCCCTCAGACCTTGCTTTCAATGTAGAACTTGTATCCATTTCATCTTCAAACTTTGTTCCCAAATTGTGAATAGTAGTGGCATTAATAATGCTCTTCACATCCATCTTTACCTTGTTAACTCTATATAGTAAGATTACAAATTCTCTAAAAGTCCTTGTCAACAGCATACCATAAGGTAAAGAGCTAGAATCTCCCTTTGACTTCATCATGTACTTCAAAATCAAGAACAGAAGATTAATGGGGTTGGTGATTCAGTAAGTGAAACAAACAATGTTCATCGTTCATTGTCACAATATCCTTCGAGTCTAATCTTGGTAGAACACAATGGAGAAGTAGTGAATGTAAAACCCTAGCCTTTGGAACAAGGTTGAAGCCTTCTTAACTGTTAGATCACTACTTCCATATAGTTGTCAAATGCGCCTGTTCATGATCATAAATTAACTCCTTGTATCTTTTTTAAGGGGTCATTGGCTATATTTTTTTAAATATTTTTATTATGACAAAAAAAATAAAAAAAAGTTAATCCAAAATTAAAAATTCAACCAATTAATTCTTTAATTTAAAAAAAATTAAATATTAAAAGTAGAAATAAAGACAAAGAAATCCTAAATTATGTTTTCATTCCTTTATAGTTCCCACTTAACTTTTAATATTTTTTTATCATATCCAATTTTAGATTACTCAATCTTATTAATTATATGATGTGAAATAAATTTTTATTATTTATTTTTCCCTTTTCATGTGGATTATTTAGAAACAACCTTTATAACAATTACAGATAAGGTTATGTATTACTAGACCTCTCCAGAGAGTGTCAATGGAATTTCTACGGGATTTTATTATTGTTGTTGTGTAAAAAAAACACGATAATGATTTGTTGGTAATAATGAAAAATAATTAAAAATTTAAGGACAATTTTGAAGTTAAAGTTATAAGGTAAATTTTAATTAAGATATTTTATTTTTAAAATAAAAATTTAGTTTATATTTTTGTACATAGTAAAAAAATCAATATTCATCAAAACACACAAGCAAACACACATATAAGGTCTCTATTTTCCATTTTAATTCAAGAATTTTTATAATTTAGGTCATGAAAAAAAACCATTTAACAATGGTTACATCACTTATATCTACAACTTTGAAGCTATGAAATTATCTTGATAAAAACTCACAAAACAAATTTAAATAATAATGACTAAAAATTATTTAGCACTAACCAAAACTAATATAAAAAAATGTTTCACAAAATCTACAAAAAGAAATTTCTCAAAAATCCTCTTTTGAAAGAATATTTTGAAAAAGAGTTATTTTAACAGTATAATTTTTCAGTGGCAATACTTCTGAGGTAACATAAAACTTTTTTCCCCTAAAGGTAAGGTTACTCAAAGTTATATTCCCCTTAGCCTCAGATCTGAATATAAAGCTACTGAAGTCCCTAAGAACTATCTATGGACCTTGGATTGAAGGTTAGTATTATAAATCATGGCACTTATGAAAGCCTCAAACATATTATTTACATGTTCTTGTCAAACCCAACAAAATATTTACAAGTTTTATTATCATAAGAAACGTTAAATTATTAACAAAACTGAAGTAAATCACTTGTTAATATAGAAATCACATATAATATGTAAAATACACAAGAAGAGGAGTTGAATTGTATAATCTTTTCAAAATATTAATCACAAAAACACTTTACTAAAGTTGATAAGTAATGCAATCGCAAGTAAAATTATCTACTCTTCTAACAACATAAAAATTAAAAGATAAGGGTTAGAGATAGGCGCCGCGATTTTATTACTAGTTCACCTCAAACCTTGGACTACATTTAGTCCTCAGAATTTGTCTGAGATTTCACTATACTCTTCAACTTTACAAGTATTCTTTCTACACTAGCAAAGCCTCTTTAGGTCTTTCTCACAAAGTATTCTTTATCTTCTTTCTTAGCTTTTCCAAACTCTATCCTTTCTTGCTCTCTCTAGGAAAGATATTTTTGAGCTTCACGTTACAGATGTATTCACTCTCTTCTTTTGCACTTTGAATATAGAATTTCAATAAGTGTTGTACAATCAAATTTTCTCTCTTGTAAAAATGTTATTTAGTCTTCGACTAGAACTAGTATTTATAGCTTAAGTCTCCAACTGTCTTCTTGAGATACTGCTTCTTGAATCTTTTAAAAACTGTTATTAATTGAGTCCTATAACTAACTCCAACTAACTAATTGACTGACATTCTGGAATATATGTTGGGCCCGTGTTTTGCGTACCGGGGGAGCAAGTTAACCCCACGCGTACTTCAAGTTTGCACGCGACCCATGGACCGGATGGA
>JANVCQ010000009.1:5437877-5462394 GCA_025531925.1 Erythroxylum plowmanianum | reverse complement strand
TCCAAAACCAAGATAGATGTAATGTGTTTTTAACACCCAAAGCACATCAGCCTAGAAATTGAGAGAGCTTCTTCATGTAGCACATGGCAAGGAGTTTACAAAATCAAAATAAAAATGTAGAGCAAGGAGTCGGTGGAAAAAAGAGAGCAAATGAAGGCTACCAAAGTCTTGTAAAGGTTTGACATCTAAGTTGCTAGGTGTCTTTATTATGTATTGCCACATATATCTCCAATGCATGACTCCTATTTGCCTCCATTTATGTTGCCAATTGCAACACTTTCATTGGTCCACTTGTCAACTTATTAATCATGTCATTTGTTATATTCTTGCCAAGCCATTTGCAAATTAATTACTCATGCCAAATGCCATTAACTCATAGGCTTAATCTTTGCAATTTTCATATATCAATTTATTTTGTCACTTAAAAAATTTTCTTATTTTAAATATACATTTAAATATCTCAATTCTTTAATGGTATCAATTAATTTCAATTTATTCACTATAATCCACTTGATTAAAAAAATTCAAATCATAAGTTTTTCATATTCTAATCATAACAAAATTCTAACTCCTATCACACATGTACTTTCATAAACTTGTATTATTTCAACTAAGGTATATTTGGGGGCCTTACATGAGGGCTAAATCTAAAACCATCTAAAAAAGATGAAACCCATCAATGATATGGTCTTTTTTATTTATTTTTAAATATTAGAAAATATTTTAAGTTGAATTGATTTGAGTTAAAATAAAGGATAAGATATCCTGTTCTAATTATGATACTAGAAGGCGTGCGTACAGGGCGTGCTTTGCTTTACTTTTATACGAAATAATAATAAATAAGAGTTTGGGGGGACACGTGGGCAAAGCAAGCAATCTTTAACCAAACGAAAAACCCTAAGTCTCTATCTGTTCTTCATTGTTGTTGCAACCAAGTGGACTGTTGCTGCTGCTAGGGTTTAACAGCTCCGTCAATCAAATGGCCACGGTAGCGGTAGAGAAGAGAAAGCCAGTATTTGTGAATGTAGAGGACCTCAAGCCTGGTACAACTGGTCACAATCTCACCGTCAAAGTTGTAAGCTCCAAGGTCGTACCTGCCCATAAGCCTCGCCGCGCCTCATCGTCCCTCTCTCAACGACCTCAACCCCCCTCTCGCATCGCCGAATGCCTCGTCGGAGACAATACTGCCTCCATTGTTTTCACTGCCCGCAACGACCAAGGTTACCGTTTTCGTTTTTACGTGTTCCTTTATTAGTATGTCTTCTTCTTTAGGGATATTGTTGATGTGAGAATGTGACCTTTAAGTCCATTTGTTTAGGATTAATGTTAGAATCTTCGGACGCAGGGGAACTTTTTATCTGTTTTAGTCCTTGATTTTTAAGAATGTCTTTTGATTTATCGCATGGTTGTTGTTGTTGGTAGGCTTTTTCGGTTTCTAACCTGAAAAGCTATGAAAAGAAACTCTTTTTGAGGCAGCTGAAGTGTTAATTTGGCATGTTTAGACCAAGTAATGTTGCCACTAATTTGGGATTTCATTGTTTTAAAGCACTTAATTAAGAACTTTTCCGGTTGTCTGTACCTTTATACTACTTTCCTTCGGAAGCAAACTTGTGTCTCGATATTGATAAGATAACGAACAATATAATAGGAAAATGCTTTAACAATGTAGAGAAAATATATAACTTGGTTTAAAATCTCTTTTCTGCATGCTTTGTTTTAATGAACCATGCATTTGGAATTCACACAACAGCTATTTGTGGTTTAATGTTTTAACCACCAGGGGGCTTGGCCAGATGGTAGGGAGGTAGGAGTGCCTTCTCATCTAACAGGTTTGGAATCTTGGTAGGTACAAGTGGATGAGGAGTGTTTGTAATTATCCCAATATGATGTACCAAAAAATAATAGTGCATTTTCTCGTTTGTTTTGTCAAGGGGATCAGGAGTGCTTTTAATCGACATGTCTTTACGCTAGTTACTTGTTAAGTTTATTTAATCCCAGTTAATTACTTGTTACATGTAAACTCTTGGGCTTATGTTCATCTAGGCCTCAAGACTAGTTGCTTTAATCATTGAAATTATGGTTGCTTAATTAGCTTGCACATCAATGAACTAAATTTACTCTCTTGCTTAGATACGCAAATTGTATATGGGAGCTGAACTTGACTTTTACTTGCTATAGCAGCATTTAGGAAGATGCGATAGTGGGTTAAGGTCTTTGTTATTTGATTGCCTGTGCTATTTTCAGTTTTAGCATCTCTGGTCTGTTTGTGTGCTAACGAAGGTTTTGACGAATGTTTTATATGCAGTTGATATCATGAAGCCTGGAGCCACCGTGGTTATGCGTAATGCAAAAATTGACATGTTCAAGGGATCTATGAGGCTTGCAGTTGACAAGTGGGGACGCATTGAGGTTGCAGAAGCTGCAAACTTCACAGTTAAAGAAAGCAACAATCTCTCTCTGGTTGAGTATGAACTGGTTACTGTTCAAGCTTGATTAAAAGTGAATATTTCTGAATCATTCAGTAGCTTAATATTATCTCTTGGGTTATGAGCTGTTGAGACAATATTCAGTATGGTAGAATGTGACTTTAGCCCAGGGATGGTACAGAATTTAGTCAGTGCTTGTTGCCTGCACAATTAAGTGTCAGCTTGGGAATGATATCTGATTGATTTAGCCCAATTTTAATAGCTATTTTTCTCAAACTCAATATCCACAAACTGTCTGTTGTTTCCGGATTTGAACTATTTCAGATTAACCAGACTGCTGAATAGCATCTGACTTGTGTAAGGCTCAAGTTCAATGAGTTAATATTAGATGTTCTGTGAGCTGGTGAGGAAATGGATAATGTTGTTCCATACGTAGAAGGAAATGAAATGGAGATGTCGAAATCAGTAAACAATGTCACGGTAAATGTCAATCCTAAACAAGCAAAGCTGACGTTAGTACTCTTTAAATGGCTTTGGTGGCAGAATTCGGCTTTAGTGGGAGAATTCTGTTGACGAAAGGAAATTGCAATAAACAAGCTTGGCGTACAAATGGTTAAAGACCAAGCGTACTTGAAGAACTCGAAAGAGATAACAATTATTTTAAGTTAAAAGAACCTTTGTTTAATCTTGAGTTACAATATTAATATTGGGTCAATTTAAGAGTGATAGGCTCGTAGACTGGCGAAAACATCTTTCATGAAATTAGGAAATTTGCTGAATCTTTTCATGCACTAATGTTTGCCAGTTGCTAATATTTCAATGCTATTAGGCGCTTTCTTCAGGCTGAAAAAATCCATCATTATATGGCTGCATATTCATGCATAGGCCAGCTCTTGAAACCAAAATCTTGTACAAATAGAAAAGGAGCAAATCGTAGTCAAGTACTACTCCAACGAATTCCAAAAATATTATCAACAAAAGCAAATACAAAACAGAGGAAACGAGATATCAAAAATAGTTCTTCTTGAGTCAGAACTGCCAACAAAGTCTTACAGCCCTAAAAACACAAAACAGAACATCAGAATGATGACAAAAGTCTCAATATGAAATGCATAATGCAATAAATCAGAGCAGCAAGCAAAATCTAGCCGGGAAGGATGAACATAATGCCTGATGTGAGAGCAAAAGCACGACTAAATTGAATGGTAGAATTATTAAAAAAAAAAAAAAAAATTTGCAGCAAAAGTAATAACAAGAACTTGGTTCCAATGTTTTTCTATCACTTTTGCTTGGCCCTACACTTGTATACCAAGGAAGAATAGGAAATGCTAAATCTAGTTGCCGTAAACTTAGACCCAATAATACAATATGCTCAAGTTCATTATCGAATCCCTTCTATTTGGTTTATCACAACTTATTGTGTAAAGAAATAATTAACCGCTGATGCAAAAGGATACGTGCATGTGCGAAACGTGGATGGATAATGCACTAATGAGGAGTTGTATATATGTGTCAGACATTGTTCATGTTATTCACAACCATCAATTGAAGCAAGGGTACTAGAATAATAGAAGGGCAATTCTTATGGAAATTTGCATAGACAGCTCGTTCAACATTTCTGAATTAGCAATCTTCATTTCATAGTGGTGAACAGAATTTTAAAATTCTTAAAAATCAATTGAACGTTCATTAAATACCGTTGGGGAAAATGAATAAAACACTAGATGCCAGTATCCTTTAATAATAATGAAATAGCAGAACTGAAAAGAAAGTACTACAAAGTAAAAACTAATCCTGTTCAAATCTTTTGTACATTAATCCAGTTGAACTACATCGTCATAAAAGTAGTAGTGTTAGGAAGGAGAGAATGACAGGAAAGCCAGTAGTAATTTATTAAGGATCTGGGAGCTTGCAAAATCAAACTCGTCCTTTCAGCAGCAGACTCAAAACTTCAAGATATTGATTTTGTACTAATACTTGCTTCAGTCCACTGATCATTCATCACACATCATCATTGCAAGCTGATTAAATAAAAATAATCAGTATGTCCTGTAATAATCAGACTGATTCTTTTTCCCTTTTTTCAGTAGATTGAAACAAGCTAACAGCTCATGCATAGTTTACTGTGAATACGAGCGTGGATGAAAGTAGATGACTTTGCAATCAATGTTTAGGCAAATGCAAATCCCACATGCAGGGTAATTCATTCTGGGTAATTCAAAACACAAAGATCACACATCTTAACTCCATTTATGCTTGTACAAGAGAAATGCTCTGCCTTGTACATCGATATGAAATCAGATACTTCCTACTTGCTTAAATGATGAAGGACATTAATAAATGGAGGTTGTGTCATCATTGCTTCTCCATCTTCATCTAGTCTTGACTCTTCCTACAAGATGAAAGGAGAGTAGCGTGCGCATACTCAACCAGTCAAATGACGAAAAGGAAATGGAAAAACTCTTATGGTTTTCAAGTGATAATGGATAAAGATGGACGAGATTGGTTATAGTTTCTAATGAATTCAACATGATGCGCTGACATACTTACGAAAAGGTGAAAAAGGCAATGTCATGAAAAGAGAGAACAACCAGGCACTCATAATGCGGTAAATACCTATAGCTGCTAAATTTTTCACTTCAGTGAATCTCTATAGGCATCATAAATTGTATTCATTGGTATCCAGTTACAGAAATGCAACAAAAACTACCTTACTTGCAACTTAGCATGAAACACATGAAAATCAAGAGTGAACATCAAAGGAGCCTGCTAAAAGCCCAAGGTTAAAACATACGGAAGCTTGAAATCAGAAGCTTATGCATAACAGTAATACACAATAGTCACAAGTGTTCGCCTGAAAATCTATCAACAAGCACAAGCAAACAAGCGAGGATATATTCAAAACTTGAATATTGAAAATAATTAGTTTTCTTAAAAATATCCACATCCTGACTTCTACTCAATTACTCCACCATTTAAAAGAAATAATTTTTCCATACACAAAACGAAGGACCAACAAATTAACCATCCAGTCAAAATTTAAAACCAAACATATATCATTTAAGCAAAATAACTCAAGTTGTGGAGAGAGATTCAAAACAGAAACTATACCTTCGGGAAGCCAGCCATAAGAGCGGCGAGAAATGGAGAGCATAGAAGTCATCAAAGCAGAAGCAGTGGCACTGTGATACGGCATCATCGATTCTACAGCGAAGCTCAATTGCGCCGGACGCCTTCAATGACCAAAAACAAAAATTAGTACAGTTTAACACTGCTATTATTGAATTGATATGCATTCATTCAGTGAAATCGACCTGATTACGCGCTGAGAAAGAGGGCTGGTCGGGGAAGCTCGCAGCGGAGGAGGCACATTCGAAGCTTTGGGTTTGGATGCTAAGCGGCTTAACATGTGGCGGCCGGAGCTTGACCGGAAAATGGACAGGGCGGCGGACGAGGACGTCATTTTAAAATGCGCTTTCGGTGATCTAAGACAGGAACTCCTTTAAACCCTACCAGAATCCGACTCTTCAGTTGGTATGTTAAAAAGTAATGGTTTATTTTTATAAAATTAACTAAAGTTTAAATAAAATTAAAAATTAACTATAAAAAAATTGTAAATTTACCCAATTTTATAAATATAACCCGAATTTTAAAAAATAATAATTAAATATTTAAATTTTAATTTCTCAAATATATCCCAACTTAGTGTGCTCCTTAACAGAGCTAACATGAAAAGTCACATTAACTATAATAAGCTACACGTCAAATGTTAGGTATAAGTCAATTTTTATGTCAAATTATAATTAAATTAAATTAATTATTATTAATTCACTATGAGAAGATTAGACATACAAAGGAAGAGAGTAAATGAACTCGAAATGTAAATAATCTAAATTGAGAACTAATCTCCATACAAAAACGTATATAAACCTTACAAATTAAGGCGAGGCAATAGCTTATATTATTTTTGTGTTTCGTTTTTCTCTTTTATGATAAAGTTTTATGCTTCTCATAATGTAAATAATCTAAATCGAAAACTAATCTCTATACAAAAATGTATATAAATCTTACGAATCAAGGTGAGGCAATAACTTACATTGTATTATTTTTGTGTTTCGTTCTTCTCTTTTATGATAAAGTTTTATGCTTCTCATTTTATGGTTGATAATTTTTTAGAAAGAGAGAGTATGTTAGTAAGAGAAAAGAAAATAAAAAGTTTTCAAACAAAAGAAAAGTGAAACCGTGTTTGAAATGAGTGAATGAAGAAGAATATGGATTTTAACCACTATCAAAATAAATTAAATTAGAGTTTTAGGTGGATGGCCAAAGAGAGGAGAAGGTAGGTTGGAATTTTTTGTTTAATTTTATTTTATTAAAATATGATGTGGATTTAATATGATATATGACATCCTACATTTACCATAACATAATTGATGTGGCTTGCCGTATCAATTATGTTAGTGGAGATACTAACGTTAGGTTATATTTAAGAAAAATTGAAAGTTCTGGTATTTAATTCACTTTTTTAAAGTTCGGGCCATAATTATAAAATTATGTAAAGTTTAGGTTTTTTTTAATAATTAACCCTAAAATCAAAGAATTTAAGATATGATTAAAATAAATCATTTTTACCTATCGAAGAATTTAAATTTTAATTAAAAAGATTGTTAAATAAAATTTAATTTATTTATTTTAGTTTATAAGAACTTATTAATTTATAAAAATTGACTGATTAATTAATTAATTGATAAATTTTTAACAACAAAAGTTATTAAAAATAAATTAAACGGAAAAATTTAAAACTGAACTAAAAATTAATTGATTCAAAATTTTTATGATTAAACTGACCAAATCGATAGGATTTTTTAATTGTCGAGAAAAAGACTTCAGCATGAAAATATAACATTATTGTCAAATCACCATTGCCTAGTTGTTTAGTATTGAGACAAGTTCTTGAGAGCTTTTTTTGACAAAATCGAGTTAAAGTCAACATAATTCTTTTGATAAATTGCACTGAAAAAATTAAATATTTTTTTTGATAAATTTACTGGATCACTTTTGTGATTGAACTATTGTAGAACCAGTACTTATAGTTCAAATTCAAAATATTATAATCTGGCATTAACAATTTTGGAATCATAATTACTTTTTTCCAATATTTAAAAAACTAAATTGGAAGTTAAATTAGTAAAATAAAATGTTTAAGGTTTAACCAATATTAGATCGTCATAAAATTAGCTAAAAATTAAACAAAATTATATAATTTGAAATATGATTGAAAGAAAATGTTCTTACCCATTGAAAATTTGAAGTTTAATTGAAAAAAGAGATTGTTAAATAAAAATTAAGTGATTTATTTTCGTTTATAAGAACTTTGTTAATAAATAAATTTATCGGTTTTAAACAGTAAAAGTTATTAAAGTAAATCAAACCGAAACATTAAAAACTGAACTGAAAAGTTGAACAACTCAAGATTTTTACGATTAAACTGGTTGAATCAGATGAGTTTTTTAATTATTGTTTTTTTCAATCTTTTTGTCAAAATCATGAATACCAATTAATGGAATGATAAAGCTTTATTTCTCATTATGTCATAATGTTTTTGTTCATTCTTAAAAACTTCTTTCTTGGTCTCACATTTAGGTTTAACCCTTATTCCTAATTCTATCTCTCAATTTTAATTATCTAATATTATTTTACAATCATAATCTCCATCATAATTAAAGGATTGTCGCATTATTTTAAGGTGGGTTTCATTTTAGTTTTGCATTTTATTGTAGATTCCTTGCTTTAAGTTAGTGTAATAATAGTCTTCTTAGTGAATGTTTCATAAGATTTCTATTAAAGGGAAAATATCACAGAAAGAGATAATGGAAAGAGAGGGATATAGGAAGAAAAAAGACAGACAAAAATTGAAAATTCTAGAAAATACTTTTGTCAAAAATTGAAAATTCTAGAAAATACTTTTGTATTCTTTTTATAATCATTCTATGGTTATATATAATGATGCATGCCAAATGCACCAAAAAATAAGACCTAACCTTGCGCAACTAAATTTATAGTTACGAGTAGAGATTGCATCGACAAAGAGTATGTGTCTAGCTTTTGTAATGAAAAGAATCGATGTTTAGGATGAGGGGAGTCAGAAAACAAAGTAAAATTGAAGTAATGAAAGCAAATCAAATTAAACAACATGAAAGTGAAAAAATTGATGAACGAGTTTGGAATCCGATTCTTAAGTCAATCTCAGCCTAACCACAAATAAGCTTATTTAATCGTCTTGTTCTCACACCTCTTTTAGAAACTATTAATCATAGGTTAATAACAACCTTAGTTAACTATGGTTTTTCCTTAGGTCGTGTTTGATAAAAACAAGTTCTTTGACTAAACCTAGCTATCAAACAACTTAGAATAAACTCTCTAGTTTTAATAGGACAACAACATTACAAACTAAGAAAATAGAATAATCTTTAACCTGTTATGTTATCTCTAATGATTCATCACCATTAGTTTACCATAAATGAACTGAAAATACAACTATTACGTATTATGTTCCACATTCTGGCAATGGGTTCAAATATAAACAATTTATTGAGAATGAGAATATTAACCATTCATACATAAATACCCAAAACATTAAGCTAAGAATAACATTATTAGCAATTTCTTGAGAGAGATAGAATCAACAATACACAATGAAGAAATGCCCAAATGTGTTCTTCGACTTCAATTTCCACTTCGAACTAGAAAAAGGAAGATTAGCCCTCCATATATCCCAAAGAAGTAAGAGTTATGCCTCTTCTTATGGTCCAAAAACAATTCATGTTATGTTTGATCACTTAAATGTCTATTTATAACAAAAATTAGATGGTTGGGAAGATGCACAATAGGAATGCATGGCCAAGCATCAAACCATGTATTATAAACACCCATTTTTGTGATTATACACGGTTGTGTATCTTCTAGGTAATGTTGAATTCTTCATTTTCTTGCATTTGATTGTCCCATCTTCACCCTAATCCATCTCCTTCAAGTTTCACAAAGATAAATTAGTTTGAACATCAAGATGATGACTTAAAGAACGTGCCTTTAACTCATTTTAGCTCTTATGCTTCCAACTTGTACCTAAAATCAAATATGAACCGAAATGAATATCTTTAGCATTTCATAGCATTAATCACTAAGTGTTATGAATTATATATATAATCAATTAAGCACACGTGAAGTTCCCCCACACTTAACTTTTGACCGTCCTTGGGCAAAACAACAAAATCAAAGTCACAAACCAAAACACTTCCACATTTTCCATATTTCCCAAGAATAGATAGTCATAAAAAAAGAGAAATAACTTTCAAAACCATGGAAGAACTAAACATTAAATTCCTCTACTTATGATTAATCAACAACCATTCCCTTTAGAAACTAAGCAATCTAAGATTAAACTTTGATAAAATGTGTTTAAGAATAAGATAGATCTATAGGTATACTCAAACATTATTTATGATCAAGACATTCCACGACTTTGCATATCATTTCAGTTCTCCATCACTAGGATTCACACACATAATCATGAATTAAATGACTTTTTAAGGTTGTAATGTGAGAAAAAGGATAAATTGAGATGTATTTGGATAGTGTAGTGCAAAATTCATCAATGCTAGTAAAGCAAGAAAAACACTTAATGTAACATTAAGCGCAAAAACTAACATTCACTCAAAACTAGGTCCTATCAGCTATAATGAATGCAAAAACTATGTTTCACAACTCAAATTCAAGCTTTTACACCATAAATCACATGAAGCATAAGGAATTAGAAGGAATCACTTACAAAAATCGATGATAAATAATACATTATAACTATAAGGAGTGATCCTTCAAAAACAACATCTCCCTCATTCACATCATAATCAAATCACCCTTTCCATACAACTTTAGGAAGAAAGACTAATCATGAATAACTTTGCAACTCATATGCATTTCCTTTTTAATAATTTAATTTAAACATATTTTTCTTTCTTTTATTTTCTTTGTATTCTTCGTCTTTTTTTTATATAATAATTGAAAGAAGATACATCAATATTGGAATTCATTGATAAGAGATAAAATGACATTCCTACAATTATAACCAACCTGCACATGTACACACCCCTACCCTTGTACTCTTGTGCTTCCACAAACATCAATAATCATAATGCTCCAGTAGCTTTAAGGCTTGGGTAAGAAATTTGGTTAGGTTTGATGCATATAATGTGGTTAGCACAAAAAGAAAGGCTAATAAAGCTCAAGGGGCCTTATCAAAAAGAAAAATTATATCGATAGTTAGGCTATTTGGCTAATGTAACTTGTGAAACAAAGAATGCCTATATCATTTTTATGCTAATGCATGTGATAAAAATGTGATTTTAAATAGAAAATCAAAGCAAAGTCGAGATGTACATGTCATGAAGGTCATATATAAATAAAGATAATAAGATTGATATGGATCTGTTAGTCTAAAAAGGCTTAAAATCTCACTAGCTTATGCCTACCACTAGTCACTACTCTTCTAAAGATGATGTACATTGACCAATCACAAGAGTAAAATTACATGTCCAAGTTTTCATGAATTTTTCTAGTTAATTTTACTCTCTAACTATAACTATATAGTCCTAGAAGCAATATAAAAAGGGAGAATGTTTGTTTGATTTGTTTTGATTCTCTCTCTTTCTTTTTTTAATTATACTTAAAAATCAGTAAGAAACAAACAAACTTAAAAACACACATGCATATAAGGAAAAAAACAACTTAAAATCACACATGATAATCCCCACCCCAAACTTAAAACTTATATTGTACCCAATGCAATATTCAATGTAAAAAATAGAGCATTCAACAGAATTAACAAATGCGAAAATGTAAAGGAAAAGGAACAAACTTCCCTTGGGTTGCCTCCCAAACAACGTCTTTGTTTATTGTAGTTGGCTCCACTTTCCTCCTCTCGTAACAAAATTATGGTCTCCAGGTCTCTCCACTTTTGCCTTTTCTACTTGTGGTTCTTTAGGATAGGGCCTGAAGTTGATGACCAATCACATTTAGTTTCTTCCTTATCTTTAAACTTTTAATTTCTACCAAATCCTTGCACTATTGAAAAATCTCCAATATCTCTTTACCCTTTTCCTCCTTGTTCAAATTCTCTAACCTGCTAGAAAAAGGTGGAGGATTAATCTCAACAGCAATTCAAGATTCAGTGTTTACCTTTGGGCTAAATGATATATCCCTTTATCCTTCGAGCTCCTTCTTAACTTCTTCTTCATTAGCAATCCCTTCAGTAGCCCTCTTAAGATTCTCAAGATTCTCACCATTGTTTGAAGTTAACGCATTGATATTCGTTGGATTTACCTCAAGTTAGGATGATAACTTTCCTTCACTTTGTGATTCTAAGTGGTTGATATGCACCACCATTTGACCCATCTGGTTGTTCGAATTCTAGATGTCTGACCTTGTTTCTTACAAAAATTACCTTATATCATGCTGGAAATGCAAAGTATTAGTGGGAATAAACTTAACTAAGTCTTATAAAGATGTACCTAAGTTGGAATAAGAGAATTCTAATCTATGTGGGAAATGTTGTGCACCCTGTAGTTGATCGAGGAAGTAGTTTTCCTAACTGTCCCGTCCATAAAAAAGTTTCAAGTGATCTCTCCAACATGAGTTATAGAATTGGGAATATGTGTTATGGGAAAAATTTTTCCCAATAGCATTGACGTACTGCCTTCGTAATGTCCTTTCTGTGCATAAACACTAACAAACATTGAAAGATCAAGAAATAAATGTAAAAACTAATTTTAAAAAATATTTAGAAAATGCTAATTGAAACAAAAGAAAACTAAAACACTTCACTACTCAACAATAGTGCCAAAATTCTTGATGCATGTTGAATACACTCAAAAATAAAACTTAACCTTGTATAGTGTTTAGTAAGTTTTTTATCTAATAAAACCCTTAATACATCGCAAGTATACAGATCATATCTCATAGCATATAAATTTATCAATTCCATGAGGAACTAGATAAAACAATTTGAACATAACTTTTTCTAAGGTATTAAGTATGTGATTTGAATGAAAATGTTAATAAAATTAAAAGTTAATAAAATAAAGCAATTAAGCAAATAACAAGTGAACAATTAATATTAAGGTTTGATTAAGGATGAATGCTTAGGACTTATTCATTCATTATTTTGGTTCCTTAACTATTATTGATCCAATTATGTGTTAATCCTAGATTTCCTAATGTATTGATTGCTCTCTCTCAAGACCTAATAGATTAACCTTAATTGAATCTGAAAATTTTAGATTGCAACTTCTTAACTCACAAAACTTTCCCTAACATTTTCAGTTAGATATGAAGTCATCTATCGAATGATTGTTAATTTGATAATTGAGGGACTTATTAAACTACCAACTCTTATTGCACAATCTAACTTTGAATCACTCTCTCGATTTGTTGAGTATAAGTATGCACACTTATCACAACACCAAAATATATATTGAATCAATAATAATCAAAGTCACAAAATAAATTCAGAATAAACCCTAATATGAAATTTATAAAATCATAAACATGTTTAACATCTTGGAAATCCAATTATACATTAATAATAAAGAAAGAAACAAGGGACAAAGAATGAAAACTCTATTTGCTCCTTGATATAAAAAGCTAGAATTTCTTATTGTTGTTCTTGATCTTCCACCTTGATCCACTTTGATTCAATAGATGCTATAATTTTTAGTGTGTTTAATGTTGTTAAAAATATTGTCTTAGGGTTATGGGGATGGAACTAGGGTTTTTCTCACTTTAATTGGTTCCAAAAATGTTGCCAAACTTTAACACAATTGGAAAATGTCGTGCTTGGGAAGTGTCTATCATGATTGTCACATGGGAGTCACGATAAGAATTCCTCTATGTAATGATCATGACCCTGACCATACAACCCCAAGCATGTCCAACATCCTTGTTCTTCAATTATTTGATTTTCAATACTAATAAACACATCAAACACTTCAAGAAACATAAAGTTAAGATTGAAATCATGCTATAAACCACATAGACATTTAAAAAATAAACAAACACTCATATTAACATAGTTCTAATCCTATACATACCCAAAAGAGTGTGTGTGTAGCTTTTGTAATGAAAAGAATCGGTATTTAGGATATGGGGGAGTTTGGTTAATAAGAAAACAATGTAAAATTGAATGGATGAAAACAAATCAAATTAAACAATATAAAAGTGAGAAAATTGATGAATGAGTTTGGAATCTGATTATTGGTTCAATCTCAACCTACACATAAATAAACATAGTTAATCATTTTATTGTTCTCACTTCTCTTTTAAAAAATATTAAACGTAGGTTAATAATAAACTCTATTAACCCTGATTTTTCCTTAGGTTGTGTTTAATCAAAATAAGATCTTTGACTAAATTAGCTATCAAAAAACCCATAATAAGATCTTTAGATTTAATAGAACAATCGCATTACAAACTAGGAAAATAGATTAAGCTAGGCAAAAACCATACAAGCTTGGGTCATTTAACCTATGTCATGTTATCCCTAATGATTCATCACTAGTAGTTTACCATAAATGAATTGAAAATACAACTATTATGTACTGTATTCCATATTCTGGCAATAGGTTCATGCATAAACAATCTATTGAGGACGAGAATATTAATCATTCATATATGAATACCCATAACATTAAGCTAAGAATAACATAAACAATTTCTAGAGAGAGAATCAAGAATACACAATGGAGAAATGCCTAAATCTATTCTTTGGCTTTGATTCCCCCATGAACTAGAAGAGGGAAGATTAGCCCTCCATATATCCCAAAAAAGTAAGAGTTATGCTTCCTCTTGTGTTCCAAAAATGGTTTATATTATGTTAGGCCACTTAAATTTCTATTTATAGCAAAAATTAGGTTTTTGGGAAGATGCGTGCATTGATCTATGCATCACCAAACACGCATTTTGTGATTATACATGGTCGTGCAAGTGGATACACAACCATGTATCTTGTAGGTCATGTTAAATTATTCATTTTCTTATCCCATCTTCACCCTAATCCATCTTCTTATTGTTCCACAAGGAAAAATGAGTTTGAATATCAAGAGGATGGCTCAAGGAATGTTCTTTTAGCTCATTTTAGCTCTTATGCTTCCAACATGTACCTAAAACTAAATATGAATCAAAATGAGTATCTTAAGCATTTCATAGTAAGTGTTATGAAGGAAATGTATAATCAATTAAGCACACATCATATAGTCTCTCAATTAACAAACTAAAAATATCTTAATTGGCAGTATGGCTATTATTACTCCTTTCATTCATAATTCACTCATGCTTCTAACTTGGCATAATTAATCATTGAATTTAGTTAGCCTCTTCCTAACATGATTCCTCTTTTTGTTATCTTGTTATTATAAGTTAGGCTTAGGTGCAACTAGATCTTCTTTAAAATTATGGCCTATAATAGCGTTCCACCCTACCATAGCAACCTTGGCCTCAAGGTTAAAATCATGGTATTCCTAGATAATATCATGAATAGGCTCCCATGTTGTATTAGTCGACGGTTGATTCTTCCATTAAAGTAAGACTTATAAACCAAGCTAACCTTGTATTATGTTGATGAATAAAAATTATAGTGGTCCCAAGGATGGACAAGTGGCAAACTCTCAAAAGACTAACAAGGGTGTAAAGGTGGATCATAATCCTAAGAAGAATGAAGCATAGTAAGTTATGGTATGACATAGTGAGCACGCAAAAAAGTTACCTTAGAAGCGGAAGGATTGAGAGGCGATGCTTATATGCAGCAGAAAAGAAAGAGAGTAGTGTGTGTGGAATTTGTGTAATCTCTCCCTTTCTTGGTTTCTAGTCTTTTCCTTCCACTTTGTTGTGTTTTGTTAGTTCTCTGTAACTTCTAGATACTCTAGACTTAGTGATTTATCATTCCCTAAGAGCTTTGTAATTTTATGTATTGGCTAATATCAATCTAATACAGAGACTAAACATTATCCTCATATTTGTTATTATGTGTATTGCTTATTTCCAAATTATAGGTGCATTTTATTGAGAGTTGATCATCGATGGTAGAAAATACTCGCATAAAGGAAATGTTTGCAAACATTAAGAGTCTCTAAAGAAATATTAGATCTTAATGCAAGAGATACTGTCACTCAACAAAGGTTGGGAAGATTGGAAAATATGTTAGACTCAATGAATAGTCATTTGGAACTACTCAACAAGTCAATGGATCAAGTTAGAATGAAAGAGGTTGCAGGATCTTCAGCACCAAATACAGAGACTATTCAGGCAGATGCTCTTTCCATAAGCTTATAAGTGAAGTAAATGAAGATTGATTTTTCACGAATTGATAGAACGGATTCTCTCATATGGATTTTTTAGGCTGACCAATTTTTTCGTACTATAGTACACTGGATGCACGACGACTGACTATCGTCACTGCCCACTTCGAAGGTAATGTAGTTCCTTGGTTCCAAATGCTTCATAAATCCAACCTAATACCTACATTGGCCTCTCTCAATCATGCCATTGAGGAGCATTTTAGGCCATCAAGGTTTGAGTTACCTCGAGCTTAGTTGTTCAAGTTGATAGAGACTAGGTCAGTAGTTGATTATTACACCTAGTTTATAGTCTTAGCAAATCGATCTGATGGCCTCAATAAGAAAGTTATTTTGGAGGCTAAAAAAGCACCTTTTTCTACCGCAAAAGCTATTTTAAGGAAAAAAGACTGTTTGGTTGTAAACTTCAAAAGCAATTTTTAAGTAGAAATAGCCTTTTTAAAAGCTAAAATACAGCTTTTTCAAAATCTCAAATTTGGAGCTTTTCAGAAAAGCCCCTTATTTTAGCTTTTTTGAGTAGACCTTTTTGCGTCTCTTATGCATATACCAAAATCAAAAGTGACTCTTCTGTTTCTTTGGACGGTTCTGTTTCTTTGGTTTTGTTCTCAAACGTAAGAACTCATCTTCTCAAGATCAACTCACAGGTCTGTAGTTTTTTTTTTGGTAATACTGTTTCTTGTTATTTTTCCTCCTCCTCACTTCTTTGTCCTCCTCCCCGAATGCTATTTTAACAACGCAGAGGAACGTCTGCATTGTGAATGTCTGCGTTGTTAATGCAGAAATGTCTGAAAAGCTAAAATAAGGAACTTTTCTGAAAAGCTCCAAATTTGAGTTTTTGAGCTTTTTATAGTAATACTATTTCTTGTTATTTTTCCTCCTCCTCACTTTTTTGTCCTTCTCCTCGAATGCTATTTTAACAATGCAGAGGAACATCTACGTTGTGAAGGTCTGTGTTGAACGCAGACGGTCTGCGTTAAACACAAACCACGTACACGTCTACGTAGACGTGGTCTTTGTTTAATGTAGACCTTTTCAAGGCCATAGCAGGACTATGGAAAGCACAGAAAGTTGAAAACAACAGATAAATAGATTACTTGATAAATAGATTACTTTGATCTTTAACTACAAAACACTAATTCAGGTTTTTACTGAGTATTTTCTAACTACCAGACTCATTACAATCATTCTCTATAAAAATTTTTGGTAGCTTGACCTTTTTTTCATAATCATGATTCCAAACTTTCAAAACTAGATCTTAGAGCATATAAATGCATATTTTTATGTTCTCCCACTAATTAAAGGGTGTACAAATTTTTTGATCCATTTTAGAAAAGGATGTTTATGTCTATAGATGTTACTTTCTTTGAAGGTATTTCATCATATAATAACTACCATCGTTAGGCGGGAGCAAAATATAAGTGAAGATGAGTTCTTAGATGGTTTAGATCTCAGTTTTGAGTTTGCTTAGAGTGATACTTTTCATGATCATTCATAAAAATACAACCCAAAATTATTGGAAACAAATGAAGTAAATATTGACAATGCTGTGTCAGTTAATAGATAACCTATGACAATGCCACCATAAAATGATATTGTAGGAAACATGGAGATATATGAGAAATGATACAAAGGTAGTGTATATTTGATAGATGCTTATTTGACTATAATTATACACCCATGTTTAACATGTTTTGCTTGATATTTCATAGTTTTTTTTGAATATTTGGTACTTAATTAGCTCTAAGTGCATTTATAGGATAAATTTGCCTTCATGGATTAAAAGGAGAAGAATTTAGATGAAATGAACAAAGATTTGGAGCAATTAAAGATCTACACGACTGTGTACAGTGACAGTGTAAGTCTCTGTAAATATATGAAGATTGAATAATTTAAGTTCTAGTCATATGGAGTTACATGCCCATGTATCTTGACATACACAACCATGTATCTTACTCATGTAAGTCTCTGTGCAAAAGTGACATTGCAAATTCAGGTGCTTTTAATTATACACAATCTCTCACATGCTCATGTAAGTGACTGTGTATATCTCAAAAACCCTAAATTTTACTATAAAAGGGTGTGTGCGAAGGAAAATTAAAGAGAGCCAATTTTTGCAACAATTTTAAGATGTAAGACGCCTAGAGAGGCGACAATTTTGATCAAGGGATGGGGAAAACATGAAGAATATGTCAAGAAATCTAGTAGATAACTACACCAAATCTAAACTTGTATGAAGATTCAATAAAAGAGAAAAGGGGGATTTAGAATTATGATTTCTTTGTTTTGCTATTAGTTTTTCTGTATGTTTATCTTTGATTTCATTTTCTATGATTAGTAACTGAACGTGTTTAATGTCTAGGTCTGATGAACCTAGTTTATGATAATAATATGTTTTTAATGTTTTATTTAATTCAATTATATGGATTGATTACTTATGATTCAATTATGCATTTATTTCTTGTTTTAATATATCCAGAATATTAGTGCTTGATTTGATTTCATATGATTGAGATTGAGAAATCCTCTTGTATGAATTGATCTATCATAATTGGAAGGAGTTGTTTGTAAACCTAGAGACCGGCAGACATAAATCCTCTAGATTAGGGTCAAACCTAATAACGGAATTCATAAATTGATATAGCAATCCTAGGGGTTTTAACTAGAAAGTGTTATGTTAATTAACCGATGGATTAGTTTTTAATAATCTTGAGAGAGATATCAATATAAGAGAGGAATTTTTACAGTCCTATAATCAATAATATAATTGTATGATGAAAGGTTAATTATTTTATGATTCTTAAAGGGGATTCATCACTTATACACTATTATTTGATATTGATTTTTCTAAGTAATTTACTTTGTCTTACGTTCATTATTGTTTCTAAGTTTAATTTTTAAATAAAAACTAAAAATTTAATTAAAGGCTAGATAATAGAAAAAGGGTAACTATTATTATTTACCGTCTTCATGGGATTGACCCTACTTGCCTATGCTAGCTGCAACTATGTTGTAAACTTGTAATACATTTAATATTGACCTTAACTTTAGGCCAATTAATATTGAAAGGACCGCCTAGCACAAAAGCCGGAGGCCACCATTTTGCAACATCTTCATATGTCTAACTAAAGGTTAAATTAAAAAAATCATGATGTTTTCATAAATTTTCACGTTCCTAAAGGTATTTCTATAAGTGATTCTAAGCTAAACTTTTCTTCTCAAATTGATCTCTCTATAGCTCTTAGGAAAGGAATTAGATCATGTACACAACATCCTCTCTCTAACTTTGTGTCTTATAAAAATATTTATCCATATATTATACCTTTATTTCACAAGCATCTAGTATTCCTATTCCTAACAATATTCAGGAGGTTCTAAAAGTTCCTGACTGGAAGGAAGATGTTCTTGAAGAGATGAAAGCCTTGGAAAAGAATGCAACCTAGGAAGAAGTCAATCTAACAAATGGAAAAGTTTGTTGGATGTAAATAGGTATTTAGTCTAAACGACTAGTTGTACATATGGCATAGATTATTTTAAGACTTTTTCAACAATGGAAAATTTAAACACGATCTACACTCTCCTTTCAATTGCAATTAATCTTGACTAGCCTTTGAATCAATTAGATATAAAGAATGCATTCTTAAATGGAGATCTAGATGAAGAAGTACATATGGTGTTGGACCCTAAATTTTTTTCTAAATTATTTATTATTTGTTTAATTATTGATTTATGATTTGTTTGTTTATTTATTCATTTTATAATTAAGTCCATTAATTTAGTGGGCATAAGTAGAAATTGGAATTAGAATGAAAATGTTAGAATTAAATTGGAGTATAGTATAGTATTAATGGACCAAGGAGTTAATGGGCATTAGATTTAGTGAAGGAAGGGTAAATTTGGAAAGGCTAAACAAAAGAAGGGCATAATTGGAAGACTAATAAAAATGTAGTCTTGAATTAATAATAGAGAAGAGAGAAATGTCATGGAAGAGAGGAGAGAAAGAAGACAAACGTGAGAGAAGAGAAAAGAAGAAAAAAAATCTTGGAAGCTAGGGAAGAAGAAGAGAAAATCGTGGGAGAGGAAGAAAGAAGAAGAAAAAGAAGAGGAAATCATCTTATTAAGGTAAACTCCATTACTTTACTTCTTGTTAGGTTAGAAAAAGGAATTAGAGAGAGAAATAGGTTGTGTTGGAAGAAGGAAGAGAACCCATATTGATTTTTAGGGTTTCTAAACTAGGTTTTGATTTTATTAACCTAGATAAGCCATAGGTAGGTTAAGCCTAAACTTAATTTTGTACTTATTTCTTTTTTGTGATTATTGAAGTTTTATGAATTTTATTAGAGTATTGGGTTAAATGAATCTTGGTTTATTTGAAGAAAAACAAGAGAACCTTACCTAAGAGCAAGAAGAAAGACAATCTTAAGCTTGGATTCACAAGCAATTATATGGGTAATGTATTTATAGTAATTGTGTAAATGGGCAAATTTCTTGCCTATATGTGCATACTTAATTGCTTAAATGTGAATTATTATGAATTTTGGAAATTGCATTATGATGTATTACTATGTCATGCCTTGAAAGATGCCATGATATTTTGTATATTCGAAAGAGCAGAAAAAGCATGAAATGCATGAGAATGAATATATGTGATGAATTGAATTGAGCATAGAAATTGTTTGTGTTTAGGGAAGAGAGAAACCATTTCATTCTTCACGTGTACATTAACCTAATGCCTTCTCCCGGTTGCCCGCTTTTGGCATATAGGATCTGAAGAATAGACTCATTTTGTTCATGGTGTAAGGTTTTTCCATTTCGACCCATGGGAACTCTTGAGCCATTTGTTGTGCATTGCGTCTTCAATGTCAAGTATGGTGCATAATTAAGTGTCATGCTTTGGTGATTAAATGTATATGTTATGATTTATGTGGCGACATTTTAACTATGAGTTTTGAGCTAGAATTGTAAATGATTGAATGGTTAGAGTAAAATGAGATAAAGATGTGTGTGTATATATATATATATATGCTCGATTTGTATGGCTCGTTGCCAATGACTGTAAATATATTAGTCACTGAGCTTTGTAGTTCAACCCACTATTTTCACTCCTCAGGTGTGGAACGAGAAGGTTAACGATCCTTACAAGGCAATTGTCAAACTCCAAGATAGCTACATTTAGTGATTATGTTAGTTTGATAGCTTTTAAGTAGTTTTAACAACATATCGAACATGAGCATCCAATGTATTTTGTATTTTGTATTAATTCATTGATGTAGTGGTTATATGTAATTAAAGCTAGGCTCAAATGTTGTTTCTAATTAGTAATGAGATTATGAATGGAAGAAATTCCTTTTTGTATATATTTATGTTTACTTTTTAGAGTTGTTAATGGTGGTTGCAGAATTGTATCTGTGAATGTATGCTGATGGTTGTGGGAAGGTGGAAATGTGTAAGTGCAAAGTTTTGTGTTTGAATAATGGGTTCTGGGTTTGAAATTGAAGGTTTCGTCGTGGTGAAGCTAAACTTTGGCTGCGACGAACCTTTCTCGAAGGTGTTTTTGATTGATTTTCGGTAACTTAGATGCGACAAAACCAGACCTTCACCGCGACATATTTGTCTCGAGAGGTTCTTCGTTTTGATCCAAGGACTTCGTCACAACAAAGCCAGATGTTTGCCACGGCATATTTATTCTGAAGGGTGAGTTTGTTTGACCTCGAGATTTCATCACGATGAAGCCAGACGTTGGTCGCGGTGAACAAATACTTTGCCACGATGAACTTGCCACTGCTGATGGAAAAAATTTTCTTCTCAATGAAAGTTTTCAACTTTTTCATTCGAACAACCGTTACCCGACTGTCTTAAATTGTCACCTTGGGATAGGTAAAGGGACCCAGTCCCAACATTGTTTGGTATTAGAGCTTAGGCTTTCTAAAGATTCCTAGGCTTAGAATAAGTAGTGGTATAAATTATTATGATGTGTGATAAATTGTTTGCATTGGAAATTGATTGATTGCATTAAGTGGCATGCATTTCATGCA
Source organism: Erythroxylum plowmanianum (assembly GCA_025531925.1). NCBI lineage: Eukaryota > Viridiplantae > Streptophyta > Magnoliopsida > Malpighiales > Erythroxylaceae > Erythroxylum > Erythroxylum plowmanianum. The sequence continues at coordinate 5,440,533 of JANVCQ010000009.1, read as the reverse complement.
TACATGTAGGAAATAAGATTAAAATGAAATATAAGCTAATTATTAGTGTTTAAATTGAAGGAGTAAGATGCCACCACGTAGAAAGACATGGGGAGTTTTGCAAGGATCTATTACACCTGACTCTCCACCAAGAGAGTAGAGTACTGATAAGTTTAGAGCTCCAGGAAACACTGAGGCTTCTGTAGGGCACAATAGTGGGCCCTCTCGATCATAGACGCACGAGTCGCCTCTTCCGCAGGAGCAGATGCCTGCTCCATTGGATCCTGATTGTTCCAGGAATTTGTTCTGGATTTTGTCCAAGTTATGGGCCCGATGTCACAAACTTCTGCTTCGACCCTAATTAAGAAGGGAAAGCAGTTTGATAAGCTTAGGAAGTATAGGGGCAGTGGACTTTTATGGGACAATCGATCCAGAAGAAACTGAAACTTGGATAAGGAAGACAGAAAGGATATTGGAGCAAATGGATTGTGAAGATGATGAGAAAGTTGAGTATGCTGCAAGTCTGCTATAAGGGGATGCTCTGCATTGGTGGAAAGGTATGTCAGGGAGTCAAATGAAATAGTCAGTGTTGGCATGGAAGGACTTCCTAACTGGTTACAAGAAGAAGTACTTGTTTGAGGTGTATATTCAATAGAAGCAAAGGGAATTTCTGAGTCTCACCCAGAGGAAGATGACAGTGAGTGAATATGAGCACAAATTTACACAACTATCCCGATATGCAGCTGAGATGATGATGGGTGAGACCACTAAGTGCTGTAGGTTTGAGTAGGGATTACACTTAGCCATCAGAGAAAAAGTGGTGGTGCAGAATTTCTGTTATTTTCAACAGCTAGTTGAAGTAGCGTTAAGGGTTAAGAATGTGGAGAGCATAAAGAGTGTAGTGAACAGAAAGAGAAAAGGGAGAGAACAGTTCAGGAGGGGAGGTGGTACTCTTATGTCAGAGAGGAATGCCAGGACTTTCCCTGTGCAGTCTGAGGAGAGAAGCAGTGATGTTAGTAGGTCCAGACAGATGAGAACTATTTCTCATCAAGCTTCAACAGTGAGAGGCGGTGGAAGAGGAGAGGGGGACAAGTCATCCGTTCCTAAGTGTGATCATTGTGGCAAGTTCCATAAGGGGGAGTGTTATAGGCTGACGAGAGCTTACTTCAACTGTGGAGAAAAAAGGCACATGGCTAGAGAGTGCCTGTGGTATGCAATATAAGAGAGAACTTGGAAGTAAGTTTCAAAAGGGCTAAGATTGTGGGACACAGGACTGCAACTGAAGTGGGTAGTTTCTATGCAACTAAGAAAGTGAATCCTCTAAGGGGACCTAGGGGACTAGCACCAACTAGAGTGTTTGCAATGACAAGAGAGGATGCAAAAACAACTTTGGAAGTTGTGACTGGTACGGTTAAATTATTTGATGTTGATATTGTATTTTTGATTAATCCGGGGTCTACCCATTTATTTATTTGATCAAGTACAACTATGCATGGTATAAATTTAAGCCCACTGGATACTCTTTTGATAGTTAGTACTCCAATCGGCCAATATATTATTATTAGTCAAGTTTATGGAGATTGTGGAATCTTTATTGGTGGAGAATAATTAGTGGTAGATTTAATGCCATTGAAGAAGGGGGGTGGATTAGATGTGATTTTGGTCATGGATATGTTATAAAAGTATAATGCCACTCTAGATTGCAAACAGAAGACAATGGAGTTTGAGTTAGACAACAGTAGAAGGGTGATGTTTATAGGAGACAGAAAAGCAAGCACGCCTATAGTTATTTCGGCTTTGATAGTAGAGAAAATGATGAGGAAAGGGTGTGAAGCATCCTTGGCTTATGTGTTAGACACGAATCTAACATAGTGAATTCCTTCTTCACAAGAGAATTTCTTGCTACTATCATCTATACTGTTCATGCAAATCTTTATCACTCACTCACTATCATCATCGTATCATCAGCTACTTTTAATATCTTGAGAAGACCAATTTCTCTCATCCTCATAAGGTGATAATGTTCAAGTCATTCAAACTCAATGAAGTAATGAACATACTTGCTATCACATATGCTCTGGGCATCGTCAAAGGCGTGCCATTCCGTCCACATATTTACTCCTTAAAATCACCAATTTATATCTTACACAATTGATACCTTGATCTTCATTGGTCTTAGACAACATTCCTTTCTTTCTCAAGCATACTGACACCATTTTATTCCAATTTTTTTTCCAGAATTCACCTTTTCTCATGCTATATCATTTCATTCATCTCATATAAAGTCATTTATGTCTATTTCATTTCCTTTTTCTCTATTTCCTCACTTCTATCTCATTGTCAAATTTTCAATTATTTCATCTTCCACATGTATACCCTCAATCAATTCGAAATTATCGATGTATAATCATTATGAAATTTTGACCTCAATTCCACTAATATCTTCTTACTGCAGATCATAACTCTTTTTGTATTAACTGAACAACCACTTCGGTTCCAATTTCTTTGTCTAAAGGTCATAACAAAGTTATGCTCCCATTGCACTCTACTTGTAACACTTATATCCCTATATTTCCCCAACAATCCATGGCAACACATTTGTATCTATATCACTTTCGAAAACATATCACCACAGTACAATATTACTGTCATGTTCCATAATACACCTCCAATACAT
>JANVCQ010000009.1:5416374-5431747 GCA_025531925.1 Erythroxylum plowmanianum | reverse complement strand
AGTTTGTATCCATTTAACAAAAGCTTTTTAACTAGCACTTTTTGACAACAAGGTTTTCATCCAACACTCTTTCTATTTGTTTGTTAATTTATGTTGTTGGTGTTTGTTTTAGCTAAACTTGATGTTTTCCATTCAAGTTTTAAAAAATTGGGACTCGATTGAGGTAACATCTAATTGTGAAAAAGAAGAACTATAAGCTATCTTCTTTCCTATAAGGTGTCTTACCTATTTGAGAACTTGTTGGTTTGACCTTATATACATTAAAATACTCTTAGATGATTTGTGAAAATAATTAGTTTCAAATGATTCACTAATGCTTCTAGTACTTATATGATCCCATAAGTAACGTCATCTTTCTTTGAAGTAGGAAATATGAAATTTAAGTGTTGTTAAGAATAATGGAATTGGAGTTGTCCTATATATTAGAAAGCAAACCTTCAAAATACTTCATTTGATATGCTACTTGGGTTGTTTTTTCTCACATTTGAGATAGATTTTTTCCAATGGTATAAAACTTAGATTAAACATCCTCTAATTTTTGAAAGATTGCATATAAAATTAAGGGAGAACATCAAAACTTAAGATAATAAAGATAATATATAGTAATTGTTATAACGACCAGAAAAGAAAACTTGTATAATTCATTTATTCATATATAAATTGATCAAGCTAAATGCACATTAGTAAATCAACTAACACCACTTGATTTTTTGTAATACAAAAAGCAAAACTAATAAAAATAATACACTTGCTTATATAGGAAAACAATCTATTAGAATTATTGGTACAAACAAGTGGAATCCTAAGTAAACTAGTTTGTTCTATATTCTAGTTATTTACCTTTTCATTTTTGACATAATCTTTAATTTTAATTACTTGAAGTGCAAACTAGTATACTTAAATTTTTAGTTTTTTGCTTAGTTGATTTTTCCTTGTTTTAATTTATAGGAGTAGTATTTGGTTTCTGTAGACTATATAAGGCACTAACCTATGTTTTTGTATCATTAATGAAGTGATTGAATTATGTTCAATGCCTTTATACTTAATATAACATTGATATTTATATGTAGGTAATTGAAGATTGATGGTTAGGATGAGAAATTAAGTTTTATGGTGGGAAGTTTATTTATATGGAAGAAGTAGAATATATGGCTACAGATATTGGAAGTTAGGATATTAAAATTGGTAGGTTTTATTAATAGACCTTGAGATGATGCTTATGGAAGATGTACAAGGACTTGAAGCAAATAAGTTTATATATAGCATACTAGGTGGTAATGCAAAAAAAAAAAGTTGATGGCAGTGTGAAGGAATGATGCTTATAAGATGGAGATATGTAAGCCCATTGCAAAACATAAGGTGATATATATCTATGTTGATCATGGATCAAATTTGATATATTTAAAATGTGGATATTAAAATTGGTTTTGAATGTTCTAATGATGCTATTGATGTTGAAGTTATTACTAGGATTACATATTTTGTCCCTATTATTGTCACTCAATCCATTGTCATACAATCTACTAATGACGCAAGAAAAAAAGTATTTGTTAATGTAAGGATTAAAAAGGACCTTGAATTGGGTTTAGATAATAAAGAGTTAAAAGTATCTAAGGATTTAGCTACTTCATTTAAAAGGAGGAAATTGAAGAAAAATAAGAGTAATATTTTCTAGAAAACAAAAATAGGAGAAGTTGTAGAAAAAAGTGTAGCAAATCGTAGAGATGATGGTGATGGGAATGATGCATAAGATGAAAATATGATAAGCTTGAGCTTGGAATTTTTTTAATAACTCTAACTAATTCAAGGTAGGACTTCACAAGCTTATGGTTAACGAAAAAAGGAATTTTACTCTTACTAGGACTAGACAATTTGTGAGAGCCAAATGTGTGAGTAGTTGTTGCAAATGGTACATTTCAACCAGCTTGGTGAAAGATTAAAATAGTTTTTCAAGTAACTATTTTTAATTTTTTCTAGTTATTTTCAATTCATGCATTATTAATATTATGGATTAACTATTCTAATAAATGTATGTAGGTAAGAGTTTTCAAGAAGCAGTATGTTTTCAATCCTAACTTTCACAACAAAAGTATGGGTACAAAGTGGATTGCTAAAAATTACTTTAATAGCCTCTCAAGACGCACTGCATGGTAGCTAATAGACTTGACTAAGTTGGTTAGGAAAATTTTGAGAGTTGATGACGGGTATAATATTTGTTATAGGGCTAAGAAGTTTGTAATAGAGGATATGTAAGGAGGAGTAAAAGTAGAATAAGTCAAGTAGTGGGATTATAGGGAAGAACTATTTATGACAAATCCTAGTAGCAAAGTTGAATTGGTTTCTGAAAGGCCATCACTTAAAGTTGATTTGTAGCCATCATTTATATAACATAAGTTTTGAATGTTGTAAAAAGGGATTCTCAGCTGGTTCTAAAAGGTTGATAGGACTAAATGGTTGCTTTCTTAATGGTATTGTAAAAGGCGAGTTATTAACAACAATAAGAATATATGGAAACGTTTAGATGTTCCATGTGGCATAGGTTATAGTTTATATTGAAACAATGAGACGTAAAACTATTGAAGAGAGAATTAGATGTAAATGATGGAGGTGGATAGCTAGTGATTTCTAATCAACAAAAGATTGTCTTAACTTTATTTGCTTTTATAAATATATTTTCTTATATTAATTATTTACTGATGTTTGTCAATTGAATGATATGTAGGGTCATACAGAGGTACTTAGTAGGTAGCTCCTAAAGGATGAAGTAAGTTTTTGGACAAGACACATAATTGCTAATTAGAGAAAGAGCGATCATGTGAGACTTAAATTGGAAAAGCTATTTTGGAAATATTGTAAGTCATTTGATGAACATGAATTACTTTTATATTTACACAATTTAGAAGAGAAGTTAGAAGATGCTCATATAGACTTACTAAGAATTCTAAAGGAGGAATAATTAAGAGCATATTTCAACAATTCATTAAAATGTGATATTGTGGACAATAATATTTGTGAATTGTTTAATGAAAGTAATATTAAAGATCAGGCAAAGAACATTATAAAAATGTTTGAGGAAATTAGACTGCTCATATTAAAAAGATTTATTAATAATAAAAACAATGGAGAGATGAAATTCCCAATAACAAAGAACAAATTAAGATTTAATAAGGAGGTATTGATTATGAATTTGAGAGTAATGGTGACGATGGATTTTAAGTAATCATAAAAGAGTAGTTATAAACTTGAGATGTAAGATATGTGTCATGGTTGCGATCGAGTACACCAAAGAACATATTGAAAAATACATATCATATTGGTTTATAAAGGATAAGTATCTACAAGGTTATCAATATATAATAGAGATAATTTGAGTAAGACTGAACATGGACCACCATTACCACCTCTATTTTGAAAAATGCCATGCAAGTCAAAGAAGAATATAATAAAGGAGAAATGGAAGAATTCCACCAAAGGTAATAAGTTGTTAAGGAGGGAATGAAGATGACTTGTCAAACATGATAAGGACATATAACAAAACCATATGTCCAATAAGAGGTGTCTCACAACAATTTGTCATGACTATGGGACTTTATAGGGTGAGGAACATTAGTAACAAGACTGTTCATAACTCAACAAAGGTTATAGGTATTCAAAAATCATAAAGACTTATAAGTTTGAATTATTTTTAACAATTGAGTTACCCTTTGATTATTTGTTACCTTTTTAATTAAGATAAAACAAATACAAGGATGAGGAAGACAAGATCAAAAGCATCAGGAGTACTAGAGGGAGTACTATAAGAAGTTAGTGAATTGAACTATTAAGGGTATTAACATTTGCTACTTTGTAAATGCTACATCATATTAGACAATTTCAATAACATTGAATTTTGCTGTTTTGTTGCTTTGTTTTAAAGATAAAAGAATATGATGCCTTTTAAATATATTTTAGGTAGTAGTTACTACTTCTATGGTGTCTTTTATATTTTATATTTAATTCTAATACATAAGAGACAAAGCTTCTTCCATGATTCCTTTATGTTTATGAAGTCCGCCTTACACACCCATTAACCTAAAATAATAGAAAATTTCTTGATCCAACGCATTAGCAAGCTTGCATCTATTTTTTGGCTCATAGTGTATAAGCAATAGTGTGGTAAATAAGTAAGTGGATCTTCTATGTAAGTTTAGACATATCTACTTATGGTTTTAGGGTACTAGAAAACATCTATTTGCTATTAAGAAATTGGACTCAACAAGCACACAAGTGGCAAAGAGAAAACATCAAATTGTTATTAACAAATTGGACTCATTAGACATTTCTTTTGTTTCTTTGTTATATCTTGTTTCTTAACCCATATTTTATATTTGTGCATAATATTGAGCTATTAAAACATATCATAGATGTTGTACTCCATTTTAGGAAAAATATAAATTTGTTTTGAATATAGTAAAAGTTTCCACCTTAATATGACGATGAAAATTCTACACTTCTAACAATATAATAAAATCAAGCTAGACAAAATGTTCCCATTTTTACAAAAAAAGAAAGAAAGTAATGGTTGTAGATATGGGCAAATGTTCATAGGTGAAATTTGATTCCAATCCATATAGTTGTCTACGTGTTCATAATATTTCCACGTAGATCTTTAAATGTCATTTTAAAGTTTGCTCCTTTAGTCACGTCAATAAATTTTAGTGGAGCTTATCTTTTAACCTAAGTGATATGATTTTTGAAAAGTTAATCACTAAATTAAAAAATAAAAAAATTAGCACTAAAAATGAAAAAAATTCTAAAAATTTGGCATTATAAAATTTGTTGTCAGTTAATTTTTCAACCCTCCATGTCCTTTCAAAGATTTTAAACACAACTTCTTTAACAAAAACTTTATCTAAAACCGGTTCAAATTTTTTATAAAAGGTATTTTGATGATCAAAAGGGCTTTCTTTAAAACTTTTCCAAAATTAAGGGATAACAGAATTTACATTGCCAAAATTCCTTTTAATTATGACAATAATATGCATTGTTCCCTAAATGTTAATAATCCTATTATGATTAAGCACCTAATTTATTGTATTGATCCATACAAAGTTATTAGAAAGATTCCAATTATTCGATACAACTTGAAGTGTTTGATTCTTCCTCATTGTTAGTTCTTAACTTGAATTTCCTTAAAATGTAATTGAATTGTACTTAGTACTTCCATGTTGCTCATTTGGCTCGCTTTGACGATTTTGCCCATTAAATAACTTGCTCTTCCATGAAACATGATCTTTCACACATTGCTTGGTTCTTTAACCTATTAACTTAATAATATCACCAAAAATAACAACATTACTAGCAAAATATATTATTATCATAAAAAATATGGGCTAAAACCTCAATTGGTCCAATAAAAGTCATAAAGAAAAAGCAATAAATGAAAGTACATATAAGTGAATATAATAAAATTCTTTTATTTTTATTTTTTGTGTGTAATGATTCTAAGAAGATGGATAGTGTAGATAGGAGCTTAGGGGATTGGAGAATGTGCTGATTAAATTAAATATAATTTAAAATATTAAATAAAAATAATCAATGAAAATAAAAATAAATTAGATTAAAAGAGTGAGGATTATTATTTCACAATGGCGGAAGAATGTCAAAAGAAGATAAAACAGGAAAATGACGATACGACACGGGGGAAAGAGGCGTTTAGCCCAAAAACCCGAATCTCTTCATTTAGGGTACTCTGTCACTCTCGAGGGTTATAACAAGTTTGGCATTTGAGGTTTTAGGATTTGTAGTATTAGAACCTTCAACTTCAATGGCTTCCCTCTTCAAGGTACGTACTGTTGTTCCTCCGCACATAGTTATTATAGTTCTCAATTTCTTGGCTTTAAGAAAAATTAAATTTGGTTGATGTTGTCAGGATCCAAACAAACTATCAGTGTATAGGGACAGAAGATTTCCAGGTAGTCAAGAGGAATTCGAGCATGCGCTTCAGACGTCATCAACTGTTTACATTGGAAACATGTCTTTCTACACAACGGAAGAACAAATTTACGAGCTTTTCTCTCGAGCTGGAGAGATTAAGAAGATCATTATGGGATTGGATAAGAACACCAAAACTCCTTGTGGCTTTTGTTTCGTTTTGTATGTTTTATTATTCCTTACATTATGATGTGTTTTTGTTACTTGTTTTTTGATGGGTTTGGTTTTGGCTTCTCGACCATGAACATTGCCTTCTTCCCCATTTCTTTTTCTTTTCTCAATGTTTTGTTAGTTTCTTTTTGGATGAGTAAGAATTCACTAATGGAGTTTTAGGTAGACTAAAACTCAAGCGCGACAATTGAAAAAGATAAAAAATAACTGTCTTGCTCATGTTCCACGTTCTTTAATTTATTGCGTGGAAATTATATGACAACCTACCAACCTCATTATAGTTTTATTTTCAACATCTGAAAGAGCTTAAATAGAGTTTTCCCTATTCCAAAGCCTGTATGATTTGCTCCTTTAGGGGAGAGCATGGAAATAGGTTTTAATATTGGGGCTCTTAGTTGGTTTTTGTACTTGTGTGTTATCAGATTTTATTCTAGGGAAGACACAGAGGATGCAGTAAAATATTTAAGTGGAACTATTCTTGATGATCGTCCTATACGTGTGGATTTTGATTGGGGTTTTCAAGAAGGAAGGCAATGGGGCCGTGGTAGAAGTGGCGGACAGGTGATAGTTCTGTTCCGGCTAGCAATTGTGAACATGATTGACCTTTTGCTTACATACATTATCTGTTTTTCCTGTATTGTTACAGGTGCGTGATGAATATCGCACAGATTATGATCCTGATATCCTTTAGTTACCAAGTGTTCTCAATGTTATTCATCTTTTCCTGAAGATGTGAGCAGTGTTAAAAATATTGCTGACCCACTATGAGATTGGCAATTTACCATGTGATTGAAAATGTCCAAATGCTTAAAGAATACGTTTTCTGGACTTTGGCATTCATTTTTTATGTACTCTACACAAGCTGAAACTACATTTCTGTCTTCCGGAAATTGTGAGAAGTGGGATCAATCTACAAGTGTTTGGACCTAGATGATCTTACAGTTCAAGTAGATCAAGTTGAACGGTTATTTTCTTCCAAATGACTTTCATATGGGTTGGCAACTGTATGTTAGACTGGTAATTGTAATCATTGTCATCTGTGCTAGCTTTGTCTTACTGGGATCAATGTCTTTGTGTGGTTCTGGATCGTGTCCTTGATTTATCTAGGTCTATCTTCTATAAAACTTGGCTGATTGCATTCCTTAAATATGAATACTTCCTTCTATGTTTATTTGCATTTCTGATGATTTGGAACTGAAACTTACCTCAATAATAGACTGTAGAGTAGGTCAGATTTGCTTATTGTGCTTGTTAATTATCCACATATTTTCAATGTCGTTTATCTTCTTCCCTTATGTTAGCACTAAAGGGGCATGATTCTATTGAGTATTTTAGCTGACTTGTTTCCAATATACATGAATGAATTTCATTTTTCCTGAGATAAGCCTAACTGCTTTGCCTAGTCAGAGTTCCTTTTAAAATGGGCTGAGAGCTTTGGGTTGGCACCTCATTTGCACGGACATTTAGCTACGTACTACTGCTGTTGACTTGTGCAGTGTTAGACTAACATGGATATTTGGTAGATTCAAGCTCCATTTATGAATGATTTCATTTAGTAATTGGATCATGGTTGAAATACACTGACTTGTTGACCAATTCATCTTCGATTTAAAATCAGTTGAAAAAGTTCCATGTCTCCTTTCAGTTTTCTTAACATGTTGTACGCAGAGGTGGTTATGGAAAGTTAATTCAGCAAGAGCTAGAAGCACAAAGACAGCTTGTTGATTACGGTGCTGGATCATTTGGTTCTTTCCCTCCAATTATGCCATCTCATTGTAAGTTGTTATTAGTATATGAAAATTCCACTTTATGAGTTATAAGCATGTAATATGTGGTCATGTTTGTTAATTTTCATCCAGACAGGAGTGAAAATGGAAATCTTAAACATATTAAATGAACTATCTTGATACTTGCAACTTAACTTGCCTAGATGGAAGGCTTATTTCAGACTTTGCAAACCTTGTAAAGCTGTCAGGTCTTTGTCAATAAGCATATAGGGTTGGATAAACTCCATATGTACACAGGTAGAGGCGATGCTCTCACTTCATATTCATTGCATCATAACTGAAGAACCTAGAGTGAAACTAAAACTAATATGTTGTCTCTAGTAAGTACAATTGATATTGGAAATGATAAGTCCACTTGAAGCAATGAACTGCTAAACAATGCTTACATACAACTAATACACTATGGGTAACAGATAGTTGCTCTTACATTTGAAACTTTAACAAACAAAGCATTGCCTGCATGGACCAAGGCTGAGTTATTCACTAAATGAGCCTGGATTGCCTTCTCTCCAAATATATATGTGAACAAATATTATGAAGTTCTATCTATATCAAAATGGGAAATTTAAAGCCATCATATGAGCAATATATTTTAAGATAAAAATTGAGATTTAAATGAGAATGATATTGATGAACAAATATTAATAATATATTTTACCTTGTAAAGAAAATAAATGCCTTATTCTTCTACACTTTTTAGATGCCTGATTTTGATTTATGGTGTTTCTTTTATTGCAATCTATTTTCTGGTTGTATTATGGATGCCCATTTATTCTAAGTTGTAATATGATGAAGTTCAAATCTAGGAAGGCATGCTTTGTTGTTTTGCATTTTTTTGTGATTATTTTAATATTTTAAGCTGTTTTTATGCTTTATAAAGTCTAATCGAAACTATGTAGTGTGATCTCTTCCTTTACTCAGATTGATAGTCTGGGTCAGGTCTGAAATTTTTATTCATGCAGATGGTAGACCTGGTGGAGGCCATGGTCATGGCAATTCTCATCGTCATGGTAGAGGTACTCTCTCTCTCTCTCTCTGTCTCTCTCTCTCTCTCTGTGTGTGTGTAGTGATTCTTGCATTAGGCTTAGTAAGAGAATTGTACAAAATGGGCAAATTATACATTATTGCATTGTATCAGCCTTGCTTTGATTTTTAAATTGTATCAGGCTAGCTTCGATTTTTAATCTCTATCAGCCTTGCTCTGATTTTTAGACCTTTGTTATGGTCCTATAACAATTCATTCAATCTGTGACATTTTGGTGAAGCAGATTATCACCGAAAACGATACAGGGATGATGACCGACATGCACATGAAACTTCAAAAAGAAACTCAGATCACGAATCGAGGAGGAATTCTGATCCTGATTCCCGCCCGGTAACTTTTTAAGTTTAATGGATTAAAATTGTTTCCTAATTGTGCCAAATTTGCAAGTGATTTCAAACCATATGGCTCCTTTTTTCTGCAAATTACTTGTTTGAATTCATTGGGGTGACTGCTTAGTTACCCAATATGTATGTATGTATATATCTATATAGCTTAAGAAATCTTAAATGCAGTTGCAGAAATCATTGTTTCTTTCATGTTATAGGAGAAGAATCCTCGTTTCCGAGAGAGTGGTGACTCTGATGATGAGGATGAAGATCAGAGAAAGCAACGATCTTAGCCTACTCTTCCATTAATACTTCATAAGGTGTTTATTATACTTACAAATTGTTGTACTGAAACCTTGGAAGGATGAGATGACTACTACCTAAACTTTGTACTCTTTTTTGGTCTCTACGTAGATTTGAGTGATGGGCCAGTACTAGAACTTTTCAAGACTATGTACAGATATGGGAGCACAAGATTGGTTTCAGATCAAAAAGTCCTTTTTCTGTTTAGCATGTCCAGTCTTTTATTCCTGATATTGGAACTCTTTGAGGTTTCTAGTGACCTCGTGTTGTCTGTTTACTCAGCAAGCTTATTGTCATTAATCTTCACTAACTTGTGTAGAACTGACAATGGAAATTTTACGTGGCTACATGGTCTTTTTACAATGAGGATGCGTGGAGGGGATGATATATTGTATACTAATTTTCTACGATTTTATGAAAATAGGGTTCAAAATTGAGTTGTTGCATGATTTAAGTATACCTATTTTTTACATTTTTAAGACAAAATATTAAATCGGAGGAGCGATGGTACCAGCAGTGCTTAAAAGAGAATACCAAGGCCATGAGGCAATGCCCAAAGAAGAGAATTAATTAAGCTAGCAAAGGGAATACCTAATTCTAGGATTAGGCACAAGCTTGTTCTATATTCCTCTTTTACATCGCATCAATGCTATAACCTAATGTAACTCTAAAGATTTTTGTGTCTACTTTACATTTGATTTGAACCTTGTTTGCCAATTCGGTAACTACGGGCCAATCTTGCACTAAGCATTGTTGGTTGCAGAGTTTTAGCTTCTTGTTCCATATCAGTTTTGTGAATTGGCGCTCAAATAACAGATGATTGAGGGATTCAGTTTTTTGGTTATAGAGAGTACAATTTTGCTTGTTGAATGAGTCAAAGTATTCTTAGCCAAAGCATAAGGGATCTTTAGGTATATTGTTTAGGCACCATATGAGGTTTTCCATTCCATAAACAAGAAGTTTTGCACATGATTTGTTAGTAAACTTGCCAGATATGTATCTCAACCAGGTAATCCTATCTTCATTCTTGGGATTGGCATGATAGGTAGGATTATTACCAAGATTTCTCATGCAGCTCCATATAAGATCAACTGGCCATGACCATCTACATCCCTGAATGTTAGAGCTAATTTTTATGGATTCTGGAATGTTTGCCACCAGGAGTCTAGCATTAGGTTGTTCATGTAGAGAGTACTAATTTTCGTACCAAATTGGGGTTTTCTCTCCATTCCCCATAATGCAATTCATTACTACATTAAATTTCTCTCTTTTTGGAAGTCTACGTTAGTGTACATGATATGTTAGTATTGGCTTGAATTTTTTGTAAGCCTGGCCTTTTTAAGACTTTAATGTGCATCCATTGCACTTAAAGGGATTCTTGATCTATAAAGAGCTTCTAGATTATCTTTGTTAACAAAACTTATTGTTTTGATAGCTCTAATCCACATTCCCACTTGGTCCTTAGGCTTACAAACTTTTGCTTATTTGAATGTGGCCTTGTTGCTACATTTTGTAAGTTTTTCAACACTTTTTCAATGGCTTTGCTTATAGTGGTAGGGAGGAAGAGACGAGAGCATTAGTAAACCTACAAGTTGCAAAGAACATATTTTATTAGTTCTAATCTCCTAACAATGGTCTTCTAATTCTTTTGTTTGTTGCACCAAAGTGGAGTTGACAATCTTTGAAGATAAGTTTTGAGGCTACAATTGGGATGCTAACATATTGCAAAATTAATGTTGCTAGTTGAGGCAACGAGGCAAAGAGATTGCTTTTTATTTATTTTTTTGACAGAGAGACTTGATAAACTTCGAAAGTTTTGATGGCAATCAAGGATAGCCTTCACTGATTCAATGTCCTTACAAAGCATAAAAATATTATCTAAAAATGAAAGGTTAAAAATTTTGATCTTTTTGCACTTAAAATGGTAATAAAATTTCTTTTGCTTCTCAATGTTATTGGTTGTTAGCATGGGGAGGGGAGAACTTCAGTCTAGATGCTGAATAAATAGGGCAATATAAGTTCTCCTTATCTTAATCCTTTTGCTACTTGGAATGCTAGTGTACGTTCCTCATTCAAGAGTATATTAATGATATAAAGGTAAGATTTTGTTATAGCCATTTAATGGAGTTATCGGGGAATCCAAAAGTTGTTAACATGTTAAATAAAAAGCTCTAGTCTACTAGGTCAAAAGCTTTTTTGCAGTTCACTTTTAGTGCTCAACTCTTTAATATTAGTCTTCCTATGACAATTCCTGAAAATTTTTTATACTAAAAGGATATTATCCCTTTTAATCTTAGATGAATGCACCTTGACTTAGGCTTATAATAAATTGGAGGATGACCTTAAGTTTGGAGGCTGACATTTTGAATATAATATTGTACACTGCATTATAGTGTAAGATTGGTTTGTCTTGCAAGGTTAAGGGATTATGGATTTTAAGTATGAGACATATGGATGTGTTATTGAAATCCTTTGATAGCTTGTTTGACGAGAACTTTAAAATTATGATAGAAACAATATCTCCTATAAGCCCCTAAGATTTCTATATATAAGAAAAGAATGCATTCAATTTATCTCGACTGGGGCTTTATTCCTATCCATATTGAACAAAGCTCCATTAATATCAACTCTCACAAAAGGGCCAATGAGGAATTCTACTTGCTTATTAGTGATTGAGTGTGGAATGAAAGATTTGATGTCATAAAGACAAGAAATTATATCTCTTTTGCTTCCTAAAGAGTTATTGAAAATGTTAAACCAAAGAATTTAAGGTCCTTTGCTCTTGTTGTGCTATTGTTGGCCCTCGAATTTTTTTCTTGATGAATAAGCATGATTTAAATGATTTTTGAGGTTTTGATATATTAATTTTTTTTAGTTAATTATTATGTCAAAGTTAGTAGGATTTATTGGAAGGATAAGTGGAATTAAAGTGTTAAGGTTATAAGAATGTTCAAGGGTGTTTTTGACAAGACACATAAGGATAAAAACATAAGGCATATAAGGAAGGGTTAAATGGACATTGCACACTCATTAAGGGTAGGATTAGAAGAGGAAAATGTGGTCTTACATTTAAGAGAAAGAGAAAACGTGAATTGGGAAAGAAGAAGACAAATAAGAAAGAAAAAGAAGAGAGATTTTGATAGTTGAGAGAAAAGAAGAGAAAACAAATTAGGGTTTCAATTTTCTTAGCCTTCAAGAGAGATTTTTGAGGTTGTTCAAGAAGAGAAAAAGGTAGAGAAAGAGCAAAGCTTCCATTTGAGCCAAAGATCTCTTCATTTGGTGAAGAATCAAGGAAATCAAGAAAGACAAGAGAAACAAGAGTAGAGACATTTTTAGCAAGCCTATAAGCAAGGAAATCAAGGTGGGCACATGTTTATAATAGAGTAAATAAGCCACTACATGTTTTTTTTGAATCAAGAAAGTTTAATGATTTCAATTGCATCACAAGTGCTGCATTCATTGCTTCTTGAATGAATTGAAAATCTGCTATATGTGTTTGATATATGAATTGTGTTGATATGTGAAAAGATTTTGAAAATAATTTTTTGTGAAAAGATACATGTTTATGGAATCATGTTTTCAGAAATGTTTTTTAAATATCTCATGTCTATGAAAAGTCAAGATTTTGAAAAGTGTCATTTTGGGCAATATGTTTACAAGTATATAAAATCAAGTTTTGAAAATGTGCAATTTTGGGCAACAAGTTTATAAGTTATAAATTACATGTTAAGTGGGTTTGTAGTGGTCCCCTAAGTTAAGTCACGTGCACGTTGACCAAGTTAAAGGCTTCTCTCACCTACCCACTAGTGACATGAAGCTCTTTCATGGACTCCCATAAGTTCATGGTTGCCCAAAACTATTATGTGGGATTGCGTTAGTAAGTTATGTTCACGGCTAAATAGGAACCTTAGGGGAAAGATATAGTACGTTCTGTTTTGGATCTACTCAAATCATTCTGATGTACTTATGTGCTTACGATCTGTGAACAAATTTGATGCCTTTATGTTTTATGGTTTGTAAATTTGACTGCACGATAAGAATTCGAGAAACATGTGTTTTATGAACTCAAAGAGAATTTTCTGCGACAAGTAAAAGCTTTCAAAGGTTTTGCTTATTTTTCGTTATAAACTATTACCCACGAGCTTTCAAGCTCACCCCTCTCTTATCCCATTTTCAGGTAATAGCTAAGAGATCAAGTGATCAAGAGCCTAAGGAAATTTCTTCAAATTTGCTTATTTTGTATTTTGAGTTGATTTTGGGAAAGCAACGAGTTTGTTTGTTTAAAGACTTTTTGTAATTTGAGATTTTGAGACGATAATGTAATATAACTTGGAATGCCATTAAAGATTTGTAAAACTTTATTCTTTTGATGTTAATGAAATGTGAATGGTGCATGAATGATGTGAGTTGAAATTTAGATATACGTGAAGAAGTAATCAACTTGAGTTGATGATTTTGGAACATAAATCATTGACATATATATATATATATATATATATATATATATATATATATGAACATATAAGTGAGATGCTATAGAAAGGAAGGTAGGAATTATGACTGATCAGATGTAGTTAAAGGCGATGAGACAAATGAGTTGAGATTTAAGAGTTTAATGAAATCATTTTGGTTGCTGAATGGTTATGCTCAGGACATTTCAAGTTTGCACAGTGCAAAATTTCAAGTCTTACATAAGGGAAAAAATTTGTGTTTTGACTTTAGGGGCAAAAACTGGATTAATCTAGGTTGAATTTGATAAAGTTGTCTTCATGGAAGTTGTAGCTTGTCTTTTTAGCTTTTCAATGCTATAAAGTATGAAATTTTTGGATATCATAGTCAAAAGTTATGGTCCTTAAGTGGAGATGCTTAGGAGTATAAGACGTATTGTCTAATGATAACGTGTCGTCTGGTGATGATGTATCGTCTAGTGAGGATGCTTCGTCTGGTGAGGACGTATCATCTAGTGAGGACACTTCGTCTGGGGAGGACACTTCGTCTGGCGAGGACGTATTGTTTGGTGAGGATGCTTTGTCTGGTGATGACGTATCATCTGGTGACGTCATATTGTCTGGTGATGACATCATATCGTCTGGTGCACTGTTCATCTGGTCACATTTTTGACCCTGTAGATGATCAAATTTCACTTCGGAGTCTTCATATCTAGAAGTTCTCTTTCAAACCGTATATAAAGACCCCAATCTGAGGTTTGTAGAGAAAGTTATGCCAATTCTCCCAAGAGAGGTACAATATGATTGAGGACATAAACATACTTGTTTCTTTTAGTATAACTTCATAACCTGACCTCCAAATTAAGTGATTCTTGAAGCACTGGATTCCTGACACATTTTTCTATCTCTTGATAAAAATTAGTAGCATTTTGAATTGATTAGAAAAAATTTTGATTGAAGGAAAGTGAAGGAATCTATTGGAATAATATGAACTGGTGTTATTTTACTAAACATGCTTCTGCATTTTGAATATATCTGGATCTGTAGGGTTCCAATTGAGATGATTTTCAATGTGGAGTAAACTAGAGGCGTAGGTTTACAAATTATATGAAGAGGTCGAATTCTGATTTGGCCTCTAAGATGTTCAGTATTTTGATGGAAGTTTAGCATAGAATATGTAGCGCCCCCATACCGTAGGGTACACACCGGGACTCTCGAGGGTCGTTCCGACACATAACCTACAATAAGGGTGCACTACGAACAAACCCCACTATAATCCACATGGCATCAATATAAAAATCACTAAAACTTTGAAACTAA
>JANVCQ010000009.1:5402875-5416274 GCA_025531925.1 Erythroxylum plowmanianum | reverse complement strand
TCAAACCATATCAGTCCAGAATTCACCTCAAAGCACAGTACACACAAACTTACCTTTAATAGCATTTTTCAAACAAAACAAAATAACCTTAACTTCGGAAAATCATAACTTTCAATTTTGATATCGAAAAATATCATACTTTATGGCGATAGAAAGCTTTTAACATAAGCTACATGTTTCATGAAGATCATTTTCTCAAAATCAGCCCAAATCAAAAAGTCAACTCTCTGTGCTATTTCATCCACAAAAGTCAAACTTGCAATTTTCTAAAATTAAACACTTTCACTAATCATTTCTTGCTTTTTCAACTCCATTTCTATCAAATGATCATAAATTTATTCGTACTTTTTATTCAATTACAAGAAATCATATCATATTTTCTCATTTTATTTCATTTTAAAAATTTCTAATTTCACTAAAAGATCGGGATCCAACATATTCCTTATATTTGTCACTAAAGTTAACTTATGGTCTTTTTCCGACGACTCTTTTTGTCGGTAATTTTCGTCGTCAAATTTGTTTCTCTACAGAAAATCTTTATTTTTCATCGGTAATTTCCATCGCTAAAGCTATTTTTCTTGTAGTGTTCAAATCCTTTGATTGCTGATTGTGCTATTTTGTGATAGTCAATATTGTAATAACCGCAAGTGCTACGTAACTATAGCTAATACTAGAAAATACAGGTCAATCCTGCGAAGATTATGAATACTAATAATTACCTTCCCTTATTATCTAACCTAAGAATTGATTTTAGATTTTTAACGAAAAGAAACTAAAACTAAGGCAAGTAAAATAAAATAGGAAATGAAATTGAATAAAGAATTCAGGAAGAATATCTGAAGAGGATGATTACGTCTGGTCATTTGTTGATCAATCCATACACCGAATTCATGTATTCGATCCTTCCATTTCTTAGGTGGATGATCATCGAATGTGATAGGAATGGATACGTACAGTAAAGCCTATCCTTTACTAATCCAGTCCACCGGCCTCAGGTGTCGAAACCTTTTCAGTCCATACACTGACATAAAAAATTTGTTTGAACTTGATACGAAGGAGATGGGTATGATGGCTATAGATTTGGAAAATCTGAAGAGGATAAGCCATATATGTGTTGAGATTGAACCGCATGCATATTAGCTTCCATTTGTCATAGCTCGCACAAGATGAGTGTTCAATCTTATTGCAGCAAGGATTGATAGAGCCCATAAAGTCGGATTAAGCTTGTCAGGCGTTCTAAGTCAACAAGCGTTCATAGCAAAAACGTGGCAAAAGGCACTATGAAATTATCGATATCAAAGCATTAGTATCTAAGTTTTGAATCTCCTAAATTGTAACAAATTAATCATTTATCATGCAATTATTTGTTGATTATTTATATTGTGAAGACTTCTATAGTATGATAATTAGGGATAAGATCACAAGAATTATGAAACTTGGTGGGGAAGATGAGCAGCGACGAAGCATGAGACCATGGAGCCATTTGGTTGTGGATTCTCCAATAAAAGCATCCACGGTTGAAAAGCTAAAATATCTCTTCTTTTTCTTTTTATAAGTGGGTGTTGGTATATATATATATATATATAATTTAGTGCGAGGAGGAGGAGAGTATGGTAAGGGGTTCCCTAACTTTTTAGCTCTGCTATGTATTGGTGTGTGTATATATATATATATATCAACACCCACTTTATATATATACAAATACCAACACCCACTTTCTTAGACTTTTATACCACTTCTCTTTATGTATTTTAGCAAAAAGAAAATGTCCCATTAGAAAGCGTCAACCCTCTTCCAACTTTATTTTCCTTTAGGTCAGTGGCTCGATATCAGGAGAAGATGAGTAGGGGGACCAGGTTTCAAATTTTCACGATCCAACACGTGCAAGGGACACGCTTATGTTATCAACAACTATTGACTCTGACTCAAAAAAGGGTGACCTTTTATCACAATTTATAGGTTTCGAGTCAGATTATCTAAAGATGCATACCCAAACAAGTACGAATATAAAGGGTTATAAGTGGGTGGATTGTTTTTACCATACACCCATATTGTAAGGTGAAGGAGCATCATTTTGGAAATGGTTGTTGCACTTTCATGTCACTTAAGAGGACAAGAAAACAGAAACTTTCCCATCGTGATCTCGCAGATGTAATGTTGAAGCCAATTTCCCACCTTCTCTCTCTCTTTCACTTAACCAAAATGAAGGTGAATTATATGGTTTTGGACATACCACTAGAACGTGACTCTGGCCTTTAAATCACGTCAAACCCGGCATAGTTGGATTGAAACACCAAGCATCAATCAAGCATCAGTTAGCAAGTCAACACCTCTCACACATTGTTGTTGATATAAACAAGTGAGATCCACTGAAGTAGTACGAGGGAGGCCACACAGCACCAACTCTTTGGATCAATTTTGACAAGGAAACCACTGAACTTTCAAATGGATCACGCCAAGCCAATAGCACCGGGACATGATTTATAAAAGTTGCATGTCTAATATTCACTTGGGACTCTTCAACCACCTTTTCAAGAAACTACATAATTACTTTGCTCGGTTCTCCAAAACTCTCTTTCCTTTTTGCAAATTTCGATCATGGATGAGTCTCCATTTCAATTAGTAACCCTGATTAGAACTTGCTTTTTTTGTTAAGTCAACATTATCCAACTACCAATTAGCTGTAATTATCAAAATTGAAACTCTGCTTGATCCTTTCTGTAGTTGTCATAATCATTTTCCATACCCAACTTGCTTGGTAACTCTGGGCTGTAGGGACTGTTAAGACCCGTCTAATTAAATTGGAAACACCTATCAAACAAAAAAAAGGGCATGTAGTGGCGAACAATTTTGTCTGGTTCAACGAAAAAAGGCTAATCATTGTCAAAATATAAACAATAAAAGATTTTTAAGTCAAAAATAGAATGAATTCTTAATATTTATTTTTTAAGTATAGCATACATATCATTTTGTTAAATAAACATTCTTATATTATAAAATATATATATCTTTAAGTGATAAGTCAAACGAATGCTTAATATTTATTTTTATAGCATACATTTTTTAGTTAAATAAATACTCTTATATTACAAAATTAAGTAATATTTTTATTAATATGAAACTTATAAGTCAAATAATCAAAAACTTAATATTATATAGGAACTTCAAATAAAAATCGTATTATGCAATATATAACATAAGGAAATTATACCATCAAAAACTAATATTTTGATAAATAATATTTTCAAATAAAGATTAATTAAACAATATTAATAATATTAGGAGCAATAGTTAAAGACTCTGGTTGTGAATTTCGTTGTATTTCAAAATTACTATAAAATATTTTAATTATTTTTGTCTCTTTTAAAAAATAAAATTGATCTTTAGTTCTTTAATCTTTAAGATTTTTTAATTTAGTTTTATTCCTTTGTAATTTTAATTTAATGACTGAGTTTTTAAAACGCATATAAATTATGTTAAAACATTATTTTTATTAATGTAAGGTGTTCATTAGATAGTATGTGAATATTTATTTATTGCTCACACTAATAAATTTTGAACTTAAAGATTAATCGCTAAATTTAATTTTTTAAAAGTTTAAAAATTAATTAATCGCTAAACTTAAAGACTATGAATACTATTACTTACCTTTCCCCTAATATCTAGCATAAGGATTGCTTAGAATTTTAATTAAAAGAAAATAAAAATGAAAACAATTAAAGAAATAGGAAATGATAATCAATGCATAGATGAATTCTCTTAGAAAACTATCGTTGTTAGAAATTAGTATCTAGGCTCGAATTTCCCTAAAACCTTAATAGATTGATCTTTTATCATGCAATTGTTTACCAATTAATTGGACCGTGGAGACTTCTATCGCATGTTGGTAGCTGAACTTGAGTCTACTAACAACTAATCATAAGGTCTCTAACTGAATTACTTAGGTTAATCTTATAGGATTGTGTTATCGATTTATGAGTCTCTCTATTAGATTTGACCTATAATATGGAGGATTTATGTCATCCTATCTCTAGGATTGCAATTAACTCCTCCTAATTAGGATAGATCTATTCGCACTAGGATTTCTCAATCTCTACGTATGAAATATGATTACTAATAAAACATGTAATCAAGTCGCAATAATCAATTGAACCAACTGCATTAATAAAGGAATAAAATCATATCAAAGTTTTAACATAATGTTCATCTAACCTAAATACTAACTGGACATTTAGTTACACATGATCGAATACCAAATCAAACATACAATGAAAGAAAAATGAAACAATAACAATGGGTTCATAATTCTAAATCTCCTTGATTGTCTTTTACCAAATGTTCTTGCGATGTAGAGGCTTGATCTTGAATCTCGATATATCTATCGATGATTTATTCATATTTATCACTTCTTTGGACCAAAATTGCACCTAGAGAACAACTCCATGTTTGGAAATCGTCTCCTAAAGTCTCCTCTCTTCATTAGCCTTTGAAAATATTTTTTATATTAAAAATTAGGGTTCTACCAGACCATGTAAGTCTAAAAACATCTAAAATCGCAAAAGTTCACTGGCATGCAAAAATGCACAACTATGCACTCCTTCCAGATTGTGGACTTTCTGTTTTAAACACACTTGGTGCAAATTAAGTTCCAAATATATGATAAAAGTATAAAATATCAAACAAAATACACCAAATATGGGTGGTAAAATATAGTTAAATATTCATCTATCAATTGCTTATCAATCCCTATCTCTAAAGTGTCTCCAATTATTTTCTTCCTCTCCTTATTAAGATGTTGTATTCCTAATAGCTTATAATAGTCACCCCTTTTAAACAGATTTTTATGTTAACCTCCATTCCTTCCCTTTTTATATGAGTCAGCTTCTATTGGTAGAATACTAGCAACGAATCTTCAACCATTTCATCCTTTTCATTTAGCATCATAATTGTAATAACTTTAATAAGACTTTACATAACCACTTCTTTTCATTGATGTCATGATTTCAATCATATATATTAACTCACCTATATAACTAGCCAAGTAGCTTAACCTAAAAGCTGACCAATATGTTAATGAGAAATTATGAATGTTAATTCATACAGAGGTGTGAATCATTTTTATCTTCTCAAGTTGTATTCTAGGAAAAAAAAATTGGTTTTCATTAAAATGAAAAAGGACCAACGTCAGTTATCCTTGGAGCATTTACTTACGAGGTAAACTTGGATATGTGTGTGTGTGTGTGTGTGTGCGCGCGCGCATAGTTCCTATTCTTTGATTAACACTTCCTAAAGAACTAGCTTCTTTAGGTTTACTTAAGCCTAAGCATTCATCACTAAATAAGGTAGCCTCTTCTCCATTAAAAAAACTACCAAAGATGTAGGCTTTTTTTAAGCCACTTACTTTAACACCTTCATTAGCAGGGAAACAATATTGTGCCCTTTTTACTTCTAGTAGGGGTATGAAATGAATTCTTTCAAAAGGTTATAGACCCCCACCACCTAGCATTATATTATCTTTATGTTACTCTTTTTAATTTTTTTTACTACCAAATTTATTTTAGAATTAAAGTACCTTGTGTACTAATAGGAGCTAATTATTGCTCAGGTTTAAGATTAAGTTGTGGTTATAACGAGCTAGATGTAAGGCTAGGGAGATCTTTTAAGGAGGAGAAGCATAAGTTTAAAGGTTGGGGCTTTATTGTTTAAGTTATAACAAAATAGGGAAATGTATAAATGTTGAATTTTCAAATACTGGTGAGAAAAAAACAGCTGGAGCTAGAATCAAGGAGAGAGAATGCGAAGCATAAACTAATTAAGTAAAATGAGAATCAATTGAGAGTAGCCTAGAAGTTGAATTTGAATAAGTAGTAATTAGGGAGAAGCAGGTGCTAGAAAAAAGTGCTTTTTATAAGAAAATGAAATCGTAAACAAGTTGAGCTACTATAAAACTAAAAGCAAATATACATAGTACTTCCCCAATATAAATCTAAGCCTTTACTGTGGAAAGTTCAAGAATAAGACTACATGTTAAATTCCGATTAGTGGAGAGTGACCCATAACTTCCAAGATCACTAGTGTGTAATCCCTCTGTCCTCATGGCTTCTTCTTCCTCTTAACCCGTTAGCCCCAATAACTGTTTCTTCTTCTCCTAGACCTAACATTTCTCAATTGTCCCCTGTAAAAAACCTACCCCTCGAACCCAAACCACAAACCCCAAATTCCTCATCCTCTCTCTCCAATCAAAAATTCCCCTTTGGAACCAAAATCGTACCCAAAACCCCCATTCCACAAAACCTAGATCCTAGAAGTCAGTGGTTGCTAATGTAGAGGAGAAACCATCGATGGCGAAGGCGTTGACATATTACCCTCTGGAGATCAAGGATGACCAAAGCATGGTCATCCCACCACTAGAATTAGTGAAGAAAGGTGTAGTTCACTTTCGACATGCTCTCATCGGTTTCTTCTTAGGCAAACGCCCTGTATATCCAATGGTTCAAAGAGCATTAACCAAATCATGGTTAGCTTTCGAATTGATTGAAACTCTAATTACTGGTGCAAATAATTTCTTATTTAAATTTGATTCGGATGATGGGATGAATTCTATACTAGAAAAGGGGCCTTGGCATATCCAAGGAAAACCCTTTTTTCCTACGGAGATGGAGCTTGAATGGTAGGAATAGGAAGAAGTCAGAGTTGCTCCAGTTTGGATTAAGTTTCATAATATTACAATAGAATATTGGAATATTGAGGGGCTTGGAAGAATAGCTAGTGCAGTTGGTATCCCTCTCCTAATGGATACACAGACTGCCAAGATGTCCCGAATTGTGTATGCTAGAATGTGTGTAGGGGTGGAGTTGGGAAAGAGTCAGCCGTCTTCCTTCCAATTAGCTACTTATAACGAAGAGGGGAAAATAACTTTCAAGGCAATACAAATTAAATATAAATGGAGGTCGAAGAACCAAATATAGCAAAACGAATGGGCTCCTACTAGAAGACTTTTTGAGACAGGTTTACAACAATAATTGGAAAAGGGGAAGGAACCCATATAGACAAGTTTAAGTCAGCAACAGAAGAATGAAAAGGTGATTGTATTTGAACAGACACAATCAAATCACAAGGAGAGTATGGCCTCTAGAACCCCATTTGGACAAGGGGAGGGTAAAGGTACCCTATAGAATGGTCAACCTTATGAAATGGCAATGCTGAGTGACAAAGAGAGTAGTTCTTCTGGAAGTTTGATTGAATAATGCAAGGATGAACAAAAGCTAGGTGATCCAAAAGGAAACCATAAGGATGTTAATCTCCTAGACATAAGCGAAGCATGTAATTATATTTCACCTTCTAACTTTGAATTGATTCCTAATCATAGTCCGAGGATTATGGAAAAGGTAGAGGGGGACTTCACTGTTAGAAAGAATAGGAAATCTAGGAGGAAACAAAAGTAACAATTCTGTTATGACTTTACTATTATGGATTTAGTTTTTTGGAATGTTTGGGGTTTTAATAACTTTAAAAAGTAATTAGCTGTGAATATTGTGCTTAAGAGATTGTCGATTTCTTTTTTGTGCTTGATTGAGTATCGGATTAAGTCACTCCACTTTTTAAATAATATGTGCTCTTCATTGTTTCCTTGATGGCTTTCTTATAGTAACTTAGAGCAAGGTTTTAATGCTAGGCTAGTGATAGCTTGGAAGTCGAACTATTGCTTGTGTGGTCCTAAATGCACTAGTGATCAATTGGTATAGTTGGAGGTTACTCTTATAAACAACTCTTCAGTCTTCTTTGTAACTTTTGTGTATAGGTCTAACAATTATAATCATAGGAAAAATCTTTGGTTTGTCCTTTCAAATCATAAATACTCCATAGGAAACCATCCTTGGATTATTACGGGGGACTTTAATGTTGTTCTGTTCTTTCATGAGGCTGAGCCTATCAGTCCCTCGACTATTATTGGCATGAGTGATTTTAGATAGTGTGTTGAGGATTGTAATTTGTATGATCTTAATTCTAGTGGTCCTAATTTCAAGTGGAGCAACAAGCAAAGTGGTGAGCTCTTTATTGCTAGGAAGTTAGATAGAGCCCTTGTTAATGTTGTCTGAAGTTCTAAGTTTCCTAGATCTTAAGGGGTTATCCATAATCCTAACATTTCAGATCATTCCCCTATATTGATTAGGTCCTCAACAAATAAGTCAAAGAGACCATTCCCTTTTAGGATTGCAAACTTCCTAGTTTTACAACCAAACTTTCTCCAGATAGTAGAAGAAACCTGGAATACTCAAATCCAAGGAACCCCTATGTTTTATGTTGTGGTGAAGTTTAAAATGGTGAGAAATGCTCTCAAAATGCTTAATTTAGGTCAAGTAGGAGATGTGAATGCTAGAGTTGAGCATTGCTAAACAGCTCTTAACCATATACAAGATCAAAAGAGATATTTTCTTAGTAGCCCCTTCCTAGTTGACAGACTATTAATAACTTGATTAGACCCTTAGATGATCAGGAGTCACTCTACAAACAATCTTCCCGTATCAAGTGGTTCAAGGAGGGGGATAGAAATATCAAAATTTTTCACAATTCTATCCTAGCAAATAGTAATAGAAACAACATTCACTCTCTCCTAGGTGAAAATGGCATTAGAATTGTTGAAGTAGAAGAGATTCAAAACCAGTTCTTAGGTTTCTTTCAAATCATTATTGGGACTAGCAAGGACCTTCCTCCTTCTAAAGAGTTTGTGGAAATTTTTTTCCCTAATAAGATTTCTAATACTCTTAGAAACAAACTCATTACTAAAGTCTCAACACAGGATATTAAGGATGTTCTCAATTCGTTTAATCCTAATAAGGCTCCTGGGCCAGATGGGTTTAATGGGGTTTTCTTTAAACATACTTGGCATATAGTTTTCCATAATGGGAGACTTCTCAAAGAGATCAATTCTACTTTCTTCACTTTTGTTCCTAAAAATGATAATCCTTCCATAGTAGTTGACTATAGGCCTATAGCATGTTGTAACTTTATTTATAAGGTGATTGCAAAAATCATGGCTAATAGGCTTAGAGAAGTACTCCCTTACATCATCAACCCAAACCAAAGTGCATTCAGTAAGAACCGTCGAATTGGGGATAATATCTTGTTGGCCTAAGAGATCTTCAAGAATTACCATCTTGCAAATAACCATTGGAGATGTGCTTTCAAAGTGGACTTACAAAAATCTTATGATTTGATCCATTGGGATTTCCTATTGAATGTGCTAGTAGCTGTAGGTTGTCCTCTCAAGTTCATTGATTGGATAAGAGAGTGTATTACCTCTCCTACATATGCTATTTTGATCAATGGATCCCCCATAAAATTCTTTCCATGTAAGTCATGCCTAAGACAAGGGGATCCTTTATCTGCTTTACTTTTTATTATCTGTATAGAGGTTTTCTCAA
Organism: Erythroxylum plowmanianum; assembly: GCA_025531925.1. Lineage (NCBI taxonomy): Eukaryota > Viridiplantae > Streptophyta > Magnoliopsida > Malpighiales > Erythroxylaceae > Erythroxylum > Erythroxylum plowmanianum. The sequence goes on along the minus strand of JANVCQ010000009.1, from coordinate 5,406,849 downwards.
GGAGCCTCAATGCTTGCATAGAAGGCAGTAATTCTTTTATATACGACTAGAGATGTAAAGCCCTCAAACTCACCCATCTTTGGTTTGCTGATAATTTCCTAATGTTTTGTCATAGGGATTTGGCCTCGGCCCATGCCTTACTTAATTGCCTAAGAACCTTTTCCAAATTTTCTAGCATGGCAATGAACCTATCTGAGAGTCATTTCTTTGTTTCTCCAGATATGGATCAAATGGCTCACTAAATAGAAATCATGTTAGGTCTTAAAAGAGGTTAGCTTCGCATTCGATACTTGGGAGTTCCTCTTTTGACAAGTCGGTTGTCTGGGAGGGATTATTTATCCTTGTCGGAAAAAATTGACTCTGGAGTCAATAAATGGACCTATAAAAATCTCTCTTATTCTAGTAGGCTGCAATTAGTTATCTCGGTCCTTTTTACATTTTAGGTCTATGGGTCTAGCCACTTCATCCTCCCCACTTCCATTGTTAAGGAAATAGAGACAAAACTTAGGAATTTTTTGTGGTCGAGGAAGGTGGAAACAAAAGCTCATACTAAGGTAAAATGGAATGATATTTGTAGGTCAAAAAAAGAGGGAGGTCTAAGTATTAAACACTTGTCTACTTAGAATAATGTGTTGCTAGGGAAAAGAATTTGGTTTTTGTTTAATGATAGGGAAGCTTTATGGGTCAAGTGGGTTCACACAAATATTCTAAAAAGGAAAATTTTCTAAAGTACCTCTCCTAATAACTGTAGTTCGTGGAGTTGGAAGAAGATTTTGTATGTTAGGGACCAAATTAGGAACCAATTTAGATTTAGAATTGGAAATGAAAACTCTACTTTCGTATGGAAGGATCCTTGACATCCAAGAGATATCTTGATGACTCACTCTACTCCTAGGGTGATCAATGGGTCGGAACTTCCTATGACTACAAGAGTGTCTGACGTAATCAAGAATAATGAATGGCGTTAGCAGGAGTCAACAGTTGGGACTATTAGTAACCTAGAACCTTTACAATACCTTCCAGATTCTTCAAGAGAGGATAGTTTAGAATGGCTAGCTAGCCCTTCGAAGAAGTATGCAAATGCTTCTGCATACACCTTCATGAGACCTCCAAATTAGATAGTTCCTTGGTATAAAATTGTACGGAATAAAGGAATAGTCTTAGGTGTTCCTTCATCTTATGGTTAGCCTTCCTGAATAAACTACAGACAAGGGACAAACTTCTTTACCTCCCACACCCCAAATCGGTGCTCCTTGTGTGTTTCGGAATTGGACATTTATTCTTTGAATGTCCTTTCTCTAAAATAGTTTAGTTTAAAAGTCTAAGCCACTTCCAAATCCAGCTACCTTATGTAACCACTCTTCAATCCATTTTAATATGGGTTAACCAGTTACCTATCTTCAGTACATGTGACATAAATACCATCTTAATTATCCTTTCTGTTATTGTTTATAACCTATGGACTGAAAGAAACTTGCGAACCTTTAAAGATGAAGCCCTGGATATAGGAAGTTTCAACACAAGAGTGATCTTTCAAGTTATGAAACGCCTCAGCTCAAACACTAAGAGAAGGTAAATGTATGTGATTTTTATTTCTAATGAAATGTCAGTAGCTTTGACTCCAGGTATAGGTTTCAGAAAAGAATGGGCAATCTCAATCCCTACTTGATTGCTACAAAGGAGCACCATAAGATGAAGGGCAAGCCCCAATCTCCACCAAACTTTGATTATGGAAACATGATGACTAAAGCTACAAGGGGATTCCAAGACCGCTCACCCACGGATGTTGCTTATAAACAAGGAAGTTTAGATCGAAATCCACTAAAAAGATTTCGCATTGAAAGGTGAAGAATCAAATTATGATATATTGTTTCTCAGGTTAAGGATTAGTAGGGAGGTTGGATTGATTCATGGGATAAATGTGTTTGTTGCATGAAAGTGAGCTACTGGTAAGAAGGTCCTGATATGATCATTGCGGTGTAGTCTTAGCTTGGCTTGATATGGTGGTTTGCAAGATGATGGGAAACTTTGTAGGGCTTTTTATGTTTTTTTTTTAGTTATGGTTTGGATAAGAAATTGCAGCTTGGGCAATCTCTAGTTGTACATAACTTCTTATTATTTATAAATTTTTACTAATTTACCCAAAAAAAAGTTATCTAGAGAGAAGTCATGCTTTCTCTTTCTAGAAGCCATTTTAAATTAAATTTTGCTAAGTTCCTAATGCATAAAAATTGTAGAAAAATACAATTAAACTGACAATATTTTTAAAATGAAAGTAAATTAAAGAAGATTAAATTATCAATCTTCCAAAAATTTAAAAAAACTAAGAAAATAAAATTTTAAATTGAAAATAAAATGGAATAACTTGAATGAATCTTAGGGCTTTGACTATAAAATCGATTGTCGATGTACAATAGTTGTATAAATGTTTTATTTAGTATTTTCTATGTTTTCTTATTTAGATTACATTAACTTAATTAGGTTTATGTTATGTTTAATTTAATCTTAGATATGCTATTTAAGGATGAATTTGTCAAAGGATTGAAAAGTTTTACTAGGAAAATATTTTTGAGCACAATCTTAGGCACAAGCATATTGTAAGCTCATGTCTTTATATTGACGAAAGAAGAAAGTGAGAAACTTAACTGTGTGCTAGGACATATTCTCTTTTAAAAATAAAAAGTGAAGATATGGTTTGACACACAGGGAGCTTATAATTCTTGTCATATGATGAAAGGGATGCAAAGGAGTACACGTCTTAGAATACACATGTGCCTATTCTTATTTTCTTCTTTTGAAAAAATTATATAGGTGCAGTGCTATACACGATCTTGACTTATTCGTGTTTTATATCATGTTTGTTGCAAACAACCTATACAAACAAAGAACAAAACCTTTAGCTATTTTCAAGTTTCAATTTAGGGTTATTAATCTTTCGAGAGGAAAAAGTCCTAAAGAACATCTTACAATTGACTTTAATAGAGGGAGGGATATGGAATTATTCATAAAAAGTGCATTAAATCAAGAATTTAAGATTTTCATTTGAATAACCTTTTCTATGAATTCTTCAATTTTTTTCTATTGATTTAAGGATGATTTATGACTAAGTTTTCTTATGTGTAGATATAGGGAACCTTAATTTTTCTTATATAGATTGAGTTACGTATACATATAAAAGAGTTCTATGCTTTTGAAATATTTATATTGATATTACGGTTAGTGAGATACACAAGAAAGTTTAAAGTAGATATTGATTTTCATGCAAATGTTTAAAAGAACCGTTTTGTGGATTAATAAAAACACTACTATTAAATATTGAATGGGGTAATATAAATAAATCTATATAATGCTTATGTTGTTAGGATAAAACATTTTATTAAATTTCATAAAACTTTGTTACTTAAATGTGTTAATCATAAATAAATATTGTTTAATTAATTTATAGATATGTGGTTATACATTGAAAGATAATCCTAAAGGGAATTCTTATCTAGATGTTACATATTATCTTATTTCTTTATATTGAATACTTGCTTTATTCTATTTCTAGTTATATGTTGATCTATTATTGGGCGCCTATTCTGGGACCCAACTCTTGCGAAATTATGAAGGTGAGCGTAATCCCATAGGGTTATTTCTATGAACCCTTATTTGGCATCATCCCACAAGGATAGCGTGCCCATGAAAATCAAACATCAAAACAAACTTATTACTTTAATGTGGGATCCTATTTTTGAATGCGAATTCTAACTTTTGTAGAAATATCATAAGACTCTCGTATCTTTACTTCATCATACTCTTTAATACATTACATACAACTAATTTTCAACATTCACATTTCAATACCCTCAAAACAAAGAGTTTTACAAAGCTATAATGACCTTTCAAGCCAAACAAAACATAATCTAAAATCTCAAAATACAAAAGTTACATGAACTACAAATTCTTGAAATGTGACTAAAGCCTTGTGTTTT
>JANVCQ010000009.1:5365103-5384233 GCA_025531925.1 Erythroxylum plowmanianum | reverse complement strand
ATATTAATGGGACCCTATATTTACATAGGAGTATTTTGAAAATATATTATCTTATTATCTTATCGAAATTTGTTAAATTTTCAGCTGGTCCAAGTCGGAACCGAAGAAAAATATTATCTTAGAAAGTTTATTAATTTACCGAGTATCAATTTAAATAGGGTCTACTGTATTTTTAAAGCACATGTCAATTATGCATTAATTGTTTAGAATTTTTGGATCTTGGACCTCTTACGTGATTGTCATGCGCATGAATTGTCTAGTCGAATGAATTTTAAGACTTCTAGATTTGGACTATTTTCACTTGTAGACTAAATGGACTAAATCTATTTTAGAATATTAATAGTATTATATTGATTTAGAATGTAAATTATTAGATAAATTTTAAATAAGGATTACATTTTTTGACGACTTAAAAAATTAATCATGAGCTGTAACCATGTTACTTACACTTAATACCGTGTGTGACAACCTAAATTGAGCTCTAGAAATTAAGCTTTTGTTTAATAATTTTAACTACCTTCCTCGAAATTCGCCATTCCCTCACCGAGGATAACCTTTTCTTTTGCTTTCTTTTTATTTTCGGTAAAGTCACCGTCACTAACCTTAATCAAACTTAAGATTGGATTGGAAGTACTCAAGATCAAAGAAAGACTACTACTTAGACAACCTCGATACTTGACAGTGACACCTCTTACAAATTTGGCAAGGAGGAAGTAGACTTTTTGACCTCAAACGGCGCTGGATGTGTCCACTTATGTCTCCACCAGTGATCTTCAAAGGGTGATTCCAGAGCATTCCACTTTTGATTTACCAACAGAACAGCAATTGATTAAAGTCTTTCTATTATTGTTCTTTTGAACACTTCGAAACACACTGAGTTGATAGCTTTTGGTGGTTTCCACTTTCAAAGTACATAAGATACTTTTTTATTAATTTTATTTTGGACATGTACCGTCACTTGTTGGGATACTATATTTCATAGAAGTATGTTAATTTTAGATGGTTACAAACATCTGACACAAACTTGGCAAAAGCATAGTTTATATTTCATTTCAGTGAACGATAATCGGTTGTTATTCTAGAATTATTTGGTTGAGGACAATGGGGATTGTCCCTTGACATGGTTACAACTATTAAGAGGTGCATGTGTTGTTTGTTTGCATCATATAAGCGACAATCATCATTTGAAACGAAGCTAAGTGTACAGCCTTACCCAATTGGCTAAGCTCAAAAGATTCCCAATTGTATAATACAGTAGACAACTGCTTCATTGAAGCAAGTTTATCCAACTGAAACTGGACTAGTATTACCATTCTTTTCAAGTTGTGATATTCTTCCATCTGTTATATTGACTAAGCGTAAACATGAACATTTTACTAACAAGCACCATTGTTTACGTTTGAATCTTCTTAATTCTCTTGTAGAAAATTAAACGCTTCGATAGTATATCAGAGGTGGAGCTTTCAGGAAGGCCAAGTGGCAGACCATAATGCCTTTGATAAAGATTTACAACTACTATCAGGTTCGTGCATTTCATGTATCGATGTATATGTTTTGGACCATTTTAATGTCCTATTCGTTTACATTTATTGTATTCCCTTTCCATTCAATTCTTCCAGCGGATCTCTTTCATTGCAGAGTCATGCTTATCACACACATGAAAGAAAATTTTATGAACAGAAAGGAAAATTACTTTGCTTTGGGTAAAGTTTACTTTCAATTTCTCTACTTTATTTTCCGCTTCTCAGTTGTCAGGAGTTTTAAGATGTCGACAATAGAGCTGTCAATGGGTTGACTTGATTCTTTCCTCAAGCCACCAAAGAAGGAAGCACATCTTCCTCCAGGCTCTATCTCCAACCTCTTCTATGTTGTGAGCATGTGGGCATAGGATTATCTGTTAAGTGCATAGGATTATCTATATTATCTGTTCACAGGGGCTTAAGCTAAGTTGGGAGACTCAGTCACTGGTTAAAGACTTCCTTTCTAAGCAACTATGAAGATTTCTAACTAATTACTCGAAATTGTAGTCCTGAAAAGAGCTTATGATTTGCACATGATTGGGGGATGATATCGTAAAAAAAGGAACAGGAAGACGAAACATAATATTAAATAGTGGATATTTTTTTATTTAGTATTCGTGGCCAATTTCTACATTGAACAAATTGGTACCCTATAACCTTCAGATTACTATTTAACTCGATAAGAAGCAGCACATCTTTCTTTAAGCATTTTACTCATAATCATACCACCACCAATTAAATCAACACCTATCCCTTTTAAACTGTTGCAATTGCGACATTAGTTTCCACTGCTTTCATGGCTTCAAATCTTGGCTCCTTGGCCTGGAATTTCAGTCCAGCATACAGTTTCATGTAGTCCTGAAATACGAATTTTGGGTACACTTGTTTCTTCTCTGCCTCTGTTGTCTCTACCAAAGCTGGCGCTGGATAAATAACTGCATCGCTTCCAGGGTTGTAGAATGAAGCTATTGACATCCTTGTACCATCTGTCTGAGCAATCACTCTGTGCTCCACACTCTTGTACTTGCCATTGGTAATTACCTGAGGTTAAAACATTTCCATGGAGCTGAAAACTGACTGTATAGTAACATGTAGCAAGCAAGATTTGGTCACATCAGATTAAATTGCTATACCTCAAGCTGGTCACCAAGGTTGACAACAATGGAGTGGCGCATAGGAGGCACATCGATCCATTGGCCATCTTTCAGAAGCTGAAGACCACTAACCTTGTCATCCTGGAACAGCAAGATGATGCCTCCAGCATCTGTGTGCGCTCTGAGTCCCTTGATCAGGTCTGGTTTCGGGCATGGTGGATAGTTGCTAACTTTGGTACCAAAAGTTGGACCCCTAGAACCATAAAAGACCTTCTTAAGGTAGCCCTTTTCCAGTCCAAGGTTCTCACATAACAAGCCCAGCAGCTCCTCGGCTAGTTTCTCCAACTTCAAAGCAAATTCCTTCATCACCTTCCTGCAATATTAATTTTTTAGGGTCACTGTTAATAGGTGCGGACTTTTGGTTGAAAGAGAAGAGATTTAACTTGAAGTGAGAACAGTAAATGAAGAGGGGTCTGATAAATGTGTTCTTTTTTTTTTTTCATGTAGTGATGGACTGTTGTTTATGTACACGAAGATAAAGCCAAAAAGCTAATTAACAGAGCTAACTACCGACCATTCTTGAGATAAAAATAGTGGTCTATGTAGCACATGAAGATGCATATTCCACGGCAGATTCAGATTTCAGAGTCATTGTACATATCATATATATATATATATGATGCACACTGAAACTCAAAACAATTCAACAATTTGCAACTTTTAATAACCTGTACTCATCATCCAGATCAGGGGTCAGCGCAATGTCGGAGTCAGGTAGATGGCGCAAGAAGAAGGTGCTCTCCCAGTCCATATCTTTGATCTCTGTTTCGACACCCTCAAGAGCCTTACTTGCTACCAATTCCTTGAACCTCTGTTCCATGCATTTCTTGTAATGTCCTTTTGTTAATCTCTCCACGGTATCCAAAAACTCAGGAGCAATTCCATGGTTCAGCAGCTACAGAAAATCAACAGTACATGTTGAAAAAAATATTCCAGACGACTTAAGAGATTAGCATAATATTAACAAAACTTCTTGCTATAGAACACAATAAATGTGGATTAGGTACCTCAAAAAAGCCCCAGTTTTCACAGGCATCTTTAATCTTTTCCTTGGTGGCAGCGCTCTCCTCACCATATAACTTTTCCATGTTAATCACTGGAAACTCCATCTCTCCAATCTCTAACAAACTCTCTCTCTCTCTCTCTCTCTCTCTTTCTGTGAGCAAGGCTTTGTTCTTGTTAAATGAGTGGGAAGGTGGTGTGCTATTTATAGCCAGGCACGGTGGCGCCAAGAATGAGGACAAAGAAAATGGGACTAACACCCAAACAAAATTTTTCTTCACGTTTAATAGACATTACGGTAAAAGACACAGTATTTTCTCGTTTACAAAATTAAAAAAAAAATTATTTTAAAATTTTAATTGAGGACTCTTTTCACTAAAAGTCTCTCCTTTTCAAAAACAATAGTTTTGTTTGAAAACTAAAGAATGCATTAGTTACTAATGGGTCCGTGTTTTGCGTACCGGGAAGAACTGGGCCTAGCATACCCCAAGTTGGTACGCGACCACAACCATTAAAGGTATTGTCCTCTTTGGTCTCGAACCTGTTAACAGTTACTTCACAATGAATTAATATAATTGATTTGACTAGTGAATAACATCAATTATTTATTTAAAGATATTTTATAAAATAAATTGCTTAGTATTAATTGTTTAAGTATAAAATAATTTATAAGGATATAATTTTGAAAAAAAATTATAAAAATATAAATATTATATTTGAATATTTATTTGAATATTCTGATAAAAATTTAAATAGAGCAAAAGAAGTAACGTCATCTTTTAAAGCAAACGTATAATACTCCTTATAAGAGAGTTTTCAAAATTAGGATTCAATTTGTCAATCGAATCACCTAATTATTAAGTACAATTATTAACAATTTGACGTGGTCGAATAATTAAAATCTTTTAATCTGTTAAAAAATAGTTGATAAGATATTTACGGAATAGTAATTGCGAAATGCAATTGTATTATGTATCATAGACTTTGAGGGGACGTGATCCTTTGCCCTTCTTTATCTGTCCCATTAAATCTCAGTCATTCATTTATACGGGTTATGTTCCTCTTCTCTTATTATAAATAGATGACTGAGATTTAATGAGATAAGGTAGAAATAGGAGAAGGGGGACAGAAGAATTGGGGGCCGACTTTGAGAAATTTTAGTATTGCCTCATTACTATTTGGCTAATATTTATTTAATAAATAAGTAAAAATTATATAAATAAATGGTTGAGATTTAATAATACAGGGCAAAGAGAGGGAAAAAGGGCCAGAAAATTTGAGGGCGACTTTGAGAAATTTTAGTATTGCCTCATCACTATTTGGCTAATATTTATTTAGAAAATATGCAAAAATGATATTTGTGAATAAGTAAGAAAAACTAATCAGCAATGGAGCCATCGTGCATTGATAGCTTTCGGTCGGCATGGTGGGGCGCTGCAATGAAAGTAAGTCTATCCACCTGTTTGATGACCCAAAGTAATGAAAGTAAAGATAAGTTAGGGTTTAGTTTACTTTTTATTTTTATTTCAAATTTTGTAAAACAAATAATTAAAGTTTTTGTTTCCTATTTATCTTTTATTTTTTATAACTCATGAAAATTATTAAACTTGATTTGGTTTTTTCACTTTTATTTGATTTTATTATTAGTTACATATATTATTTTATCCCTCAGCATCTCAAAGCTAAGAGATGGCCTTAGTTAGGCTCCTGTCACGTACAATCCGGTCAAGTTGAGTGCACTTTTTTCATTTAAAGATCACACTTAAGTAATCTAGTCTTGCCTGCAAAGTGTGCTCATTTTCCGCTAGCCACCGCTTCAAAAGCTCTTGTTTTTGTGTGGGGAAGTTCTGGTGGCATCAATCCCAGTACACGCACGGAACTGAGCACATGAGGTGGAATTATGTGAAGGAAACAAGTTCGTGGGGACGGAAATACTCGTGAGAAGCATAGCACATGCGATAATACGTTCATCATCAACGTGGAGCGTGGCTTTAGCCGTCACGTACTTTTAAGAGTAAGCAATGCTCACGATTGCACCGCCACCATTTGAGCCCCAGATGCTTGGCTAAAGGCTTTTTCTACTCGTGTCCAGAGCAAAGTATCAAATGTCAAATGTTGACTTTTGAGAATTGAGTAGCAATGAAGTTTATTGCAGCGATTATATTTAACCCTGATCATTAAAATGTCCTTACTGTTAGCGGTGAAAAACAAAATTCTAAAAGGGTGACATTCTATTTCTGATCATAATTATTCTCTAACTTAAAATTTTTTACACGGTATGACTCCAAATATTTAAACTTGATTCTCTTGATTCAATACCATTTTGGTTATGTTATGATATTTATGCAATTATTAATAATTTTTATTGCATTACTTGAATTCTAAATACCATATTTTCTAGTAATTATATATTATAGATATACTTTATTTAATTGTACATTATAACTTTTTTTGGTAAATCAGTAATTTAAATAAATCAATAAAGAGTTATGGACAAATCAAGAGATTGCCCAAAAGGTAACTCTCCTTCCAATTGTACATTACAACTTTTAGTTTCTAAATTATGGTAATAATTTTATTTTAACTTTATTAAAAGAGAATTTTGAAAGAAATGATGGGATAGTACAAATAAATCTACATTCAAGCCCTTACATGTCTTTCATCCTTAAGAAAAAGTTTCTTTTATTTTCAAATTTTAATAATTCAGTAGGTCTGAAATTTATTCAAGTGATCATTGATAATCATATAATATAATTTGTATTCAAATTGTCCTTATCACTAGTTGTATTCTATTTGTAATCATATTTCTTTTATATCTTTCTACATAGATACTTATGTTTGATTTTTAGTATATATTGCAACATTTTAAACTTGATTATCCCACTTTAATATTATTTTTGTTATGTTTTGAACTTTTTTTGAAAACTAATCAAAGGGAAGTGGATATAAGGTAAGTCTATGATATAGTTCAGATTTCTCATGAAAGTCTCTAAGCAAAGTTAAAGGATGGAATGAATGTGGGATGTAACTGGTGAGTCAATAGTTGTACTCTCAGGGAGTTGGTGAGCTCTTGTAAAAGGATAACATATAGTTTGGATTTCCTCTAAAAAATCCTCATATTACACTCCCTCCAAATCCTGTGCATAGTGTTTTCCAGGGCAAGTTTGAGTAGTATTTGATCCCCTTTAGAATAATTGCATGGCCATTATATTATGCCATATAGATGAAAGATGTTTTAGAGGTAGATAATTGATTTCCAAATGTGATTAGTTAGTCGCATTTAAATAAAGGTGGTCAATTTTCTCCTCTTTTAGGTCGCACAATGAGCAAATGAAGCGAATATTAAAGAAATGACTGATTATATACATGTGGGGATCCTTCCTTTTAATAGAAGCCACATTTGAAGGGAATTCTAAGGTTGGATTGAGAGAACCAAACTAGCTTGAACCATTTGACCTTTAAGGCTAACAATCTTTGTAAGATTTTAAAGGAGTTGTTAATGAACTTACCATTTGAATTCAAGTACCATTTTACTCTTTCTTGCACATCTAAGATTAAGTGAGTATTAAGAATTAAGTTGGTCAATGAATTACGTGGCAAGGTTCTAATACATTCAACTCTTTTGTTTATAGCATCTTTGATTGTTTGCTTAGGATTATGTTATATTAGGTATTTAGATCATCAATGTTCCTTATAGGACTAATATATAGCCAATGATCATCTTAGAAATCTATGGTCTTCTCATTTCCAATTCCAGTTCTAATAGAGCATGTAATCAGTTCTCGAGCTTAGGAATTTGTGAAAGTGTCCATAATGCATTAGCTTTTGGGAAAAATTCCAAAAGCTATCATATCTTAAGTAGTACTCATGAGGCCATTGGGTCCATAAAACTTTCCTATCATAAACCAACCTCCATATCCTCTTCAATAGATGTACCTTGTTAATAATTATAATAGACAAAATGCCTAAACCACCCTCTCTTTTGGGTAAACAAATTTCATTCCAGTTTACTTTGTCTAAGCCTTACTTGGTGCAATCACCTAAATGTAAAAACCTTTTCATCTTACTTTCGAAAGATTTAATTATGCCCAATTGGATAATAAGATGCATGGACCAGTGTTGTTGATCACTGAGTTTAGAAGTTATACTTTCCAAGATTAATATTAAAAAATATTCTTTCAGCTTATTAGCCTTATCTGAATTTTCTCCAGAGGAGGGGAATAATCATTGAATGAGAGTCTTCTTATAGTAATGGGGTGCCTAAGTAAGTAATCAAGGGCTTTATAATTTTCAAGCCTAAGATTATTAAGAATTAGGTCTCCAAGGGTGAGTGCTTAAAGACATGATCAACTTACCTTTTTCCTTATTGATTAGAAGTCTTGAGAGTTGGGTGAATGGATTCAGGAGTGTTAACATTACATATAATAAATTTATATTAGCCTTAAAGAAGAGTAAAATATCATCTATAAAGAGCAAGTTGACTATGATTAGTTTCTTGTAATTGAGATGGTATTTGGAGTTTCTTTCCTCCTAATGTTTAGTCTTGTTAGCCTAGTTAGTACTTCCATTCCCAAAATAATCTCCTTTCCTCAAGACTTCTGCTGCCTTAATTAACCTTATAGGTTATCCATTGAAGAGCACACTATAAGTCATCCTTAATATGCATTGTTCCACCTAACTAACAAAGATTTAAGTGAACTTAAAAGATCTTAGAGTGTTTATAAGGATGCTCCAATCCATTAAGACCAAGGCTTTGTTTAAATTAATATTTAAAGCACAATTATTTAGGGGAACCCTTCTTTTGATATCTCTTGAAAAATTCTCAAACTAGGAGAACATTGTCCCAATTTTTCTACCCTTTAAGAAACCACCTTAATAATGGTCAATGATGTTTAGGAAAACCACCCTGAGCCTATTTGCAATTAGTCTAGAAATAATTTTATAAACTATACTGCATAAGAAAATAGGTAATATTTAAAAGAGCAAGGGAATAGGTTTTGGGGGATAAGACACAAGGTTTTGTTTATTTCTTTCAACATTTTCCTATAAGTGAATAATTTCTCACTGCTTTAAAGACCATATTACTAATTATTTTCAAGGCTTACTGGAAGAACAATTCATTCATTCCATCAGGATTAGAAGCCTTATTGGGGTTAAAGGTTTTGACCACTTCCTCTATTTCTCTATGATTAATAGGCTTAGTTTGTTGAAGGTGTTTCCATACTTGTTCTTAGGACTTAAGAGAAGTAGTTACAAGATTTTTTTAGTAGACCTTATTAAGAATTGATATCTAACCCTATGTTATTCTTGATTGAAATAATCATATTATAAAGCTTTCTTGTAATAACAAAACTATAGAGAATGGACATATTTTTGTCACCTTCCTTGACCTATAAAGCTCAAGCTCTCTATTGCCATATAAAATAATTGTAATTCACTCTTTTTGCGTAGTTTAATAGAGCTTTCTTCTCTTCCTTAATAAAAGAGCTATCACTGGGTGAAAGATAAAGATTTGCATATGCATTATAGAGATGTTCCCTTGCATTAAAAATTACCTGCTGAGAGTCCCCAATTTTCCTTTTATTAACTGCTTTCAGCTTTTCATTCATCTTACTAATTTTCCTCATGCATGTGAAGAACTTATACCCCTGACATTATACTTATAACCCAGCTGGATTCTTCAAAGCCTTCCATCTGAACTAGAATAATATTGAATCTAAATGGAAATCTGATTCTTGGAGTGTCTCGCAAGTTTAGGATCATAATTTGGATGTGGTTAGAAACCATAGGGTTGTGGAAAGTATAATGCTATCATGGAAGCTTAAAAGCTAATGTTCATTCCCTAAGTCCTTTCTATCTTGTTTCTAAAGTACTAGTTGTCCTTTTGTTTATTGGACCAAGTATAAAAGGTTCACACTATTTTAATGTCAGTCACCTATATTAAGCTAGTACATTCTCTTAAATCATTTAAAAAATTTCTTAGGAAAGAGTTACCATTGACTTCATTAGAGTCACCAAGTATGATTTAGGGCATGGATACTACAGCTCCTAAGTATTTTATCATGCTCCACACACTTATTCTTTGAAAGGAATGGCTATTGGAATATAAACTGTAATATGGATAGGAATTGTATTGGTGGTTACTTATTATTGTGCAATTCATCTCAAACAAGTTTAAATTCTTGCATCTTTCTTCCTTTAGTTTTGTTTCTAAAATACCAATTACAAAAGGTTTAACAACTCTAAGAAAATTGTTAAAAGTTAATTATTCTTTTGAGCAGTTTAGCCCTCTAATGTTCCATTCTAATATAATCATAGATGTAAAAGTGATTTGGAAATAGTTTTCTTTCGATTAGCTCTCCTTTTGACTATCTCCTTAAATTCATTTTTCCCACCATGTTCTTGAGGCTCTCCCATTACTAACTGATTATTTATTTCTATAGGAGACTCCTTATACATTTTAGTTTATATTGATATTACACTATTCAATATACATTTCATATGCTTTGCATTGGAAGAAACTTCAATTAACTTCTCTAATGCATAGGCTGGTTTTCCACCATCTTTTAGATTAAAATTTTCTTTATCCCTATCCTAAGTTTCAATTGAGTGATCTGCAAGAAGATAAACATGTTTGTCTAGAATCTGAAGATCCTCTGAGCTACCTCTTTTCTTGTCTACTTCTAAGTCCAAGTTCATAATTTCTTGGAATTCACCTATAGTAAACTTTCACCTTATTGGTTTCCAAATTTTAGTAGTTTTTTGTTGATATAGTCTTTAGTTATAAGAAACAAATACTGTGTCCTCAAATAAAGAACCATTCTCATCCAATTTTATAAGGGGAATGTGTTCAAGTAAGGGGTTTTGTGTTTTCATTAAAAACACAAACATGCATGTAACTTACTCTCTTAAAGCTAATTGTTGCTTCTCAAGACAAAGGGGCTTGCTAAGGTAGCTAACAAAATGCCTGATCTCTCTTACAGTTCAATATTCTAAAGGAATATTATGGATGTTCACCCATAAAGGGACATATTTTGTTTTTATTTACTAAAGATGTAACTCTAACTTCTATCGCTGGAGGAGTTACTTGGTTGTTAAAATTCCAATAGCCAACTTCTAAAATGCTTTATGCATGCTTAGTTGAGTCGAATTTGAAGAGAAAATCCCATCTTCATTAAATAAGACCTCTTAAAGGCCTTGTCTCTTCCATTGGTAGTTAGACTAGGAATTGAGTACGGGAAAGGGTGGCCTTTTGTACAAAGAAAATTCTATGGGAGTTGTGTCCTATTTGGAAGTTTTCTCCTTCAACATGTCAATATGTAGATGAACAATAAAGGATCCATTGTCAAACTTAGGAGGTAAATAATGAAGATTTTGTTGTTGTGCATCATCTCCCAAGCTCTATAGTTAAGTGTTTTTTAGATTGGCCTAGTTTTTTCCCATCTCAAATGGAGGGGCTGAAAGTTTGGTAGACGTATGAGAGATGACAAAAGAGGTAGTAAGGCTAGTAGGAGTAACAGGAGTAGCACTAAAAGGAGGAAAAAGAGGAAGATTCGGAGGCTCAATAGTTGAATCAGAGCTAGAAGTAACAAAAGGAAAAGATAAAGGATAGGTATTGAGGTGGGAATGAGAAAAATATGGCACCAAAAAGAAAACATTGGACCTTAGATAAGAAAGGATGGACACAAAGTTAAGGAAGCTGGTAGGTAAATATAGGTAAAAGAAGGTTTAGACGGAAGGCAAAGGACTTAAAGAGAGAGAGATGTTATAGATGGTATGTTTTGATATTTAATAGATTACTAATAATTTTCCCCATTAATGATATATTACATTACTTGAATTCTAATTTCTATAATTTCTATTTAATTATATTTTACATGTACTCCTTATTTAGTTGTAAATTAAGACTTTAATTTCTAGTTCTAGTTCTAATTATAATTATAATTTAGTTTTATAAGAAAATAATTTTAGAAGAAATGGAAGGATGCTTAGTATAAATAAAATGTACATTCAAATCCTTATATGTGAATTTATTTTTCCTAAACATTCTTATACACTTCTTATAGATAGATGAAATGAACAATGCAATAGAAATTAAATTAAGGTCAAGTGTTATTTATATGCCAACAAAAAGGAAGGTTGAGTATACTTTTGATTAAAGCTATAAATAAAATACTTTTATTAAAGACATTATAAATACTGCTTACAAATAAAGAGTCATTGTGGATTTGGTAGATGTACACTTAATTATTAAAAAGGTATAACATTTAGAAAGTAATCAAAATAATTGACTATTTTTTTACACTAAAGCAAATATTGAGCATGAGGAACATCATATGCAATAAGATGAAGAGTACAATGAAGAATAATAAAAAAAAATTGTAGTTTTGATATGATAACCAATGTAGTTAGAGACCACTACATAAGATTCCA
Source organism: Erythroxylum plowmanianum (assembly GCA_025531925.1). Lineage (NCBI taxonomy): Eukaryota > Viridiplantae > Streptophyta > Magnoliopsida > Malpighiales > Erythroxylaceae > Erythroxylum > Erythroxylum plowmanianum. The sequence goes on along the minus strand of JANVCQ010000009.1, from coordinate 5,372,124 downwards.
AACTTTAGCACTTTAAATAATATATTGTTAAAAAATGCTATAGTGAAGCAAAATAATATAAATGGATACCCAATCATTTGATTAAATGTACACATCTACTGAAAAATTCTTACTTAAAGGCCTTCTCAGTCACTTAATAGGCTACCCTATAGACAAAACTCGTATAGTTCAATAACAACCTCCCCTGAGCATCTTTATCTTTTAGTTAAGTAGTAAAATAAAGGCTCAGGATCATGGATAGGATTAAAGATAGTAACACTAACAACTTATGCTCTAAATTGTATAGTTACGAGATGAATAATTGAACCACCTCTTTTTTATATCCAAGTACTCCTTAATTCTATGGCTAATTCTTGACTTGGAAGGTATGAAGGTCATTGCTCAATAATAGAATTGACTCCTCTACAAATATTGAATGACCAATGCCACCTATTACTCCGAATTAGAGTTTAGACTTTAGTATCTATGGGGATAGATACTCTTAAGGTTGTAAAGAGGTTATTGTTACATAAAGGCACTAAGTCACGCCAATTATAAAACCAAAAAGTTATGTTCTTCCCATTGCCAATGTGATGCTTGATATGAGGATGCATGAAGGGTCTCATATGTAAGATCTATTGAAAAGTGTAAGATTGTAAAGTAGTTTGAAAGATAGACCAAATGCTTGTTTGTTTGATGCGAAACATGTGAACCTATCTTACCCAAAGCTTTCTTTGTCCTAGCATAACCTCTAAAGTCTTTTTGCCACCAAAATTTTGCTCATTGTGCTAGCTGAGTTGATTTCCAACCCTCCATACTACTTAGGAAGACATATGACACTCCATTTAACTTTAGATGATTTTCCACCACTAGAATTCTGCCCATTCCAGATGAAGTATCTAATACCTTTATCAATTTTCTTTAGGACCCCTTAAGGAATAGCTAGATGTGATAACCAGTAGATATGCAAATTATTAAGAATGGTGATGGCCAGTTGTACTCTACCTCCATATGATAACAATATGTTATTCCATTGAGAGAGTCTTTTATTGACTTTTTCAATAAGAGGTCTGCAAGTAGCTTCCTTAAACTTCTTTGTAGATATAGGGACTCCCAAATAAGTGAGATGTAGTTGGTGTACACTAAGTCCAACATCCACTATCAAAGTCATCAAATTTCCACAATTTTGTCTAGAAAGATAAGCAACACTCTTGCTTGGGTTAAACTTGAGCCTAGAGACTTCTTGAGAAATCTGCAAAGTTTTCAAAAGTGTTTCAATAGAAATAGGATCACTGCCATATAGCATAAGTAAAATATCTATAAATGAGAGTTGAGTAATCGTAAGACCACCACATCTATAATGGAATTTGAATTTAAAAATTTCCTTCATAAACATTTGTGTAATTCTTTGCAGTAACTTTATAGCAATGGAAAATAGATATGGAGAGAGAAGATGACCTTATCTGAGTCGTCGAGTAGCTATATAAAATTGAGACGGTTCTCCATGCATCAAACTTGAGTAAGAAATAGATGTTATATAATAAGGAATCCATTTGATGAACTCAGATGGATAAACTACAGGTGATATTGTATTCATAATCATCTTTCTTCTATAACTTGCAACATGGATACTAATGTTTGATTTTTAGCATAAGGTGAAAATATCCAAACTTGTTTGTCTTATTTAATTCTCAGTTTGGCTATTTTGATATTTAAAGAACTATTATTTATTTTTCTATTAGTGATATTTTGCGTTACTTGAATTGTATTTACTATATTCTCTATCTAATTATATATTAAAATATTATTTATTTAATTATAAACTACAACGTTTAATTTTGAAATTATGATAATACATGTAATTTAATTTTATTATAAGAGAATTTTGAAAGAGATGATAGGACGCTTAGTATAGATAGATATACATTCAAATCTTTTGAGGTGTTTCACCTTTAAGCAAATTCTTTATTTTATTTTATAATTCTTTATTTCATATTTTTATAATAAATTAGCAAATTGTACTAAAATTATTGAGTCGAGTTTAATTGCAATTCAATCAAAAGAATGAACGTCAATTAAATTCAAACTTATTAATTTTTCAAAAAATTTATTATCCTTATTGAAAAGGTTATAATAATTGCACTACATCTAAAATTGCCAAAATTAAAATTAAATAGAAAAATCTTGTGGATTTTCTTAAACTAAAATTTCACTCATAGTGATACAAGAAGATGATGCAATATGCATTTCACAAATTAAGAGAAGAGTTATGAAAAGTGATAGAATTAAGCATATAATACCAAAGTTCTTTTATACCCATGAACTTCATAAGAATTATAGAATTCATTTTCTTTTTCTTTACTTAAATTTTTATCCCATTTGAGCTTTTCATAGCAAGATTTTCAGATGCAATATAGTCTTATACAAAGATATATAAACTATTACGTAATGTGAATGTCCCGATCAATAAAATAAAAAGTTATATAGATTGTAACCACACTATTTCTTGAGACTAGTAATGAAAGTGCTGTGCTGGGTAGATTGTTGTTTTGATATATAAAACAAGAGAAACAAACTTTGAGTGTGTGTGTGTATATACGTATATACCCTTGATACCCTAAACTACAGGATACTTAAATGTATAAAATAAGTGACAAAAAGGAAAATGAAATACATCCGAAGAGCACTCGTTAGCTTTGATGTAAATTTTGACCAAACAAAAGGCAAACGAACCAATGATCATGTAACGAAAGCGAATGGAAAGGGTCTAGTGCAGAAATAACTGTTATGGTGGGTGGCAAGCCCCAGGATTAATAATAGGGCCCAGACGATAGCGTGAGGAAGGGGCGGAGTGGGAAAGACATGCTTAGTCGTTGCCGATGGCAATTTGGCTTTAAAACTTGGAGACAAATTAGGATTCAAGATTGGGGACCGTGTATGGTAGAACAAAATCTAAAGTGAGTTAAATGGGGGATAGATACTTTTGTGCTTAGGTCCTTCTCGAGATGATAAGCATCAATTAGTGGACGACCAGTTGGGTCATCCATGCACGCTTGGACCCATTTTAAGAGCAAACGTTTTGGAGCCACTTATTTTCAGATATGATCCACCAGACGACGTTGTTCTTAACGACGGTATGAAATCCTCGCTAACTCGCACTCCAAGAGTGGTTTTCAATTGCAATGCGTTGGACATCATATGGGGTACAATTCCGGTGCCATATTCATTGTATTACGACGTGGTTCTTTAATATCAGCACGAAAAATTAGTATCTACTCCTACAAAATTAAGTTCCATCATAAGGAGACTAGACTTTTCTTGTTATTTAGAGTAACTTACAAGTCGTTTCTGGTCCATGAACCCGATAAGGTCATTTTTGTGGGGTGGGGTGTGGTAGGGTTCTAGGTCCTTTTCGATCTCACAACTTATTCTGAAGCTAAAGACGAATTGATTTCTCCCTATCCGTGAGGAACATGGGAAACTGCTGGCATGCTTGTCAGTATTTCCCTTTTTTAAAAAATTTTTTAAGTAAAAGCTATGCAAAACCCATCTTCTGAATTTAAACAGATACACATAATATTACATATAAACTAATGAAATGTTGTTGATATGATAATTCAAAGTAACGCTTAAAGTTAATCTATATTATTTGAGTAGTTTAATATTGGTTTGAGTTTTTTTATTGAACTTATGGGTGTTATTACTTAGAGTCCAACAATTGGCATCAGATCTATACATATAGATAATGGCAATAGCTCTATTGTTAAGTTAACATCAACCAGCTACTCAATATGGAGACCTATGATGGAAGAACTATTATATTGCAAATATCTCTAAAATCTAATTGATGTAGGAAAAAAGTACAAAAAATGACGTTCCATTTAAACTAAAGAAAATGAAAAAAAAAGAGTGGTAAAAAATGAAGTAAAAAACCTTGGAAAAAAATAGATAGTGGATTACTATCAGCATATTTAATCTTAAGAGTCTAATTCTTTCGAGTTGTGAAAGAAATTAGAGGGTCCTTATGAAAGGAAGATCACTCGGAATAAGGCCTTGTTGACAAAAAAAGCTTGTAAACCTGAAGTTAAAGGTTGGAAAATTAGTCACCTAACAACTTGAATGCACTTTGTCTAAGATAATAAAATATTGATTGAATTGAAATAAATTATTGAAATTAAAATAACTAATAAAATGAAAAAATTGAATAATTGAACTAACAATATGAATAAAGTTAATTAAAGTTGGAAATTTCATAATTATTCTATCCATTTTTTGTCCCTCCTTTATCTTGTTGATTCAATTATGCTTGATGCTAAATATGCTAAGGTTTTGGTTAGTCTTTCTCGAGATCTAATCAAGTAATCCTAGTTGAAATCGATAATAATAGAATTGCAATTTATCGATTCACAAAACTACACTTAACTATTCAATTGGATTTGAAGCAATCCTAAGGATAATTAATTCCCTTAAGTTCTCTCTCCATTTATTTATTGATTCGATTTTTGCATGTCTATTAAGCTGTCAACTCTCGTTATGCATCTTAACACATATGATTTGATTCACTCTCTTGATTTATTACTAAGTATAAGTATAACAAAAATATCACAAGCATTGATATATCAATTGAATTTAACAAGAATAAGGTATAACAAACCAGATCAAGAATAATCCCTAATATCGATTTAGAAACCCATAATCATGTTTAACATTCTATAATATAAATGAACATCAAAGACTATGAAATATATGAAGGAAAAAGAAAGAAATATGTTTGTGTCTTAATCTGGAAATTTTGAAGCTTCTTTTGATGTCTCCTCTTTGATCTTCTTTGAATCTGATGGCTGCCTCAATTTTGGTGTTTTCTTTTCCTTGCCAAGATCATAGGAGATGCCATAATAATAGCATGACTTTTTCATGCCCTCTATCACAATCGTGCATGGGGCCACGATCGTGACAGAGCCTTACATATAGCTACCTTGTTTGCCACAATCATGCTATGCTTTGAAATCTTCCTCTTTTCTTCAACTTTCCTATTTCCATTCACTCATAACACATCAAGTACCATTGAAACATAAAATTAAGACCAAATTCTTGCTCTAAACTAATCAAACAATTAAAGCATATAAATACTAACAATAACATAATTCTAAGTCCTAAGCGCATGATTATAATCTAATAAAACACTTAAAAATACACTCAAACATCTAGAAAACATACTATAATTTACATTTATCAACATCCCCACACTTAACCTTAAACTTGTACTTGTCCTCAAGAAAAACTAAAAACAAAAACAAACAAAACACAAAAAATATAAACAAACAATCATGCAACAACGGAATAATAACATCAAATCTTATGGAATTAACTTAACCTCAAACATCTGTTAAGTCAAGAAGACTTCATTTCTATTAATTTTGATGACAATCAAATAATAATAATCTTAGAAATGTATGAAATATTTTGATAAATTTGTTAACTGTGCAGAAAAATGTAAGTAACATTTAGCAAACTCAGAAGGTGCGTAGTCAACGCCAGACGAATCGTGATATCAGACGAAGCGCGATATCAGACGAAGTACTACATAAGATGAAGCACTACATCAGACGAAGCGCTACATAAGACGAAGCGCTACACAAGACGAAGCGCTACATTAGATGAAGTGCGACATCAAACGAAGTGCAATACCAGACTAAGCGCGACAACAGTTAAAGCGGAATAATAGATGAAATGTAATAAAAGAATAAGCATTATTCTAGATGATACAAAAGGAAGATATTCTAGAACATCAGACAGTTAGTTGGAGTTAGTTATAGGACTCAACTAATAACCGTTTCTAAAAGATTCAAGAAGCAGTTTTCAAGAAGACAGTTAGAGATTTAGGCTATAAATACTAGTTCTAGTCAAAGACTAATATACCATACATATATATACATTAGAAAAAAATTCTGTATTCAAAATGCGAAAGAAGTGAGCAAATACCTCTGTAACCTAAAGCTCAAAAATACTTTTCTTAAAGAGAGAAAAGAAGGCTAGAGCCTGGAGAGGCTAATACAGTTAATAAAGAATACTTTGTGAAAGAGACTTGAAGAGGCTCTGCAAGTGTAGAAAAAACACTTGTAAAGTTAAAAGAATATAGTGAAATCTCATACTAACTCTGAGAACTGGATGCAGCCCAAGGTTTGGGGTGAACCAGTATAAAATCGCAGTTTCTATTCTCTAACCCTTATCTTTTAATTTTCTTGTTTTTAGACGAGTAGATAATATTACTTGCGATTGCATTGCTTATCAACTTTAGCAAAGCATTTTAGTAATCATTTGAATTTTCGTAAAGAAATTCAAGAAATCCCAAAGATTAATATTTTTGAAAAGATTACACAATTCAACCCCCCTTCTTGTATAGTTGACATATCATATCAGATTTCTATATTAACAAATGATTTACTTCAGTTGGTATTAGAGCAAGGTTTCCAAGAAACACTGTCACAAAGTGAGGGCAAAGATCCATGGCTGAATCACATGTTTTTATAGCTGAAGGTGTCTCGGTCATAAGACTTCCTGCATTCAATGGTGAGGATTATCATTATTGGAAAGACAGGATGCGATTCTTCATAGAACCCACAGATATTGATCTTTGGGATATCATTAAGATTGGTCCATATACACAAACAGATGATGAAAGCAATATCATCTCTCATGATAAATGGTTAGCCAATCAGAAAACTCGATTTCAATTGATTCAAAGGCCAAGTTCTTTCTCAGTTGTGCCCTAAGCAGAAGTGAATATGGCAAAGTTCATAGATGTGTATCTGCAAAGGAGATGTGGGACACATTAGCCATTATACATGAAGGTACAAATCAAGTGAAAGAGTCTAAGATCAGTATTCTTGTTCATCAGTATGAGCTATTCAAGGTGAAAGATGAGGAGACTATTGATCAAACGTTTTGACGATTTCAAACAATTATTAATGGACTTAAAGCTCTTGGGAGAATCTACGATAATCAAGATCATGTCAGAAAGATTCTCAGAAGTCTACCTAAA
>JANVCQ010000009.1:5336809-5352723 GCA_025531925.1 Erythroxylum plowmanianum | reverse complement strand
TCCGTCTGCTTTTGTAAAGTCCGTCTGCTTTTGTAAATCCGTCTGCTTTTGTAAAGTCCGTCTGCTTTTGTAAAGTCCGTCTGTTTTTTGTAAAGTCTGTCTGCTTTTCATTTTTATTATTTGTTCTTCATCAAAATCATATATGTAAAGTCATTTAGACTTAACAAGTGTTACTAATGTTATATGTGATACATATGGATCACCAGAGCATTTAGCTATAGACTATTAATTAGGGAACCAATCTATGTTTGACTGCTATTTGGAGTTTATTAAAAATCCCAATAAGAAGAATGAACCATTTTCAAACACTTATAATATTGGTTGGAGAAACTACCTCAGTCTCTTTTATAGAAAGAAGTTTAACTTTGTACCTCAAAATTGGTAACCACCAGTTTTCTAATTGATACCATCCTACCCCCTCCTTATAAATCAAACTTCAAGTCCTTTAAGAAAATTTCCTTACCACTCAAGCCAAGTAGAATTAGAAATTTTGGGAGGAGATTATGAAGCTTAATTCTAAGTTAGACTCTATTGCTACCCACAATAAGATGCTTGACTCCCAAATTACTTAGTATACTAGCTCTATTATTAGATCACCTAGTCAACTATCTAGAAACATTAAGAATTCTAAAGAGCACTGTAAAGTTGTAATGTTAAAGGGTGATAAAGAGATTGAAAACTCAAGGTTGGAAATGGTTGAGAGTAAGGGAGATAAAGGAGAGAGAATACCTGTTAGAGAGGGAAAGGAGCCTAAGAGGAAGGAGAAAGAAAGATTTTAAATACATTCCCCCTACACCTTATAACCTATCTATACCACTCCCTCAAAGGTTAGTGAAAGTGAAGTTAGATAAGCAATTTAGAAAATTATTGAAAGTTATTTGGAAAAAGATTGTATCTAATAAACGAATACTTGAAGAGTATAAAGTTACAATTCAGTCTAAGGGGTGTAAGGCCATGACTTACAGTTGACCACTTTAAAAGCTTAAAATCTTCGTAACTTCTCAATTCCATGTACTATCGGAGACAATTTTTGATCATATCTTGTGTGCTTTATATGTAAGCATTATCTTCATACTCCTATCACTACGAAAGAAGCCTAAGGTTGGCAATCTTAAACCTACTTCTATTTCTCTACAACTTGTAAAATGTTCTTTTAAACATCTTGTAAGTATACTAGAAGATGTGCCAATAAGAGTTAGTTTTGAGGATAGGCATGTGCCTTTGATTTTGGAACAACCTATTTTTACTACTTCTAAAGCCTTAAATTATTTGTATAAAGGAAAGATAACCTTAAGGGTCAGAGATAAGAAACTAGAGTTTAAGAAATTAGAATCCTAGAATCCTATTGATGGTAAGTATAATAAGAGCCTCCATTTTGGTACAGTTAATGAAAACATATCTTATGTTATGCAGGAGGCAAAGGTCTAGAATGTGAAGGGGAAAGATTTAAAACTAAAGGAAGCGATTGAAAATGGTAAGCACATCATAAAGAACTATGAAATATGCCCACAAATTGATTGTTTCATTAAGATTCAAAAAGAAAATAGAGCTGGAGAAAGATCTCATATTGACCTGCATCTTACCAAGTAAGTTCAGTCAAGTTTACATCGGTGGAAAGGGGTTGAGCTTATAACCTAAAATAAATGCTTGTTAGGAGGCAACCCAATTGTCTTTACCTTTAAAGTTTTTAGAATTTCATATTTCTAGAAATTTTAATAGTATTTTATTTTCTTATTTTCTTATTATTTTTTTATCTTGAATTTTTAAACTTTTGTTAAAGTTTTCTCAAAAAGTGTTTAAAGTTAGTTTATTTTGATTTTTGTAGGTTTTAGGAATGATATGTGTTCTAACATACCATCATGTCACCACAAAAAATTGATGGATTACAATTAGTAATTTAGAGTTAAGAGTTACAGTTGCAAGATTGATTAGTTAATATTTACATTTATCCTAGGAAAAAATTTTCAAGTGGCAAGACAAGTTGACAAGTGAAAATTTAGGATGACTAAGCCTATAAAATGAGTGACATATAATAGTAGACTTGACTGACAAATGGCCAAGAGAATTGAGTGACAAATGGTAGAAGAACTAAGTGACATTTGTTAGCCTAAAAAGGGGACATGTAAGTAGCTTAGACACTTGAAAAATGTACTTAAACTCATCTTACACCTATACCATACGACATAGACACTTTTAGAATCATCTTCATTGTATTATGCTATAACTCCCTCCTTCTTCTCCCTCTCACTGTCGAAACTCACTCCTCCCTCACATCTTGAGTTTCTGCTCTAAATTCTGTCTATTACCACCTCAAAACCTTTGTCAATTTCCTCAGAAAGATAGCTATATCTTGTTGTCTTCTTCTTATCTCTACTAAATATTATCTACTCTCTCACTATTCCTAAGATGATCTTGCATACATGTGAGGCAAAGCAGGCTTGATCCAGTAAGGTGGTAGTTTAGCTGAACAAGTGAAGTACTGATCTATTTTGGCATGTGTTAGTAGAAATTATGATGACTGATTAGGGATAGATTGAATGTGGTATTGATGATGAAATTGTGTTAGAAAATAATGAATGAAAAGGGTACCTTCTGTTCTGTTTTTGGATGCATGACAATAGTAGTTTATAGGATGTTATATGGATGATTTAAGTTGGGATTTGAAGTATAATTGATGATGAATTCATGATAAACATAGGTGTTATTGAAGTGTTTTCAAATCTGGAAAGGTTAGGATTGCATGTATGATGGTATAAAATAAATGGTAATGAAACAAATGAGTAGAATTTTGTGAGATTTAATGTAACCAATATGGAAGCTAGACTAGCGTGAAACGAAGTAGCTTTAAAGGACATGATTTTTCCAAAATTCAAGTGGTAGTGATGTCTCTAAGTATGCGAAATTCGTGCAGAATTGAGGGAAGAAAGACAATGCACAGTTGTGGTCCTAAGTGCATGATTGTGGTCTATTGCATGAGCTTTTATTATGACCCTGGCATGGTCCCCCACAATCGTGGGCCTAATTCTGGAATGTTAATTTTAGCCTTGTGTACATGTTGAACTAGCTGAGGAAAAGTTACTCAAATTTAGTGTATTTGGACTTAATTAAGGCTTAGAATGAACCTAGATTGTTTCTTGATTAATTGGTTAAGAGCTTCATAAGTTTAGGTTGTTAATTGATGTCATCACTTAAAGAATGTACTGTTTTGATGTCAATGTATCCAAATATGAAAATTATGATGTGATAAAGGAATAAAGGTATTCTTATGAATGCAAACATGATCTTAAGGATATGAGTAATGTGTATTAGGCATGAATGAATGAGCTCTGAAGAACATGAGGTAATTATGAATGAGAATTGGGTAATTGTATGAATATATATTGCTAGAAAAGTTTTAGTGAATGTATGATTAATGAATTTGGAGTAAATCAAGCTTACTTAAGGTATAAACCTGATTGCAAACTAGTTGTATACAAGCTATAATGTTTAAATGGTCAAGATATTTGTATAAGAATACATACCTGGAAAGTCAATTGAGCATACATTGAAATATGACACATATACATGTGCATGATTATATATTCAAATGATTAAACAAATTAGTGATTTGTGAACTAAATGTGTATTACTTGAAGATAGACACTCAAGGTGATCGTCAACATCTATACATTGCTGGAACATCAAGGCAATAACTTTTATGGAGCTTACTGTAAGTTAACTTAGATGTGTAAACTCATTTATATGTGCTTCTGTATGAATTGTATGTTTAATATGGAATGTGTGCACCACTGATTGATAAATGTCGGACTTAGATATGAGTAGTTTGATATATGTGACATAACTACACAACATTTAAAGGAAATGAAAACATAACATATGAAATGATGCATCTTATCACATTGAAATGCATGATCAGATGAAGGAGTTGTGACTAGAGTGATAGATGTGGAGAAAGAGCTTTGAGCTTAGAATTATAAAAAAGAACCTCTGGTTCAGATGACATGGAGTCAATATCCACAATAGATATGAGCCATAAATGATTTTGGTATCGACAACAGATATGGGATAGTAAATTGGGTTTATAGGAACTTGATCACAACAAAATAAAATGAGAATGGAAACACATATGCATTTGGATATGCATCCTTACATGTATCAAATGATTGAATTGAAATGAATTATTGAATTGTTTTGAAATAGTGAATTACAGTTGAAGTTAATAGAGGATGTGTTGTGATTTGCAATGCTAGCTTACATGATATGCTTGTGGAAGTATGATAAACTTTGATATACTTGTTTTTGTAATCTGACTTGAGTGAATACACCTCACTGAGTTCGCAAACTCATCAAAATTGCAACATTGTTTTTCAGGTTTATGGGAGTCTAGCTACTAAGGTGATATAGTAGAAGTCTAGTACTTACATTTTAGGGACAAAAATGGCTCAAAGGTTTGGTCAGCTAAATCTAAGGAGGCTAGTTAGAGTCTTATATATTAGCATCCCATTTTATGTTATATATTTGGTACTAAGATTGAACTAAAAAATGTTGTGTAATGTATATACGGATTCTAAATTGTAATGACACATATGACTTTTATATTGGTAAATGAAATGGGAAGAAATGAAAATTTAGAATGCTTATGATATGTTTGATGCCTTTAATGAGTTAGTTTGATTATCCTAATGTACCATTTTTGTAGAGTATGTCCTCGAATATTCTCTGGTATGTTTGCGCTTATGCTCTATAGGAGTGGTATGTTACAGTTCTGGTGTCAAAGCATGATTTGACATCCTTAGGGACATATATGAGCATTTGAACATGGCATATAGAAAGAGACCCATATAGTGATCATTATTATTGTTTGTTATAGGTCATCTGCTATAAGAGACCATGTTATAGAATTAGTTGATCTTGAGTCAATAAAAGCCAATAGAGAGTCCCCTAGACCTCACTCTAAACAAATGCCTCAAAGACGTCCTGAGAGGACAATGATTCTGACCTTATTCGTATTTTTAGAGGTCAAATAAAAAATAATTCAAGGATTGCAATATCGGTTGCAACCTTGGGTTGTTTCACTTAATCGGAATCTAAAATGAATGGACCTAAGTTAATCTATATGTCATGCTATGCAAGATAATTAGGAAAATGGGTTTTTGATCTTTGGAAACACTAACCGAACTAAATTAAAATGTAAAGAGTTTGTAAAATGTATTTTTGGATTTTTGGGAATAGAAAATGGAAAGATTAAAACAAGTGATCAAAAAGTGATAGAATCCTCTTGAAAATGAGCTTTGGCCATCCTAGTCCAAAATTGATTTTTCTATGGGAGTAGAGATCACTAAGCTTCAAAATGATAAACCTCAAAGTACTCTTTAAGTCCAAGATCTTAATTAATGGGACTCCATTTCTCAAGATCCCGTTAAGTGCAGCTTAGTGTGTGTAGTAGGATCACCCAATGCAATAGGTCAAATGAAATCTTAATCAACTCAATATCAACACAGCCATGCAAGATAAAAGAGAATTAAGAAGATCACAAATGACATATATGAGACTTCATATATTCAAACTCAAAGTTCTACATCAACCAATCCAACAACACATAATCCATCATTTGATTAAACCATAATCAAGTAGCTTAACTACAAGTTACAAATCCTAGACTTAGGCATTCATGAATCATAGCTAAACTATGGATTAAGCTACTCCCCTTTTAAGAACAATGAACTCCAACCATCGCTAAATCTTCAAGAGGAAGGAAATCGCCTAGCCACGCATTGCAATCGGAAGCCTCACAATTAGGAATGAACCTATGCTACCCATGGTGGAAGTTGGCATTGAAAAATGGAAGGAAAATGAGATAGGTATCTGATGGGTGGCAAGGTAATGGATTGATGATGATAATAATGTGTTAGTTGTGTTGTTTTGTAATTTATCCCAAAATAGGTTTTCTTTCCAAAATGGGCTGTCGGATCGGGTTGCACAGTAAGTGAAATTTCAAAAAATGGTTTTAGTTTAAGCTGATTCGAAGGTTTGCCGCAGCGAAACATTGACTTCGTCATGGCGATCTTTAATGATTTCACCACTGCGAAACACTAACTTTGTCATGGCAAACTTTACCCGAAATGTCTTTGGTTGATCTTGTGACTTCAATTCCTTTGTTCCACTTTTGGTTTTAATTCTTGAGGTTTCTACAACGAAAAGTAGTAATTTGTAATATCAATTGTCCTATAAATAAAGTGAATGCAATTATTAACTAATTATGACAATTTGATCCTGAAATTTCATTAATTCAAAACAAACATTTTTAGGTCAAATTAAGCACAATATCTAACAAAAGGAGTCGAAAAGCATAACAAAAACTATGAAAATGTCACTAAATAATATAGAAAACTTGGGTTCAATCAAAAGTTCCCACACTTAGACCTTTGTACTCCTAGACAAAGCTTATGAAAGATTAAAGATATATATGTACAAAAGAAAATACTAGTCATACTTAAAAATGAGAGCAGAAAATCAGTAAAACAACTTTTTCAGAAATCAACCAAAGCAGATTGAGAGAATGCTAAGAAGATAAATACTACAAAATTTAATCCCAGAGATCGGGTAAAAGAGATTTCTCTCAATGGAAACTATTTAACTCTCAACTCACTTGTCTTGGGATAATTTTCACTTTAAAATTTACTTAGTCCATTCTTTACCATAAGCTTGTGATAGTTCTACCTTTTCACTACAAGAACCATAATTTCACAAATCAAGAGGACTTTAAGGGTTGTAATGATGGATGAAGGCCAAGTGAAATGGAAGGAATAAAAGAAAAAAAAAAGCGATGAGTAACATGCACTATAATTATTCTCATCATCAAACAAGCGTCAACTATTATAAAGAAAATATTTAAAATTCTACACTAGAAGCCTTTTTCCTTTCTTTTTTAGTACACGATTGAATTCTGTAATTGAAAACAATTGCTCTGACAAACTCATAATTCAAAGGCAAACAACACGCCTCTTCTTTTTTTGTTTTTTTGTTTCTTATTTTTTTTTTGAAAGATCAACTTAAACTTTAAAAAAATGGAGATAATATTTACGTCAATATGAAAACATGTGCATGCACTCAAAAAGATAGCTCCAGGGGCTAACAAGAATTAACTGTTTGGGCTTGTGTTTAGATTAAGGGTTTTCAAATGAATGCCTCTATCATATTCACAAAATTTTAATTCATAAAGCCTTGATTAAGAATTAAATCAAGTTTTATAGAGATATGAAATTAAGTAGATACACACAATTGAAAGAATTAAGGCTCAAATATCCTTCCAACAAGGTTAGTATCTCAGTTAAGTGATCTCAAGGTTTAAACAAAACATATAGCATCACTTTTCTAGTGTACTCTCATTTAACTCTCGCTGAAAACATTGAAAGTGGAATTAGCCAAAATCAACTATCATTTTAAAATATGGATGATTTTCCAAAACAACATGTAACACTTTAAAATGTTTAAAAAAATTCAACAAAGGAGTATTAAGAATCTAATTTGGAAGAATTGTTGAACTTAGGGAATAAAAACATTTGTTTCTAGGGAATAAAAACATTTGTTTGGTCGAGAAAAGATGAACAGGGGTCGCCGTGGCGACCACAAGTTTGCCTTGGCAAAGTATTTTTGAGCAGAGTTTGCCATGACGAAACCAATGATGGTCGCGACAAAAGGTAGCAGAAATGCAAAAAAAATGGCATATAAGTGCAAATTCACCTCAAACCAAGTTATCAACTATAAACACACAAATGACCTATTTAAAAAAACACAAGAATGACCTAAATTTATGCATGAAGAAGCTGTTTTATTGAATTAAAAAAGATAGCCATTCTTCCCCCACACTTGAACATAAGATTTTCGTCAATGTTAAATAAGCAAAGATAAAGCACAAAGGGCAATCCTTCACAGCAAAAGGAAGGCAAGAGACAGAACTAAAAGGAAAGTTTACTGAATTGAAAAACTATTAATCAAGCTAAAAATTAAGCTATTTTCCTACTGGTAATTTCTCCCCCCCCCCCTTACTTAACAAACTAATGCACCAATATATGTCACGAGCAATCACGGGGAATAAGTAAGGAAACAAGTGAAGGAAAGAAACAACCTGACATTCATGGAGGCTTCTGGTTCTCATGATAAAGCTTCAATAGATGGCCATTCACTTTAAGCTTGGGTCCAGTCTCTTTATGCAAAAGCTTCACTTTACCAAAGTTATGCACCTTTATTAGTATTTACAACCCATCCCAATGAGTGTTAAACTTTACTTGCTTAAAAATAAAACGAGCCTTAAACAATAGCACTTTATCTCCCTCTTTGAAGTTCTTCCTTAAAAGGACCTTATTGTGCATGAGCTTGGTTTTCTCCTTGTAGTGTACAGAGTTCTCATACGCCTCTAGCCTTAACTCTTCTAACTCTTGCAACTGCATCTTTCTTTCCATACCAAAATATTCTTAATCCATGTTACACTGCTTGACTGCCTAATATGCTTTATGCTTCAACTTCACTGGCAAGTGGCAAGCTTTGCCATAGATTAAGTGGTAGGGGGACGTGTCAATTGGTAACTGTATGCAGTTTGATAAGCCCACATTGCTTCTTCTAGTTGCAAGCTCCAATCTTTCTTTGATGACTTCACTATCTTCTCCAAAATGTGCTTCACCTTTGTATTGGATACTTCAGCCTGACCACTGGTTTGGAGGTGATATGCAGTGGAGACTTTGTGAGTGACACCAAATTTGAAAAACAGGTTATCAACTACCCTATTACAGAAATGTGTACCCCTATCACTCACCACAGCCTTTGGAATCCCAAACCTACAGAGAATGTTGGACTTAAGAAATTTAGACACTGTTTGAACGCCATCTTTTCTAGTAGGTATGGCCCCTATCCATTTGGGCATATAATCGGCATCTAAAAGTATATATATAAAACCAAAAGATGGAGGAAAAGGACCCATGAAATCAATCTCCCAATCATCAAAGATTTCGCAAAACAGTAAAGGCTGCTGAGGCATTTCATGCCTTTGACCTAACCCTCCAAAACGTTGACATTTGTCATAGGACTGAAAAAATGTAAAAGAATCTATAAAAAGAGTTGGCCAGTAAAAATCAGAGTCTAAAATCTTCCTAGATGTTCTCCTTCGACTAAAATGACCCCCACAAACCATGGAATGACAAGCTGAAATAATGGCATCGAATTCTTCACTATGTACACACTTTCTGATGACTTGGTCACTACACATCCTCCATAGATGAGGAGCATCCCAAATGTAACGCCTTGCTTCGCTCATGAGCTTTTGGGCCTACGACTTAGACATAAAAAGAGGAGTGAGTCCAGTCATGAGATAATTAACTATATGCATATACCAAGGCTCTTTTAAAATTAAAGCACATAAAACTACATCAAGAAAAGAATCACAAGTAAGTTTAGAAGGGTTTACTCCCCTTGTATCCTCTAGTAGCCTACTCAAGTGATCGGTTACAAGATTCACTGCCCCGGATCGATCCTTAATCTCAATGTCAAATCCTTGAAGAAGTAAAGCCCATCTTATCAATCTTGGCTTAGATTGTGCTTTCTTGAGAAGGTAGTGGACAGCTGCATGATTAGTAAAGATAGTTACATGAGAATTTAACAGATAAGGCCCAAATTTTTCTAATGCAAAAACTACTGCAAACAACTCTTTCTATGTTGTTGTGTAGTTGATTTGAGATGCATCTAAAGTTTTTGAGGTATAAGCAATGGCTCTTGAGAGCTTCTCCTCCCTTTGGCCCAGCATGGCTCCTACAGCACAATTAAAAGCATCACATGAAAGCTCAAAAGGTAATTTCCAATTAGAGGCAATCAAAATAGGGGGAGAAATGAGTTTAGATTTTAACTCATCAAAAACATCTTTACAAGAATCATCAAAGTCAAAATTTACATTTTTTTGTAAAACCTTTGAAAGAGGTAATGCAATCTTGCTAAAATCTTTTATGAAACACCTATAAAATCCTGCATGACTGATTCAGACCTTGTTTGTATCCTTGGAGGTCAAATCAAAAATTATCCAAGGATTGCAATATAGGGTACAACCTTGGGTCATTTCACTTATTGGATCCTAAAATGAATGGACCTAAGTTAACCAATCTGTCATGCTATGCAAGCTAATTAGGAAAACGGGGTTTTTGATCTTTGAAAACACTAACCAAACTAAATTGAATTGTAAAAACTTTGTAAAATGTATTTTTGGAATTTTGGGAATAGAAAATGGAAAAATTTAAAACAAGTGCTCAAAAGTATAGAATCCTCTTGAAAATGAGCTTTGGCCATCCTAGTCCGAAATTGATTTTTCTATGGAGTAGAGATCACTAAGCTTCAAAATGATAAACCTTAAAGTACTCTTTAAGTCCAAGATCTTAATCAATGGGGACTCCATTTCTCAGGATCCCGTTAAGTGTGGTTTAGTATGTGTGGTAGGATCACCCAATGCAATAGGTCAAATGAAATCGTAATCAACTCAATATCAAACACAACCATGCAAGAATAAAGAGAACTAAGAAGATCACAAATAACATGTATGAGACTTCATACGTTCAACCTCAAAGTTCTACATTAACCAATCTGACTACATATAATCCAACATGTGATTAAACCATAATCAAGTAGCTTAACTACAAGTTACAAATCCTAGACTTAGGCATTCATAAATCATAACTAAACTACAAATTAAGCTACTCCCCTTTTAAGAACATTGAACTCCAGCCATCGCTACATCTTCAAGAAGAAGGAAATCGCCTAGTCACGCATTGCAACTGGATGCCTCACAACTAGGAATGAACCCGAGCTAACCATAGTGGAAGTTGGCGATGAAAAATGAAAGAGAAAAATATGAGACAAGTCTCTGAGGGAACCATGGGTGTCAAGGTAGTGGAAAATGGAATATGATCTGTCAGCTGTGTTGTTACTTATCCCAAAATAGATTTTCTTTCCAAAAATGGGTCATCGGATTGGGTTATACAATATGTGAAAATTTCAGAAATGGTTCGGGTTTATGCTGATTCGAAGGTTCGCTATAGTGAAACACAGACTTCATTGGGGTGATCTTTAATGGTTTCACCGCGACAAAACATGACTTCATCACGGCGATATTTAATGGTTATGCCATGATGAAATACTGACTTTATCGCGATGAACTTTACCTGAAATGTCCTTATGACTTCAATTTCTTTGTCCCACTTTTGGCTCTATGTCTTAAGGTTCCTGCAATGAAAATAGCAATTTGTAATATCAATTGTCCTATAAATCAAGTGAGTGCAATTATTAATTAATTGTGATAATTTAATCCTCAACTTACATTAATTCAAAACAAGAACTTTTAAGTCAAATTAAGCACAATATCTAACAAAAGGAGCCGAAAAGCATAACAAAAACCATGAAAAATGTCACTAAATAATCTAGAAAAGTTGGGTTTAATCAAATTCCCCCACACTTAGACCTTTTTACTCTTAGACAAAGCTTATGAAAGATTAAAGATATACAGGTCCAAAAGAAAATACTGACCATACTTAAAAATGAGAGCAGAAAATCAGTAAAACCACTTTCTCATAAATCAACCAAAGTAGATTGAGAGAACGCTAAGAAGATAAATACTACAAGAATTTAATCTCAGAGATCAAGTAAAAGAGATTTCTCTCAAGCAAAACTGTTTAATGCTCAACGCACTTGTCTTGGAATAATTTCACTATAAAATCTGCTTAGTCCATTCTCTACCATAAGCTTATGATAGTTCTACCTCTCTACTATAAGAACCATAATTTGGCAAATCAAGAGGACTTTAAGGGTTGTAATGATGGATGAAGGCCAAGAGAAATGGAAGGAAGAAAAAAAAAGAGATGAGTAACATGCACTACAATTATTCTCGTCATCAAACAAACATAAACTATTATAAAGAAAAGATTTAAAATTCTACCCTAGAAGCTTTGTTTTTGACATTTTGTTTTGTTTTGTTCTTTTGTTTTGTTTTTTAGTACATAATCAAATTCTATAATTGAAAACAATTGCTTAGGTAAATTTATAATTTAGAGGCAAACAACATGCCCATTTTTCTTGTTCGACTTGAACTTAGAAAAAAAGAAAAACTGGAGATAAAATATTTACATCAATATGAAGACATGTGCATGCACTCAAAAAGATGGCTCAAGGGGCTAACAATGGTTAAGTGTTTAGGCTTGTGTTTAGATTAAAGGTTTTGAAATGAACACCTCTATCATATTCACAAAATTTTAGTTCTTAAAGGTGATTAAGAATTAAAACAAGTTCCAGAGAGATATGAAATTAAGCAGATACACACAAATGAAAGAATTGAGGCTCAAATATCCTTCCAATAAGGTTAGTATCTTAATTAAGTGATCTCAAGGTTTAAAAAACATATAGCACCACATTTTATCATACTCTCATTTACCTCTCGTTGAAAACATTGAAAATAGAATTAGCCAAAATCAACTATCATTTTAAAACATGGATGATTTTTCAAAAGCACATGTAACACTTTAAAAGTTTCAAAAAAAAATTCAACACAGGAGTATTAATAATCTAATTTGGAAGAATTGTTGAACTGAGGGAATAAAAACATTTTAGCCAAGAAAAGATGAAGAGGCGTTGCTGCAGTGACAACAAGTTTGCTGCGGTGAAGTATTTTCATGAGTTTCGTCACTGTGAAACTAGTGATGGCCACAGCGAAAGGTGGTAGAAACGCAAAAAAATGGCATAAAATGACATATAATTTCAAATTCACCTTAAACCAAGTTAATAACTGTAAACACACAAATGACCAAAATTGATGCATGCTTTGTTGAATTCAAAAAGATAGACATTCTTCCCCCACACTTGAACGTAAGATTGTCCTCAATATTAAACAAGCAAAGATAAAGCACAAAGGAAGAAAGCACAAAGTGCAATTCAACATAACAAAAGGACTAGGAATAACCGATGAAATAAATGACATTATCAATAATGGTCAGTACAAGCCAAAGAAAATACATCAGAAAAGCTAACTAATTATCCAGCAACGCAAGACTAAAAACATAAAGACTCAAAAATAAAACAATAACACAGAAAATAAAAAACTGAAGACTAGTCTGTAGGAGAGTCAGCATCAAACTGAGATGGACTGACGTCAGATAGGCCTGCGCCAGATGTGCTAGCGTCGAGCATCGATTCATCCTCATCAATGGGCAACTAAAAGTGTAAGTGCTCGATTAGTAAAGCATCCATGCAATGTTCATAATGCTGATCTCGATCATAGATAACGCAGAGTTGGTAAAGCTTAACAAAAAGTCCATCGATCTTGCCCGCAAGGGTCTCTAGGGTGATAGGCATAGGGACTTCCTGGGTTGGCTAGTCTGGGGTTGCACCGAGATTAGAAACAGATGGGGAAGGAGGTGGTGGTGGGTGAAGGGCAAGTTGCTTAAGACGGTCGTACCTGAAGGAGGGGGTTGGGTCAAAATAGCTATCGTTATCATACATAAGGATGTTGTGGGCATGAAAAATGTCAAATATGAGATAAGGGAAGACTATGGTGGTGGTGAATCTAGCTATTTGAATGGAATCATGGAGGATAGAGATGATAGCATTAGCTATATTGACTGGACACCCAGTCATCAGGAGGTATATGTAAAGGGCTTGACATTTTGTGACAAAGGCGAGGTGGAGGGTGAGGATAATGTTGTTGCAAACTAAATGCAACCAAGTACGAGCCTCTGACCTCAACCCAGAGCATTTAAGGTAATGCTCGGTGTTGCGTGGTCGATGCCAATCAGCACCCTCTTGACAGAGGGTGCTGGCAACATCAGCCATATGGTAGTCATGAATTAACTGGTCATAGTGGCAGTAGCGATAGGGGGAAGATCATAATGGTGGTAGATAACGACTGTAGTAAAGGCACGGGGTTCAGTAATACCTCTGAAGTGAATGGTAAGTCGATGGTGAAAGTGAGCATAAGTGTAGAAATGATGAACGAACTTGTCATTTCCTAGGGTATGCGGTTAAACTAGACTAGTTAATTGTAAGGCATGGAGTTGTTAAACAAAGGGGTTGTTTGGGGGAGTGAGAGGAAAAGGATGCTCTTTAATGATAGGTCGATCATTAATCTTTGCATAGAGTTCTTCAAATGTAAAGTGGTCAACAGGGGAGTCTGACTCAATGGGAAGTCTAGGATTTTTGGTTTGAGGCATTTTCTTGCAGAGAGAACACACAATAAACAAACTAAAGAAACAACAGAGGTTAAACAAGAAAATGAATATGGTTCGCCGTAGAAACTATTCCTACGCCGCAGCAAAATCATTTCTTTATCGTGGCGAAATCTTTTCTTTGCCACGGCAAAATCAGTCATTTGTGTCATGACGAAACCAGTCCTTCATCGCGGCAAAATCAAATATTTATGCCGCGAAGAAATAAAATGCTCATGTGCCACACAGAATCTCTCCGACATGCCATGGCGAAATCACACATAGTGCCATAATGAAACCCTAGAAGAGCTAAAAAAAGGGAAATGGAAATGGAAAAGAAGAGAAGAGCTGAGACTTACCGAGAGGAGGAAGTAAACTACAGCTAGGAGACGAAAGAAAAGGGAAAATCATGAATAGGGAGATAAGGGAAGGTATGGATTTTATGTATATTTCATCTGTAAATCGAAAGGGGGGGTAGGAAGTCAGATGGTTAAGGGAAGGGTGATGTGAAAAGATGAAAAAAATGGAAGGAAGATGAATGGTTAAGGGAAAATAGGGATAGAATGGTAATCACATGCGCAAATTCTTATCATCGCCACAATGAAAGTGTGAGATTACCGCGGTAAAAAATACCTCAAGAGCAAACTAAGAAGAAACTAGGGTGCTTCACCATGGAAATGTGGAATGCACACTACGACAAAAATAACTTATTTCACCGCGGCAATGTGAATGCATGCCGCGGCGAAAAATAACCGGAAACTCAATAAGATAGAACGCTTCAACAAAGAAATGGCAACATGACAAATAAACAAACAAACATAGGACACTGATTGGATACTTAGAAAACGTTGAAATGCATATCAATGGTCAAACTGGAGTGGATATCATGCATCAAGCAATTACATGCAGCAAAAGAAAGTCAAGAGACATAACTAAAAGGGGAAATTATTGAATTGAAAGGCTATTGATTAAACTAAAAACTAAGTTATTTTCCTACTATTGTGGTTTCTCCCCTACTAGGGTGGTTTCTCCCCCACACTTACTTAACCAACTAATGCTCCAAAACATGGCATAAGTATTCACAGGGCAAAAGTACGTAACAAATGAAGGAAAGAAACCACCTGTTGGTTATGGAGGTTTCTGATTCTCCTGATGAACCTTTGACAGATGCTATGCTGTGGTGAAATAACTGTACCACTTGCCATATCAGTGTCAGCCTCTACAATATCAGATTCACTTGAAACGTTAACAGAAAACCTTTCTCCCAATGGTCATCATTGACAATAGAAGAATCCAATGAATTCAGTGTAAAGCAAAAGTAAGCATTTTGGAATTCAAATTCAGAGTAGGGATCATCAACATCAATATCAAGCACGTTAACTCCCAAAAGTGAATAATCTTCATGAAGATGTTTCATTGCTTCATACATATTAAAACACACTTTTTGATTACTGATTGAGCCAAGTTTATCTTGATAATTGGCTATACTTTCATCACTGTTCATGCACTTTTTGACTCTTAATTCATGATCTTTGTGCTTAAATTGGTCCCTTAAATTGGTCCCTTAGGGTGAGCTTATCTTTTATGCAATTTGGTAGTGAATTGTTGTATTTTGACATTAATTGGATTATAATTATCTGGGGACAATTGATACTGCAAATTGTATTTCATGTTGTAGGGAAAATAGGA
>JANVCQ010000009.1:5312681-5336709 GCA_025531925.1 Erythroxylum plowmanianum | reverse complement strand
ATATATTAAAGCTCAAGGTTCTACATCAACCAATCCATAACACAAGACATTGTCCAATACTTGATTAAACTCTAATCGAGAAAATCCAACTACAAAGCGTAAATCCTAACTCAGGAGTCCATAACAATGTAGTCAAACATAAATGAACGACTCCCCTTTGAAGCCCATTGAGCTCAAGCCATCGCTACATCTTCAAGAGAAAATGGAGCTTAGCCAAGAATCACTTCGGGAGCACTCACAACTGTAAACACACCCACAGCACCCATGGCAGCAACAGCAAAAGATGAGAGCCATGATTGAAAAATGAAAAAATGGTTAAAGGGTGAAGGTTGAGAGAGAGTGTGATGAAGTTTCAGCTCTCCTCTCTGTAAAGAATGAATCTCCATAACCTAATTTGGCATGTTTTTAAATGTTGGGTCAGTGGGTCGGGTCAAAACAGTGAGAGATTTTTCTAAATATGTTCAAGTTTTTGACGTTTCGCCCCTGCGACAGTCAAGCTCGCCGCGGCGTACTTTTCCTAAAATATTTTGCATGGCGAAAGAATTAATCTTCACCGCGGTGAACTTTTTCCGAAAGCTCAACCTGGATTCTTCGTTCTTCATCGCGGTGAACTTTTCCTAAAGGCTCTGATCTCCTATTGACTTCAATTTAGCACATTGACTCCCTTCTCGTTGAGGATCCTACAATCAATAATAGCAATTTGCAGTATCAATTGTTCTTAGGAAAATTAAGAAATGCAATTAATACTAATTGTGACAATTTTTACTATCAAATTGCATAAAGTAAAAGTGCACACTCAAGGATTAATTTAAAGACAAAATTAAGAATTAGAAGTCAAAAAGTATAGTAAAGGCCATGAAAATGTTTCCAATTTATATAATAAAGTTGGGCTCATTCAACCATAGACAAATATTTCTTCTTATAAGTAGCTAGGAAGTCCTTCCATCTCAATATTGGTGGTTTCATCTGACTCCCTAGCACACTTTCCTACTAATGCAGAGTATCTCCCTATGGTAAGCTTGCAACGTACTCAACCTTTTCATCATCCTCATAGTCCATGTGTTCTAATATCCTTTTTGTCTTCCTCAACTAGGTTTTAGCTTCTTCTGGATCAGTCATTCCATAAAAGTCCACTGCCCCATACTTCTTAAGCTTATCAAACTACTTTGTTTTCTTAGCTAGGGTTAGAGCAGAAGTTTGCAGCATCTAGCCCATAGCCTGAGCAAAGGCTTGGAACAATATGGGATCTAAGGGAGAAGGCGCTTGTTTTTGTGGAAGAAGAGACTCATGCATTTTTTATCGAGAGGGCCCACTAATATGCCCTAAAGAAGCCTTAGCATTTCTTGGGACTCTAGACTCATCAGTACCCTCCCTTTTTGGTTGAGAATTAGGTGCAACAGTTCCTTGCAAAACTCCTCATGTTCTTCTATAAGGTGGCATCTTACTCCTCCAATTTAAACACTAACAATTAGCTTATGTTTCATTTTAATCTTATTTCCTACATATATGCATGATATGCATGTCACTTAATGCAATCAACCAATTCAACAATGCAAACACTTAATCGTACATCATAATAATTTGTACCATTACGTATTCTAAGCCTAGGAATCCTTAAAAATCCTAAGCTCTGATACAATAAAATATGGGGTAGGTCTATTACTTATCCTGAGGTGATTAAGCGAGAGGGTCCGGTAAGGATCACAGGAAGCGAGAGGAAAGTTGAAAGATAATCTTCAGTGTTAATGTTGGCAGGTTCATCGCAGTAAACTAAATGTTTCGCTGTGATAAAACTAAGGAATGTTTCCAAAGACCTTTTGAGAAATGTTCATCGCAGCAAAGTTCCAAGGTTGAACAAATGCACCCTTCGGGAAAAATATGCCGTGATGAAATTCTGGCTTCATTACGGCGAAATTACCGAAATCAAATAAAAACACCCATCAGGAAAGGTTTGCCATGACCAAAGTTTGCCTTTCCTGTGGCGAAACCTTCGATTCATAACCCAGAAGCCAACAATCCTACATATCTTTGCACATACAATTTCTAACCACAATTAACAACCCTATCATACACTTCTATTTCCAACAATAACAAATTGCAACTCAACTAAAAGATAAACATAAACATATACAAAAGAAACTTCTTCAATCATTAATCTCATTACTAAAACAAAATGAAGTTTGAACATAGCTTGAGTTACATATCAACAACCACATCAATAACTTAATACAAAATACAAATTGATACTTATGTTTGGTATGTTTGTAAAGCTACCCAAAAATAGTTGAACTAACTTAGTTACTAAACGTAGCTATCTTGAAGTTGCCAAAGCCTTTGCAAGTATAAAAAATCTTCTTGTTCTGCACTCGAGGAGAAAATAATGGGTTGAGCTACATAGCTCAGTGCCTAACATATTTATAGCTATTGGTAACAAGTCACACATTCAGGCATATATATATATATATATATATACACATCTATACCTCATCTTAATGTAGTAATTCAATCATCAACCATTCTAGTTTAACACTCATAGTTAAAGAAGTCATCATATAACACATAACATGCATATTTAAACATCAACACATAACACTCAATTATGCATCATACTTGACAAATCAAAGATGAAATGCAGAACAAATGGCTTGAGATTCCTATGGGTTGAAATGGAGAAACCAAAGTTTACACCATAAACTAAATGAGTCCATTCTTAGGATCTCATATGCCACAAGCAGGCAGCTGAGAGAAGGCTTAAGTCAACGTGCGCATAATGAACAAAATGGTTTCTCTCTTGCCCAAACACAAGAAAATTCTTATGCTCAATTCATTTCATTGCATGTTCATAATTTCATGCTTCTCATGCTTTTTCTCTTTTATTATACAAAACGTCATAGCATCTTTCAAAGCATAACATAATAATACATCATAATACGTTTTCCAATATTCACAACAAGTTAAATTCAAGCAATTAAGCATACACACACAAGTAAGCAATTTGCCCATCTCAACAATAACTATAAACATATTACCCACCTAAATTGCTTAGAAATCCAAGTTCAATTGTGCCTTTCTTCTTGCTCCTGGATAGGATTTTCTTAGTTTCCTAAAACAAATTGAATTCTCATTCAACCCAACATTCAAGTGGAAAACTCATAAAGCTTCAATAATCAAAATGATAAATTTGAGCTTAACTTAACCTACCCATAGTGTATCTAGGCTAGAAAAACTAAAACCTAGTTTAGAAATCCATGAAAAATCAAATGGGTTTCTCTTCTTTCGTCCTGCACAAACTCATCTCTCTACGTCTTTTCTACCCAAAAAAGAAGAAAGATGAAACCTACCTAAAACAAGTTAATTCTTCTTCCTTCCTAGCTTCTCCATGTTTTCTTCTTCTTTCCTAACTTTTCCGTTGTTTTTCTCTTCTTCTTTCTTTCTTCTCCACATTTTATCTTCTTTCCTTCTTCTTCCTAGGATTTTTCTCTTCTTTCTCTCTTATTCAAGATAACTTTTGTCTTGTCCTTCCCATTTTACCCTTCGTTTGTTTAATTAAAAGACTGCTTACTCATTTAGTCCATTAAACACCATATTAAACCTATTACTCACTAACTTATTTCTAACACTTCCATTCAAAAATTCTAATTTTTACTTATTATTTCTAAAATTAATGGGCTAAATTTTGAAAATAAACAAATAAATAATTAATTAAACATTTAATAAATTTTGGGGCCAACAATTGTCCTTTTAATCCACCAATGTTTAACGTATAGGAAGACAAAGGTGGATGGTTGTGGTTGGAATAAAGAGAGGAAAATGGATGTAAAGGGTTAAATGTTCTCATCATTGTGAGAAGCTTCTCACGCCCATAAGAGGCCACTCACGAGGGTGAGAAGACTAGCTATCCTTTTTTATGGCTAGGTGTCCTAATTTTTAAACCTAGTTTTTTTTACTACGTAAGGAAAGAGTGTGATGGCACAAAAAAAGAGGGGGTCATTTGGTAGAAGAGAGACATATAAGCATTATCTCTCTTCGTTCTTCGTTCTTTCATCATTTTTGGCTTCAACTGTGGCAATGGAGGTTAAAGTCAATGGTGAGAGCTGGAGGATGGAGATGGAGGGCTAAGTTTCCAAGCCGATTGTAGCACCCTACTCCTATAGGACACATACTCGACATTCTGAAGGATATTCAAGTATATACCACACAAGGGTGGCATGCTAGAGCAATCACGACACTAACTTAATCATGGCATCATCATTTAACATGTAAATGTCAGAATATTTAAAAACCCAATTCCTCATTTTCATTTCATAAAACCAAATAAACATTGAAGCATTACATACTTCATCCTTATAGACAACATCGAAGAGTTGTCAGAGTCTATAGCTCTATTACAAAAAATGTTACATGCTACATGAATGAAGAACTATACAAAATTCAATCTTAGTTATTTAATCTCAGCTGATGACCTTTGAGCCATTTCTTCAATCAAAAAGTAGTACTAGATCTCTTCTAAGTCATCTTAGATGCTACATCTGCTCTCTCACACTTGAAAAGTGAACATTGCAATTTTGGTAAGTTTTGCAAACTTAGTGAGTTAACCATCCTCAATGGTTCACTCAAATTATATAATATAACAAATCATACAATCACACAATTCACATCATTTCATTTATCATCATGTAGCATTACAAAACTCTTTTGTTCCCAATTTTCACATTTCTCACTCAACACAATTGAACAATACATTTCAATCATTCAAAACAATATTAAATGTATATCCAATGCTCATGAGACTCACTTCTAGTTGTTATTGTTGTAACCTAGTGCCTATAACTGTCCTGTATC
The DNA here is from genome assembly GCA_025531925.1 of Erythroxylum plowmanianum. Classification (NCBI taxonomy): domain Eukaryota; kingdom Viridiplantae; phylum Streptophyta; class Magnoliopsida; order Malpighiales; family Erythroxylaceae; genus Erythroxylum; species Erythroxylum plowmanianum. The sequence continues at coordinate 5,331,867 of JANVCQ010000009.1, read as the reverse complement.
AATTATGGATACCGAGCTCATTAATTATTATCCCTTATCCGTTAGAGATATAGGGCTCATTATATATAGTGAGTATTTGGCTCTTACTCCCTTTCTGAGTTTTAAGCTCTTTTTTAGTGGCTACTACAATCATAACAACCTTTATCTATTCATGCATTCATGTAATGAAATGCATCACATGTATTCAGTCAATCAAATGTGCCCAATGTTACACATTCATATTCATGATCACAGTCTCATTTGCATTTGTCATCAGACCTTGGTCTGATATTTAACATATACATTAAAAATCACTTATTTCGTCAAATTCACATTTAATGAGCACTTCCAATATGCTATTCATGCATTAAATGCCTCGGACAGTCAATATCTGGAATCAACACCAATCACATTCACATAATAATTCAATACAAAATTTAAAACAAACAATTAATCAAATGAGACCCTATACGTTTCCCACAGTTTGCTTCAGATAGCTATTGCCTCAATTGTGAAATATGCATGCACTCAAAAAAAAGGCTTGAAGGGGCTAGCAAGGGTTAAGTGTTTGGGGTTTGTGTCTGGGTAACTAAGGTTTTTGAAAAGAATGCCTCTATCATATTAACAAAATTTTAGTTCATCAAGCTTTGATCAAGAGTTAAAAACAAGTTCTAGAGAGATATGAAATTAAGCAGATATAGATAGAAATGAAAGAATTCAGGCATAAATATCCTTCCAACAAGGTTAGTATCTCAATTAAGCAATCTCAAGGTTTAAAAACACATGGTGCTACTCTCTTAGCGTATCCTCACTTGCCTCTCGTGAAAACATTGAAAATGGAACTAACCAAAATCAACTATCATTTAAAAACGTAGATGGTTTTCCAAAAACACATGGACAACTTTGAAATTTATAAAATCTTCAAGACATAAAAGTGAGAAGAAACTAATTTGGGAGAACTATTGAAATGAGGAAATTAAAACAGAAAATGTCTTTTTCTTTTTATGAAAGAAATTGACTTCACTGCAGCGAAACATAAGTTCGTCGTGGTGAACTATAAATTAGCAAAGAGAAATATTGCAGAGAAAAAGAAACACTTGAAAAACATGCAATTCACCTCAATTACCAAGTTTAAAATTGTTCAAACGACACACAAATGAGTTGTACAAGCAATTAAATGGCCAAAAAGATGCCTAAAGAAAAAATTTCAAAATGGAATATCCTTCCCCATACTTAAACTTCATATTGCCCCCAATTATGAAACAATCAAAACACCATGATTCAGTGAAAAGTATCAGGAAGGCTATTTTAATAATAACGCACAGGGAAAAGCACAATGAGAATCATAGAAATAATTGTCCATTAATTTTTTGAATAAAAATTATGTAACTGAGTATCCAGCAGACTAAAAACTAAAAACATGACTATCTAAGACAAAAAGAACAAAGGACTCAAACTACTCCATAGGAGGATTAGCCCCAGATCTAGATGGTCCTGTTCTAGATGTTCTAGCACCGTTCAGTGGGTCATCCTCATCAAATGGTAACTGGAAATGAAAATGCTCAGCGAGCAACGCATCCATACACTGACGATACCACCTACCTCGGTCATATAAAGCCTCTCTCTCCTTTTGCCATACTAACTTCTAGACGAGAGTGTCTCGGAGGTAGGAGAGATCCGTGCAAAGTCTGTCGACCATACCAGTGAGGGTCCTTAAAGTAATGAGCTTAGAAGCATCCAGAGCTGGATGAGCATCCTTAACTGGTGTCGCAGCTACAGACGTTGCACCAATATTATGAGCATAGGGGGAGGGACATGGTAGGTGAATAATGGGTTGCTTTAGACGATCATACCTGAAGAGTGGGGCTGGATCAAAATAGCTGTCACTATCAAACTTCGGGACATTGTATGCTCAAAAAATGTTGGAGTTAAGATGAGAAAAGGTAATGGCATTGGTGAACTTGGGCGTAGTGATGGAGTCATGAAGGGCGGAGGTGATAACATCAGCTATATCGACCAGGTGACCAGTCATTAGGAGGTAAATGTGTAAGGCTTGTTGTTTGGTAACATATGCTAGGTTAGTAGTCAGGACAATATTGATGCAAACCAAATGGAGCCAAGGATAAGCCTCGGGTCATAGATTAGACCATTTGAGGTAAAGTTGGTAATAGCGTGGCCGATGCCATTCTGCGCTAATATGTGTTTAATTATTGGTATATTTAATTATTTACACTTAGTGAATAATGATACAAAAATGCTTAAGATATTCACTTTAATTTATATTTGATTTTAGTTACAATTTGCAAGCAAAGAAATTAAAGTAAGTCAAAAAAACACCCTATTTGACACATTTTTCGAAGATCAATACTCATTTGTCTTCATGGAGTGGACAAAGAAAATTAAAAGATGAAAAATGGAGGGTAAAGAAGAAGGAAAATTTAATTGCAAAAAAAAATTAAAAAAGGTTTGTGCGCTGCGTTTCATGCAACGCTGTGTACACACGTAGCACGCGCAGCGTTACGCTGTGTTTGAGCAACTGCCATTAAGCAGCTACGTAAAACACACAGCACAGATGCACATGTTGTGCATTTTAGAAGCCAGTAGGCAGGGTCTTTAAGAAAAGGGACGCAGACATAGCAGACAAAAAAGGAGGCGCAGACGTAGGCGTGACCCAGCGTAGGCTGCGTTAAACGCAGTGCTGGAGAGGAAGGTTGCATAAGGATTAAAGGAGTTGCATTTTAATTGTCAAATCAACAAGAATAGTAATGCTACAGTAGTGAGCTACAGTGGATGCAACAGTAAGGAGAACAGTGGGCTGCTAAATAGGCTAAAAATAGGGATTTTTGGTTAGGGATAAAGATGGGGGCTGAAGCAATTTTCAAAAAAATACCTATGAAGGGCTAGGCATCTCGACACCAGTTCGGAGGTAACATCTTCACCGACGACCCGGGTTAAGTATTTTTTTTATTATTTTGTTGTTTCTTTCTCTCATTAGGAATTGATTGTTTTATCCTATTTTAATTGATTTGGGTATTGTGTATGGATAATAAGATTTTCATTATTATTCGATTATTTGTGTATGAACCCGTTGGGTATTGTGAATTGATGATTTTAATGTGTTCATTGAATCGTTAATTTCAATCCCATTGCTAGAATTTCGATATAATCCGTAATTTTTATGTTGAAATTCACGTGTAGCGACTAATGATTCATAATCATTAAGGATAACATGACCTAGGTTAAATAACACATCGTATGTGGTTGTTCCCTTAATTAATCGATTTTCCTAATTCGTAATGCTACTGCCTAATTAAATCTAGAGATCGTAACCTAGGTTGTTCGGTGGTTGGGTTAATTAATTAACGATCGTATCTTTGATTAAGCAAAACTTAAGGAAAAACTCGGGTTAATTTTTAACCCATGATTAATAATTACCAGGAGAGATTAAAGAACAACAAATTAATAAAATATGCTTAATCAAGGTGTAGGCCGAGATTGAACCAAAGAATCAAGTCCCTATTGAATTCCCCACTTTTATCAATTTTTGCATGTTTTTCTTAATTTATTTTTATTAGTTAGTTTTATTTTTTGTCCTTCTTTAAAAATCCGAAACCCCCCTTTTTCTTAAATACCAGTTAATTTCATTCCATAAACTTTGCACACACTCTCTGTGGGATAGACCTAAACTTGCCACTCTACAGTAGTAGTCTAGTTATATTAATTTTGACTAGCGTAATGACGCGTGGTTAAATTTTGGCATCGTTGCTAGGGAATGCGGTGTTTTAGTTTTTGTTTTTGAGTTAATTGGTGTTTTGTATATATTTGTTCGTCAATGATTTCTTTTCTGTTATTTTGTGATCTTTTCTTTTTTGTTTTGTTTCGTGAGAAAAAAATCGATATGGACGGAAATAATTTCTTTTATAATTTATATTCTCAATCCTATAACAATGTTTGGACTGATCAACCTAACTTTTGTTATGGATTGGATAATCATTAGAATTACTTCCATGATAGTTTGCAAGATGCACAACAATTCTCATACAGACCAAAAGCTTCTTGTCATAACTCTGGTCCATCTCTGAAAGAGTTGATGTTGCAATTACAAGAGAATACTTTACAATTCCAGAAGGATGGAGGGCAATTTTCAAAAAACACATGGTCTAATACACAAGATTTGGAGAGCTAACATGGTTCAGGTGCATCTTTAAAAAAAATGTTAACAAACTTGTTGCTAACAATTTGCAATTTCAATAGGAAACCAAAGCAAGGCAATAGAGGATGGAACACCTAATGGGTCAAATGGCAATAAGTCTTGATCGCCTAGAATCGCAAAGCGAAGAGGAGCAGCCGTATCAACCTGAGGTGTACCCAATTGAAATCTATGTGGAAAATTTGCAAAGTGATGAGGAGCTTGAGAATTTTGAGGTCAATCCTCAATGAATTGTTTGTGCCGAAGAAGTTGAGAACGAGTTCGAAGTCGAAAAGGACACATCTTTTAGCTCCGAGGTAAGTACTGAGTCCATAATTGTTTTTGAAAATAACTCTTTAGCTTTACTTAATAGAATGGAGGAGATAAATGATGAAGAAAAAGGTGAAGAGACATTCGAAATATTTCCAGAATGTATGGACTCAATCGGAATTGAGAAGCTGAGGATAGGGAAGATGCGGAAGGAGGATGATGATCAACTAAGGCCTTATCCGGAACTACCTCACGTAGAGGAGCCGCATGCAACACCTGAAGATCACAATTTTGTCACGTCAACAAGAAACAAGGAGTCGAGCGAGCGACCCTAAACAAAGGCGCTTCTGGGGAGGTAACCCAAAGGAAGTCAATTTTTTTTCCTTTACATTTCTGCATTACTTTTTATATGCATGTGCGTTTTTGAATTTGATTGTTTTACTTGTTTTTAAGTTTTCAATCAAATGAGAGAAAGAATAAAACAAATAAAATAAACATTTTCTCATTTTCTATTGCTTCTAGGATTATATAATCATGATTAGAGTGTGAATTGACTAGAAAATTTCGTAGCAACTTTAGCATGTACTTTTACTCTTGTGATTGGTCGATATGCATTATCTTAGGAAGAGTAGTGACTAATGGTAGATAAAGTTAGTGAGATTTTGAGCCATATTTGACTGACACATCTATATTAGTCTCATTGTCTTTTGATGAGGTGTGACCTTCATGACTTGTACATCTCAATTTTGCATTGAATTTCTATTCAAGACCACATTTTTATCACATGCTTTAATATGGATATGATTAGGCATTCTTAGTTTTTCATAAACTACATTGGCCAAATAACCTATCCTATTGACATGATTTTTCCCTTTGATAAACCCCTTTGAGCATTAGCCTTTCTTTTTGTATAAACCACATTTTATGCTTTTAAACTTAACAAAATGTCCTACCCAGGTCTTAAAGCTAGTGGAACATTTGTGATTGTTAAGTTTGTGGATATACAAAATTCTAAGTGTGGGGGTGTACATATGTGAGGGTTGGTTATAATCTTGGGATGTTATTTTATGTCTTATCATTGAAATTCCCATGTTGATGTAGTTTATTTTAATTTTTACAAGGAAAAGAAAAAAAAGAGAGAAAAGAAAAAAAATAAAGAAAGAAAAAGAAAAGGAAAAGAAAAAGAAAATGAAAAAAAATTGTGTAAAATAAATTTATCAAGGAAGAATTGCATATGTGTTCAAAAGTTGTTTATGATTGATGCATCTTCCTAGAGTTGCAATGGATGTGTTATTTGAGTATGTTGAATATGAGGTAAAGGTTGGCTTGGAAGGTTAACTCTTGTGATTTCATTAAGATAAATTGTATGAGTGATTCCTTTGGATTTGTATATGCTTCATGTGGTTTGTGTGTAAGAGCTGAATGGGGTTGTGAAATAGAAATGTTGCATTTGTCATAACTGACGGCACCCAGTTTTTGATTGAGTCTTACTTTAGTTTCACTAGCTTTGATGACTTTCATGCTACTTAACTCAAATATATCTCACCTTACCTTTGCCCACATTACAACCTTGAAAAGTCCTTTTATTCATGATTTTGCATGTGAACATTAGTGGTAGAGAAATGAAATGATATGCAACGTTATGGATTGTCATGATCATGAATGATATTGAGTGTACCCATGGATATATTTTAGTTAAATACATTTTTCGAGTCTACCCTTAAATTGCTCAGTTTTTGAAGATAATAAATGTTGATTGATCATGAGTAAAAGTTTGGAATGTTGATTTCTTGCTATGATTTTTGAAAGTTATTCATCTTTGTTTATGATTATATAGTCTTGGAAAAATATGAAAATTGAGTCAATGCTTTGGGTTAATGAGCTTAATTTTGATGTTTTGCTCGAGGACGGTGAAAAGTTAAGTGTTGGGGAAATTGATATGTATTTAATTGTTGGTATATTTCACTATTGACTCTTAGTGAATAATGATACAAAAATGCTTAAAATACTCACTTTAATTCATGTTTGATTTTAGGTACAATTTGCAGGCAAAGAAATTAAAGTGAGTAAAAAAAAACCCTATTTGAGACATTTTTCGAAGATCAATACTCGTTTGTCTTCATGGAGTGGACAAAGAAAATTAAAAGACGAAAAATGGAGGGCAAAGAAGAAGGAAAATTTAATTGCAAGAAAAATTTAAAGAAGGTCTGTGCGTTGCGTTTTACACGGCACCGCAATGCTACGTTTAAGCAGTTGTGTAAAACGCACAGCATGTGCTGTGTTGTGCATTTTAGAAGGCAGCAGGCAAGGTTTTTGAAAAAAGGGATGTAGACACAGCAGGCAAAAAAGGAGGCACGGACGCAGGTGTGACCCAGCGCAGCTTGCGTTAAACGCAACGTTGGAGAGCAAGGTCGCATAACAATTAAAGGAGTTGCATTTTAATTGTCAAATCAACAAGAACAGTATTGCTGCAGTAGCGAGTTGTAGTGGACGCAACAGTAAGGAGAACAGTGGGCTGCAAAATAGGTTGAAAATAGGGATTTTTGGTTAGGGATAAAGATGGGTTAAATATTTTTTATTATTTTGTTACTTTTTTTCTCTCATTAGGAATTGATTGTGTTATCCTGTTTTAATTGATTTGGGTATTATGTATGGATAATCAGATTTTCGTTATTATTTGGTTATTTGTGTATGAACCCATTGGGTATAGTGAATTGATGATTTTAATGCGTTCATTGAATCGTTAATTTCAAAACCTTTGCTAGAATTTCGATATAATCCGTATTTGTTATATTGAAATTCAAGTGTAGCGACTAATGATTTGTAATTATTAGAGATAACATGACCTAAGTTAAATAACGCTTCGTATGTGGTTATTGCCTTGATTAATTGGTTTTCTTAATTCGTAATGCTACTGCCTAGTTAAATCTAGAGATCGTATCCTAGGTTGTTCGGTGGTTAGGTTTAATTGACGATCGTATCTTCATTAAACAAAACTTAAGGAAAAACTTGGGTTAATTTTTAACCCATGATTAATAATTACCAGGAGAGATTAAAGAACAACAAATTAATAAAATATGTTTAATCAGGGTGTAGGCCGAGATTGAACCAAAGAACTGGGTCCTTCCTGAATTCCCCACTTTTATTAATTTTTGCATGTTTTCTTTAATTTGTTTTTATTAGTTAGTTTTATTTTATTTCCTTCTTTAAAAATCCAAAACCCCCCCTTTTTCTTAAACACCGGTTAATTTCATTCCATAAACTTTACACACACTCTCTGTAGGATCGACCTAGATTTGCCACTCTACAGTAGTAGCCTAGTTATATTAATTTTGTTTAGCGTAACGACGTGCGGTCATGCACCCTCTTGATAGAGGACGCAAATAACATTTTCCGAAGGGTAGTTATGTATGAGTTGATCATAATGGAAACAGAGAATGTTAGGAAGATCAAAATGGCGACGAATACAAGCAGTGATGAATGCATTTGGTGCTTGAATACCACGGAAGTTAATTTCCATAGTATCATTAAATCTGGCATAGATGTAAAAATGGTGAATGAATTTATCGTTGCCTTAAGTGTGGGGTTTTACTAGGCCTATTAGCTAAGAAGCAACAAGTAGCTAGACGAAAGGATTTTCGAGGGGAGCTAATGGAAAGGGTCTCTCTTTAATGAAAGGCCTAGTGTCTACTTTCTTATATAGTTCTACAAAAGTAAAACTATTGGAGGAATTAGACTCACTTGGAGGCATAGGAGGGTAGGGAGCTTAACTCGAGGCATTGTCCTATAGAAAACATACACTGAAACATAACTAAGCAAATGAGTAAAGCAAACTAAAAATAATAACCTAAGCAACTAGAAAAGGCATAATCAACAATCCTAGGTAACCTAAACAAAATTAATCTAAAGCAAAACTAGAAAAGGAAACAAAATAGACAACCTAGTCTACCCTAAACATTATAGAAACTAGGAAAAAGAGAAAAGAGGGCACACTTACAAAGGATTGAAATCTGCACAGATAGTCGGAAGGGAAAGAATGGGTTAAGGAGATGGAGGATGGCCGCGGTGAAAATGAGAGTGGGAAAGAAAGGAAGAGAGTCGAAAGGGTTAAGTAGGGTTTTTGGTGTGCAAAATGACAGAAAAGAATAAAGGGAATACGAATTGTTAAGAGCAAATAGGGGTGGAATGGTAATTTCACTGGGTAAAATTCTAGCAGATTCGAGCTTTGTCGCAGCGAAGCTAAAGTTCGCCGTGACAAACTTAACCCTAATCAAAAAAATAGGAAAAATATCAAAGTTTTGTAGTGGTGGCATGGAACCCACGCTGCAGTGAAATTAATTCGAAAGGAACAGAAAGGAATGATGACAAGATCGCCGTGGTGACGTGGAATACATGCTGCAGTAAAACTAATTCGAAAGTCGTAAAAAAAATTAGGTATCTTCCCCGCAATGATGTGAACTTCACGCCAAGGCAAAATTTACCCAAAAGCACATAAGGGGTGTGAGGAACTTTCACCGTGGCGAAGTGGAATCCATGTCGCGGCGAATTTCACCTGAGAGCAACATGAAGGAATATGGTTATTTCACCGCGGCAACGTGGACTTCACGCCGAGACAAAATTTACCCAAAAGAAATATCAAATAATACTAGGGTTTCACCGCGGCAAAAGGAATCCACGCCACGGCAAATTTAACCTGAAACTTAACAAGACAGAAATAAACGCTCAACAAAGGAATGAGAAACATGACTGACAAACAAATGAAACAAGTTGGGTACTCAGTAACCTTAAAGAGAATATACAAAGTCATAAGGTAGCAGATAATTTAAGAAAATAAAGTGAAACAGAATGAATTATATCAATTTCCTCAAATTTGAAGACATATTATGCATCAGGCCGACAAGCACAACAAATATAAAACTAGGGACAAAACCAGAATGGGAATTATTGAATTGAAAATCTATTGATTAAACTAAAAGCTAAGCTAATTTCCTACTGAAATAGTTTCTCCCTCACACTTAGTCAACAAAATAAGGCACCTGACAATGTCATAATCGATCACAGAGCAAGAGTAAGTGAACAAGTAAAGGAAAGAAACCACCTAAGTTTTATGGAGGTTGTTGGTTCTCCTCGTGAAACTTTGACAGATAGCTATGCTGTGGTGAAATAACTTTACCACTTGCCACTTTAGTGTCAGCCTCCACAATTCTAGATTCACCTGAAACATTAATAGAAAACCTTTCTCCCAAGGGGTCATCATTGACAATAGAAGAATCCGTGAGTACAGTGCAGAGCTAAAGTAAGCATTTTGGAATTCAAATTTAGAGCATGCGTCATCAATAGCAATATCAAGGACGTTGACTCCTAAAAGCAAACAATCCTTATGAGGATGTTTCATTGCTTCATACATATTAAAACACACTTTTTGATCTCCTACCTCCATAGTGATGGTACCTTCTTTCATGCTAATCATAGTACTAGCAGTCTTTAAGAAAGGTCTAGCAAGAATCAGTGTGGTGTCCTGCACAACTTCAGAAGGCATGTCAAGCACATAAAAATCAACAGGAAAGACCAAACCCTTACCTTGGACCAAAATGTCCTCTATAATGCCCACAGGATGCCTAAGAAACCTATCAGCCAATTGGAGAACTACAAATGTAGACTTAAGATTCTTGACTCCTAATAATGTTTAGACAGTCTTAGGCATAACATTAATGGCTGTCCCTAGATCTAACAAGGCTTCCCCTATGGTAATTTTATTTATAGTGCAAGGGATAGTGAAAGATCCAGGGTCTTCACATTTTACAAGAATTTGGGGTTTAAACAAAGCAGACACATTTGAGCTAACTTGTACACTTTCATTTGGTCTGAACTTCCTTTTGTTAGTACATAGGTCTTTAAGGTACTTAGCATATGTAGGAACCCTTTTCACAAGATCAAGAAAAGTAATATTGACTTCTACTCTACCAAATAAATAAATGATATCTTTCTCATGTTTAGTTTTAGTCATCCTTTTGCTCATCAAATACGAATTAGGAAAAGGAAGGTCTTTAAGATTTACCTACTTACCATTGGCTTCATGGGCTCCATGCTTGTTTAATTTCTGGTTGCTTTCACAGTTCACTTCCTTGCTCTTTAAAAATTTGGATTCCTTTTCAGTTAAAAGTGCTCTCTCCTTGGAGCTTTCAGAGTTCTTGACTCTTGTAGATGTTGAAGGCAATTTTTCACATTCAATCTCCTCTTCATCTACTCCCTCATCATTGTTGTTGAACCTCACTTGCTTCCCATTTTGAAGAGTTGTCGCATTCAAACTCTTAGGGTTCTAACAGTATTGGAGGGAATAGTTCATAATAGTATTGATATTCTCAGCCTTTGTCTCCCATTGCTCCATTCTCTTCTCTAGAGCATTAAACCTAGCAACATTTTTAAAAGAGTCCTTTTGAATCAAAGAGGCTATGACATTGAACTGGTTGTTATTAGAAGTCCTCTCCTCTTTCATTAATGCCATCATGTTATGCAAGAGTTGATTAGTGTCTTCCTTTAGTGGGACAGTTAAAGCTTGTTGTTGGTTTTAGAACTAGTATGAGGAAGAACCAGCCCCTCCACCTTGTTGACATCTATTTGGACCTCTTCCTTCTTCATTTCTCCAATTGAGTCTAGGATTTGTTTTGTATCCCTTGTTATAGGTGTTGGAATAGGGATCCCATTCCTAATTGGGCCGACCTTGTTAAACATAGATACCTCTTCATAATGACTGGGATAGACACTAGAGATATGTATTATTGAACCACAAGTGTTGCAGCTAGGTGCAGTAAGATCCGTAGAAGGTGGTGGACAATGCACACTCATATTTTTCAATTCTACAGTAATGAAGGATAGCTACGAAATCACTTTACTTTCCAGAGAGTCAACCTTAGACTCTAGACTTTCCATTCTTCTAGAGTGAGTTGTTGAAGCTCCCAACTCACGTATGCCTCTAATGTCTCTAACACTGTACTGTTGGTGATTGAAAGCCATTTTCTTAATTAGATCCCATGCCTCTGCAGTTGTCTGGTCAATCAGAGAACCTTCTGAAGCTGCATCTAACATACCCTTGTCTTAACTTTTCAGTCCATCATAAAAGTACTGCACTAACTGCTCATCAGGTATCTGATGGGGAGGGCATCTGGACAATTGACCATGAAAACGGTTCCAATAGTCATAGAGCGACTCATCATAATCTTGATGTGCCGAGTAAATCTCCTTCCTCATTGATGAAGTTCTGGAGGCTAGAAAATATTTCTCCAAGAATGCTTTCTTAAATTTGCCCAACTGTGGTAGGCATTCGTCACATGTCTTGAAAGGCTCATATACCACTCCCTTGCTTTACCCTCTAAGGATAGATGAAAGAGTTTCCATAGTACTTGATCAAGAGAGGCTCCAACTAGTTTTATGCTCTGACAAATTATGGACAACGATTGCAAGTGAATGTAGGGATCTTCTCCTGCCAAGCCATGAAATTTAGGAAGAGAGTTAATAAGCAATCCTTTAACTTCAAAATTCACATCAAAATTAGGGCAAGCAGTAGTAAAAGGATCATAATTCATATCAGAGGTAGTATCTTCCCTAATGGTCCTCCCTCTATAGTTTCTATTGTTCTCACCAACTCGCTCCTACTCCCCATTACCTCCATCATCACCATTCTTAGGTTGGCTAGCATTAAGGTTAGGGTTTTGTAGAAAAGCTGGGATTTTAGCCATTATCACTCCTTCTAATGATTCACTCTCACTACTTGGCTGACTAGACTCCACTGAGATATTATCCTCATCAACAACTACTTTGCTTCTCTCTTTTTCTCTCCTCTCCTTTATGATTTTTCTCAAATGTCTCTCAATTTTAGGGTATAAAAGTAGAAGTTTGGTTTTTTGGGGCATGCAAGGGAAAAATTCAAACAAGAATAAAAGGTAACAAAATTGACTTGCAAGCACACAAAATCAAATAAAAAGATGAGATGTGATGGATGCAAGTGTGTAGGTGTGTGAAAGTATGTATAAATGTAAGACCCCATTCCTAATTGACAAATGCACGTTTGTCCATCAGATACACGTGTACATGCCTGTCAGAAATGACATGTTAACTATCTCACCTTCACTGTACATAACATGGCATCATATACTAAACCATCAATCACACATTTTTTAAACTCAAAATGATATCACATTAATCAAAATCCATAATTTACATTATTTCATACAACACAATACCATCCAAGTTTTACAACATTATCCTACGAGCTTAAACAACTCAATACACATCAAATATAATAAACATGACAGAAATAGCTAAGTCCTCAATCTTAACTGACCGACTTTTGAGCCAAATCTGACTGCTACAGTTGCACAAAATATGCTTCTACGGACTCTTAGAAACTAAGTCGTCTCACTCTCGAACCTAGAAAGCAACTGTGCAATTTTGGTGAGTTTTACGAACTCAGTAAAGTATCGATCCTTGATGGTTCACTCATATCATAAAATGAGATCAATTATATCATGTAATCATACTACTCAACTCCACTTAACAATTATCAAATACTATCACAAATAAATCATTTCTCAAATACACAATTCAATCATATAACAACATTCACACAGCCACTATCAGAAAACAAGGCATTTTATGACGCTTTTAAAACATCACAGAATGTCCAAAACATGCTACAATGTTTTAAAAAATATCAAAAAAAATGTTGCGGAATGCGGTGTAGGTAAAAGGTTTTTGCGACGTTTTATGTAAAACGTCACAAAAATACTAATATTCCGCAACGCTTATAAAAACGTCACTAAAAGTTGGGACAATCAGTGATTTATTTTAAAAACATTGCAGAAACTCTAACATTTCACGACGTTTTTAAAACGTCATAGAATATGAAGGAATCCACAACACTTTTTTGGAAACGTATCGGAAGATATTATTTTTATTATTTTTTCCATTTTTCAAAAATCATATTAATTTAATAATTTTTTAATTTTAATAATTGTTTTTAAAATACAATTTTTTAATCTTATTTGTTTAATAACTATTCAATATTATTTATGATTTTATTTATTTAATAATTCTTTAATTTTTTAGTATATCATTAATTTTAATTATTCTTGTATCACAAGAATTTCATACCTGTAGACAATGTATTATTTAACTGCAATTCACAAATATATCATAATACACTTATAAAATGTGATCAAAATTAGCTAATAAAAAAAATAATTATGGAAAATCAACATTTTTGAGAAGCGTTAAACATATTTTGCATATTTCATAAGATCAATAGATATGATAAGAGAACAATTACATGGTAGGTATTCTTTTGAAAATTACAAGTTCTTATCATTTCTAATTCATACAATTTCTTATTCTCCAGTTGAGATGCCCATGTAATCCACCATGAATCTACTAAGGGTGCTGTAGTATATGTTGGTTCAAGATTTTCATTTACACTCTTTGTTGGTATCTTTGGCTTCTTGGATCTCTGCAATGGTTGATCTGCACTTGGAAATGGATGATCTGATTCATTGTCAGTTGAAGTTGAATCATTCATCCTCTACGAATTTCTTGACTTTAGAGATCATCCAATGTTAACTCCAGTCCAACAGACCTGTAAACTTCTTGTGAGTTATTTAACATGACAATGCTAAGAAAATGAGAAAAAATGCAAAATGGTAATTTTTAATTCTTTATTATCGAAGGGTTAAGGTTGAGGTAGAGAGGAATAAGAATATGGAAATACCGTATGCATTGCTGATCATATCATTGCAATTGAGCTTCACTCATGTAACTCTTATTCCATCTGCAAAATGTGATCAACAAATAAAGTCTTGACATGACAAACTTCATCAACTTGCAAATTAAGAACAAGTTTCTCAAAAAATCATTTTATCCCAAAGAAAACATTTGCCTCTGCTCTCCAAATGAAAACCCCAACCTCTACCTGTCCACAACAATCACCTTCATATGGCTCCCAGATAACATGGATAGAGAAAATAGAAAAGAAAAGGCTAAGAGTTGGCTAGTGAAATTCCCTGAGCAATTGTTGGAAATTAAAGCATAGTTATGCAAAAAAAGTACAACAGTAAGAACACATTATTGTACACACACTTGAGGTAACTTAATATCATTAGTTCACCTATATAGAAAATCCAAGCCAACTAATTAGTTGGATAATTAACCTAACTAATTAACTAGATTGGAAAACTACTCTCAATGTCAATAGACGAACTCATCATACATTACAATACATCCAAGTCAATTTACCTATCATTTCCAAAAAAGGTTCTAAAGGCATCGTAGTGAACAAGAAATTATTGACTTAAACGATCAAAAAACTATGATGAGTTCTGCAAAAAGTAGACAGATATCAGAACTCTCCTCCAAAATTATAGCATTATGTTTGAAGATGGTAGTAGCAGGATCTACCTAATGGTTATTGTTATCTGGCACACTTGACCCAAAGAAACAAAAAAAGAACAGGCTGTGAGAATTATGTGGTTACTATTTGGTGTAGAGTCTTCAAAAATAACAATAAAACATTAAAGCTCGTAAATACTAAACCAAAAGAATTGATAAGTCTAAAACATTACAGTTTTGAATGGAGACATAATTTTGCATAAAACAGCAAAGACCTTTGGATATGAAACAAATTGAGTAATTATCTGATAATGCTTGGCAGTTAAGAGAAGCCTCGATGGTGGTAGTGAACTTATAAAGTATAAGTGCAATGACACCCACAGAAATTCCACCTAGCAATGCCTGTATAGGTGAAGGAGTTTTCTCGGATGCTATGGCACCTGGAGCCATCGCCGTTAAGCTAGCTAATGCTCCCTATTTCAATGATTTGTTTTCCCCTGATGACTTTAATATCTAGTAAGACAAGATCACAACCTCAAATTTTAGAATGAATTGAAAATTTTAAACATTGATATATAGGCCATTATTCTTACAGTTCATCATAATGTAAACTAATTCAATTTCAACCAAAAAGCATAACTGAGACTAAATTGAATTTGGATGATAAATTATCCAACCAGTCCAAAGAGAGTCGTCAAAAGAGAATATTAAATGCCAATTTTGGAAATTGAACTCTCAGGCCTTAAACATGAGGACAACAGAGTATAACGATATAAAACTAACCAGAAGCTAATTCCACAAGTTCTGGCAGAAACAATACATCAAACTGAGTAGTCTAGGCTTAAGTATAAGAAAGCATCTAAAATAAAAAAGGGAAAATATAATTTTAAAAAAGAGTACAGATTCCTTCCAACTAACTAAAATTGGTTCATTGTAAGACATCAAATTGTAGAATATGATAACAAACCAAGAGAGTGGCACATAACACTTAAAGGATCATAGTTTTGCATATAACCAACAAAACCCAATTCGAACAAACTACAAATTGAATTTAAAAAAAAAACTGAATCACAATTAACCATAAGCCCCAAAATAAGATCAAAGGATCCCATCAACCATCAAAATCTAAACTCAAAATGTCCATCTTTAATATAATAACAAAATTCAACTTCTCATATCCTTAAAACCTACGACCACCACCACCATGGCTGAATCCATACTCGGCGACGGGAGAAGCAACCGGGTCCACCTAAATAAGCCCAGGAATCTCACTCACACCCAATGCAACAAGCATGTTGATAGTCTCCTTATCAACCTCAATCTGGTCAATTTTAGTGGCAGAGACATCAGGAACAAAGTCCATGCGACGCTCGCGCTCTTCTTCCTGAAGTTTGAGCGAGATTCCACGAACTGGGCCTTTTTGGATCCGTTTCATGAGGTGAGTGGAGAACCTTGCGATCTTATTCCGAAGGTGCTTGGATGGGATAATGGCAACCTCCTCGATCACCTTCTTGTTGGTGTGGAAGTGAAGGGTCATGCGAGAGTAGTAGTGCTCAATCACTTGACGTTATTATTTCTTTACTGTTTTTGTTCATATGCGACCCATCTTCTGTCTCTTCTCTTCTAGATGCTACCGTTTGCTGAGAGCAAAGCCTAGGTTAGTAAAAGAAAGGCTTTTGGGGATACTACAAACTGAATTTTAACACATAAAAGTAGAGAAACTTAACAATAAGAGTTGCAAAAGTTTCCAACTTTAAAAATAAGATAAATACTTGTTTCACCATGAAACCAATTTATCACCAATTGAAGTGAAAATTAGCTGATGAACCTATAAATAAATAAAGATTTAATTTCTAAATACTAGTTCTTTGGCATGCTTAGCCTAGCAGCAAATAGAGCAGAAGAGGAAGATAGAGATGGCAGTAGTGAGGAGGACGCTGATGGTGACCTGAAGAGGCGAAGGGTCATCGGTAGTGGAGAAAATGATGGGCAAGGAAGAGAGAGGTAGGTCTATAGGACCAGTTTCTCCTAGAGAGTCATTGGCAACGGTGAGCCATGGAAAGGAAGAGTGAGGAGGGAGAGCTAAAAGAGAGAAATGAGCGATGCATCTTTGGTGGAAAATAAGAGAGTGGGAATGGAAAAGAGTGGAGGGGTTATTTGTTAGGAAACAAAAGGCGGAGAAGAAGAAGAAACGTCATAGAAGAAAGTATCAAAATGGCAGGAAACGAAAACTTTTCAATATTAATTGAACAAACAATGATGTTTTTTTCAATAAAACGTCATGATTTCTATTTTTTGATGTTTTATTGAAAAAACGTCACAAAAAGTGTGATAAATCTGCTAGATTTTGTAAAAACATCGCAAAAAATTGGCTTTTTTGTGACATTTTTTAAACGACACAAAAAATTGAATAATTCACGATCTTTTTTTAAAAAATGTCATGAATTGTATGTATTTGTTGTTGTAAATCATTCGATGAATTCAAATTATATGTGGATGCAATACATATGAGACACACGTTCATTTTATTTTTGTTGTAACTGTGTGCTTTTACAATATCCTGAATTATCGGGCTCAGTTAGTTAGTCAGTGACTCGTGGATCACAGTGAGCCATAGGCTCGAACCATGTATCTGGGAGCTTAAAGCTCATATCAGTAATAGTATCAGTAACCACATCAGTCACAACTCCTTTATATTATATACATTGGAATGAAGTGCATGCCACAATTCAGTCATCAATTTAATCACTTTCATTTGCATGTAATATAACAGTATACCAGTCATAGTATCAATTATAGTAATAGTCACAATAGCAGAATTCATCAGACCAGATCCAACATTCAACTTTTCAGTTGAGAATTAGAAAATCATTTAGGTAGACCCATTCATATTCAATCAGCATTTCTGATATCATTCTTATGCATCAAAATGCCTCGGACAAATATTGTTTGGAATCTAGTACACAATGAACACAATTCAGTACAGTTCAATAAGATAGCAATATAGTTCAATAAGGTACAAAACAATAAGGTGAGAACATTTTAGGTTACTCACAGTATGCTCCAAACACCTATTGCCTTGAAGTCCTGGTAATGTCTAGATGCTGTCATTCAATGCGTTCCTCTAAACAGGCAATACATTCACATATCAAAATATTGCATAATTATGCATTCATTAATGCACATTCATATGTACTGAATATGTACAATGCATGTTCATGACAATTCTGGTTTTCTTATCATTAATCTTGTCACAATAATCATTCGAATATCCACATTTAATTGATTAAGTCAGATTTGCTTAAAGGTACAATTTTGGGTTCATTTTAAACAATTAATTTCATCAAAAAATTGAAGGAATTTGGTAACACTTCTAACAACTTATTCTTCTATGTCTTAGGCCTCTACTTATACTAAGATCATTCAATTTGGTTCATTATTCTATGAGTTATGCTCCAAATATCATAGATAGTGCACATTTAAAATTTTGACTAATGCATGATTATGCATTCAAGTTGTACAACCCCTATCTCTCAATTCCTGTATCTAAAAATTACAAACTTTATACTAATTTAAAGCTAAGAGAACAATCTACAATTTGGTGAAGACACCTCAATCTAATTCAGCCTACATCAATACAGTTTATTCAATAACCGCAAGATATGATTTCTATCCCTGGTAGTGCTTCAGCTTAAGCTAAGACTCAATTACATACCAATTTTGAAAATCTTAGAGACAACATTAAAAGTCTACTTCTTCAAGAAAGTTGTATACATATTTCTCTAGTTTAATATAAATTAAGAATCAACTCATTCAGAAGTCTACATCTCAAGTTATAATTAGAATATTGAATCATGTTCATGAAAATTTTCAAGTTCATAACATTTCGACAGATTTTCACACTTTCATCTTATCAATCACATTCAAATCAATTCAGATCGCTCTAAATTTTTATGGAGAGAAAGAACAATGTCTTAGAAATCTATTGATCTAAGTTTCAAGTCATTTGGAGCTTGGATGAAAAAGTTATAGCCAAAATACTTAGAGCTATTCAATGAAATATTCTAGTTCATAACTCAAACATGCAACCACCACATTTTCTGTCTCTAAAACTCAACCAAATTGTATTTCTCCTCTTCTTCTTTAACGAAAACTGCAATTTTTCTTCACTCTTCTTCCTCTCTTCAACTTACCCTATCATCTCTAATTTATACTCTCACATTATTTCTTCATTTCATGTAGCGACCCGAACTTTGAGTATCGGGTGGGTTTTCCGCGCACCTCAAGAGGCCTGCGACCGCTACCAGGGTGGATTTCCCCTCGGTATTGTCCTCTTTGGTTCTTGGGTGAGCCACTGTTCGAACCTAAGAC
>JANVCQ010000009.1:5298965-5312581 GCA_025531925.1 Erythroxylum plowmanianum | reverse complement strand
ATAGATCTGAGGAGATTAATCAATTGAAACATAGGATTAATAGTCTTTCAGCAGATTTATCAACATTTACTGAAAGTGCAAAAAGGATGAATGATATGATTAAAAAATATAGACATCCAAAGGATAAGAGTGGTTTAGGGTTTACTAATAGTAATGCTAGTCATAATAAGAGTTTTGTTCCTAGCAAAATGAAAAAGAAGCAATATTCTTATTATTCAAGGAATTATTGTAAGTCTAACCCCAAAGCACCCAAGAAAATATGGGTACCTAAGAAAGATATAATACATACCACATATCTCCCTTCTTGGAAAAAGCAACCAGCACTAATGGTACTTAGACAGTAGATGCTCGCGACATTTGACGAGAAGAAGGTCTATGTTCCTAGACCTCCAAAATAAGCAAGGAGGATCAGTAACTTTTGGAGACATCTAGCAGGAAAAATTAGTTGGAATTGGAAAAATTGATAAATATTCATTTACGTCTATTGATAACGTTCTGCTAGTTGAATGATTAAAGCATAATCTAATTAGTGTAAGTCAATTATGTGATTTTAGTTTTGAAGTATCGTTTAATCAAAATTCTTGTGAAGTCAAAAACATAGACGGTTCCATATTCTTTTCTGCCAAGAGACGAAATAATCTCTATAAGATTAATTTAGAGGATTTAAAAAGTCAAAATATTTCATGTTTTATATCAACAGATGAGGAAAAACTGATTTGGCATAAAAAGCTAGGTCATATTAGTTTTAAACATATTTCCAAGTTAGTTAGACATGATTTAGTAAGAGGTTTACCAAAAATAAGATTTAACAAAGATTTCTTTTGTGAAAGTTGTCAAAAAGGAAAACAAGTTAAAACATCTTTTTCTTCTAAAAATGTTATAACTTCATATAGACCTCTAGAGCTATTACATATAGATTTGTTTGGTCCAACCAGAACATTAAGTCTTGGAAGAAAGAGGTATGGTCTCGTAATTGTTGATGACTTCACTAGATTTTGTTGGATATTGTTTTCATCACATAAAGATAAATCTCTTAAGTGCTTTAAAGTTCTATCTAAAAAGTTACAAAATGAAAAAGGAATTTCTATTATTGGAATTAGGAGTGATCATGGTAGAGAATTTGAAAATGAAAAATTCAGAATATTTTGTGAAGAGAATGGAATTTTCTATAATTTTGCTGCTCTTAGAATTCCACAACAGAATGTAGTTGTAGAAAGAAAGAATAGGACGATTCAGGAAATGACAATGACTATGCTATATGAAATGAATCTTCCTAAATACTTCTGGGCAGAAGCTGTGAATACAGCTTGTTATATTCAAAATAGAGTATTTATGCTACCTATTTTAAATAAAACTCCATATGAGTTGTGGAAAGGAAAAAAGCCAAATATTTCTTAGTTCCATCCTTTTGGTTGCAAATGCACTATATTGAATACAAAAGAAAATTTGGATAAATTTGATTATAAGATCAATTCAGGAATTTTCCTAGGATATTTAATGTCTTCTAAAACTTGTAGAGTTTATAATCTTGTTTCTAAATCTATTGAAGAATCTATGCATGTTAAGTTCGATAATGATTCTCATCCGGATAGAAGAGACAATTCTGATGAGGAAACTTTATCTATTCCTTTAGTTGATAAACTAGAGATGTCACCTTTAGTTGATCTACTTGATAAGGTAGAAGATATTCCTAAAAACTTTAGTCTTAGGAAAGACTGGAAGTATAAAACCTCTCAACCAAAAAATCTTATTATAGGCGAAACTTCAGAAGGTGTGAGAACTAGGTCTAAATTTAGAAGAGAGGCAAATGTAGCTTCTGTTTCTGAATTAGAACCTAAGAAAATTGATGAAGCTCTTCAAGATGAAGCTTAGATTCTAGTTATGGAAGAGGAGTTAAATCAATTTACAAGGAACAAAGTTTGGTCTTTAGTTCCTAGGTTACCCAACAAGTCTGTCATAGGAATCAGATGGATATTCAAAAATAAACTAGATGAATTTGGTAGAGTAAATCGTAACAAAGCTAGATTAGTAGCTCAAGGCTATAATCAACAGGAAGGGATTGACTATAATGAAACCTATGCTCTTGTAGCTAGACTAGAAGCTATTAGGATTTTGCTTGCATATTCTATTTGTTATGATATAAAACTGTTTCAAATGGATGTGAAATGTGCATTTTTGAATGGTTTTATAGATGAAAAAGTTTAAGTAAAGCAACCTCCTGGTTTTGAAGATATTGATAAACCAGATTATGTCTATAGATTTTATAAAGCTTTTTATGGATTAAAACAAGCACCTCGTGCTTGGTATGATTGTCTAAGTTCATTTTTGATTGGAAATGACTTTGTTAGAGGACAAGTAGATAAGACACTATTTAGAAAATGTATCAAAAATGATTTCATTATAGTACAGATATATGTCAATGGTATTATTTTTGGTGCAACTTCTAAGAAGCTATGTTCTAGTTTTGAAAATCTTATAAAAAGTGAATTTGAAATGAGTATGATGGGTGAATTGAAATTTTTCCTTAGTTTATAAATTAAGCAAACCGAAGAAAAGATTTTTATTCATCAATAGAAATACATCAAAAAATTGTTAGTCAAATATAAAATGGAAAAGGTTAAACCTATGTCAACTCTTATGCATCCTTCAATCCTTTTATCTAAGGATGAAATAGGTAAGAAGGTTGATCAAACCCTCTTTATAGGAATTATTCGTTCTTTACTTTACCTAACTACAAGCATACCTGATATATTGTTTAGTGTTTGTTTGTGTGAAATATTTCAAGCAGATCCTAGAGAATCTCATTATATTATTTTTAAAAGAATATTGAGATACTTAGCAGGTTCTACTAATCTTTATTTAATGTATGAGAAAGGAAAAGATTTCAGGTTAATTGGCTACTATGATGCTGATTATGCTAGAGATAGAATTGATAGACAGAGTACAAGTGGAGGTTGTCACTTTCTTGGTCATAATCTAATTTTATGGTCAAGCAAGAAGCAAAGTTCAATTGCTCTATCTACTGCAGAAGCTGAATATATGTCAGCTGCAAGTTATTGTTCACAGACGTTATGGATTAAGTATCAGTTAGAAGATTACTCCATATAGGAAGATCAAATTCCAATCTTCTATGACAACACAAGTGCTATCAATCTATCTATCAAAGAATCCAATACAACACTCGAAGGCAAAACATATTGAAGTTAGACATCATTTTATACAAGACTATGTATAGAGAGGAAACATCAGTCTGTAGTTTGTTGAGACAAATCAACAATGGGCAGATATCTTCACTTAACCTTTGTTTGAAGATAGATTCAAGGAAATTAGACAGAACTTAAATATGGTAATGTTGAATGATCATTCATCTAATACGGCATGACCTAGACGATTTATATAAGAAGAAGATAAAAAGTTATAAGTTTTCAAGTAAATAGTAACGATAAGTTATGAACGGTAACTTTTCAAGAGTAGGTATAAGAAGGAAATCTTCTCAAGATTCTAAAATACTTTATACTCTAGAATTTTCTTGAAATACTTTGAAACCAACTTGTTTAGTGCTCTCAACCAAGATGATTCAATACCCTGTTCTAAGTTTCAAGTTCTTTTCATCTCATATTCTTACCTTTAGAGACTAACATTGCTACTTTGAGCGAAATACTTTTGTGTGTTTAGTTTTTATTTGTTACAGATTACAAATGGAGCAATCACTTATCTATGGGAGACATGTTGATTTCAAATCATTGAAGGAAAATCAGATGGACATTAAACTAGAGATTGATGTGGTTGGTTGGAAGAACTTCTTCAAGGTTCGTGAAAAGGACTATTTGAATGAAATATATGAGTTTTGGAAGAATGCCAAGTTGGTAGACGATACCTTAGTATCAACGGTAGATGGTTTTTAGGTTGTCGTGACGCAAGCGACTATCAAAAGGGTCAGTGATTGTCTTAGTATTGGAGTAAAGCTGTTTAACAATACAAGATGGATTACTCAAGGACATGTAGATTGAATGCACATTAATCGACAACTTTATGGAAGTAGTGATCCTGAAGTTAAGAAGGTAGTAACCCTTGTTCCGAAGGCTAGGGTTCTACGTTCATTGCTTCTTCATTGTGTTCTACCAAGATTAGGCATAAAGAATCTTGTGACAATGAACGATGAACATTGTCTGTATCACTACTAAATCATCAACCCATTAATCTTCCATACTTGATTCTGAAGTATATGATGAAGTCAAAGGGAGATTCTAGCTCTTTACCGTATGGAATGCTATTGACAAGAATTTTTAGAGAATCTGGAATCTTTCTCGATAGAGGTAACAGGGTAAAGATGGATGTGAAGAGTATTATTAATGCCACAACTATTCACAGAAAGGGGATGAAGTTTGATGAAAAGGCAGATATAGGTTCTACACCCGAAGCAAGGTCAGAGGGGGAGCTTATAGTAAGACGAGGTAGAAGTGAATGTGGTACATCTGTAAGAAAAATAAATCCTCGATGAACAGGAAAATCATCTGAAGAAGAAAAGACTGAGAAATCGTTTGATGCACTAATAAAACCTAAGATGATTCTACAGAAAGAGGAAAGCTGAGTTCAACAATCATCGCAACAAGTGTCATTGAAGAGAAAGGTAGAGACACTTCAATCAAACAAATCCAAACAATCAAGAAGGTCACCAAGACTATTGACCTTACAACAACAAGAATAGAAGAAGAGGAAATCTCTGATTCTTGATGAAGATTCTAAAAAGGAAGAGAAAAGATAGCAACCTACCAGATCAATTGTCTCTATTTTGCAAAGCTAATCAGCAAAATCATCTGAAGGGACATAAATTAAAAGGAAGTTAGTATTTGATAGGAAGAAGCCTCAACAGCAACTTTCTTCTAAACTGGCAGAATAACAAAAAAAGGTGAAGCCCACTTAGAAGAAGATTTCTTCATCTGATGTTCAATAGAAGGCAAAAATAGCTGAACACCAATTGGAACCTTACAATTCTTTTTAAGCAATCAACAAAAAGGATTTGAGAATGAAGATTGTAAAAGAATCAGTACCTATTTGAAGCAGAAGCTCAATTATTATCAGAAAAACTTTGAAAAAGTCAATAAAGGTACTAGTCAAACCGATCCCAATTAATGATAAGACAATACATCTTCTAAGTCATGAAGAAAGACGATTATATGATAATCTGCGAGATGAGAAGGTAGAACCATATCCAATGAAGATTTCAAAAGATCAATATACAATCTATCTGATTACGAGAAAAACATTAATAAAAATTGTGCCAAACATACAACCAAGATGCTCAACCCTTGTGAGAAATGAAGAAAAAGGGAAAAAGAAGATGTTTCCTGAGGTAAATAAAGATGATCTTACAGAAGAGCAGATTCAAGTAGCTGTGAAGAACATAGATGATGCATGCAATGCAGCTCAACCTGGAGGTATCTATGTTTCACACCACATTTCAAAAGCATCAGGAAGTAAATTTGGAGTTTCAAACACCAATGAAAACTTCAAGGTAGTTGGCAAAAGTGAAAGAAGGACAGTACATAAGTATCATGGTTAAAGGTATTAATTTCAACTTAGAAACCTTTGTGCATTTAGTTATGCATTTCAAACCTTTAGGTTTCATACCTTTAGTCAAAGATGTATTACACCTTCTTGGGTAACCAATTCTGAAACTACCTAGACCTGATGATTTTGATCTCCCAGAAAAAAACAAACCTTCAGTCTACCCTCTATCAAAATTATAGAGTTAGACATTTTACCTTAAGAAGCATCTGCTGTAGAAAACCTTCATCCACTTAGTGAAATACAACAAGATCCTATTGATAATCCGTAGTTCTTGAAGCATTTCATAAATTGATGGAAGTAAGTCACAGTAAGAAGGAAGTTCAAGAAGCATTAGCAAAAGAAAATGAGGAAATTCATAGCAAGGTTGATGAACTAGCTGACTCAATGGGTGATCTTCATGAGGAAGTAGCACTACTACGGGTTACTATTGAATAGGACCTCAAGATGATCCGCACTGACATGCAATGTATGTTTTTTGAAGTTCTGAAGCGTCTACGATGAGCAAACTTTTTGATTAATAACAAATAGGGGGAGAAGGAGATAAAGAGGAGAATGAGAAGAGAAGATAAAAAGCAGAAAGAAAGCATTATATATATGTAGTATGCAATTATTTTCTTATATTTTTTTTGCTTTATTACTCATAGGAATACTTTTCGTCTATTTGTCTATAAATATCATTTTATCTTCTAAAATTATGATTATTTGTCATCATAAAAAAGGGGGAGATTGTTAAGTCAAGAAGACTTCTCTTCTATTAATTTTGATGACAATCAAATAATAATGATCTTAGAAATGTATAAACTATTTTGATAAATTTGTTAAGTGTGCAGAAAAATGTAAGCAACACTTAGTCAACTCAGAAGATGTGCAGTCAACGCCAGATGAAGTGCTACATAAGACGAAATGCGATATCAGACGAAACGCTACATCAGACGAAGTGCTACATAAGACAAAGCGCTACACAAGACAAAGAACTACACAAGACGAAGCACTACATCAGATGAAGCACAACATTAGACGAAGTGCAATACTAGACTAAGCATGATAACAAACGAAGCAGAATAACATATGAAACGTAATAAAAGAAGAAGCATTATTCCAAATGATACAAAAGGAAGATATTCTAGAACGTCAAACAGTTAGTTGGAGTTAGTTACAGGACTTAACTAATAGCCGTTTCTAGAAGATTTACGAAGTAGTTTTCAAGAAGACAGTTAGAGACTTAGGCTATAAATACTAGTTCTAGTCAAAGAATAATATACAATACATATACATACATTAGAAAAAAAATTTGTATTCAAAGTGCGAAAGAAGTGAGCAAATATCTCTATAACCTAAAGCTCAAAAATACTTTTCTTAGAGAGAGAAAGGAAGGCTAGAGCCTGGAGAGGCTAATACAGCTGATAAAGAATATTTTGTGAGAGAGACCTAAAGAGGCTCTGCAGGTGTAGAAAGAATACTTGTAAAGTTGAAATAGTATAGTGAAATATCAAACTAACTCTGATAGCCCAAGGTTTAGGGTGAGCCAGTATAAAATCACGGTGTCTATTCTCTAACCCTTATCTTTTAATTTTCTTGTTGTTAGACGAGTAGATAATATTACTTGTGATTGCATTGCTTATCAACTTTAGAAAAGTATTTTAGTAATCATTTGAATTTTTGAAAAGAAATTCAAGAAGTCCAAAAGATTACTATTTTTGAAAAGATTACACAATTCAACCCCCTTTCTTGTGTAGTTTACATATCATATCGGATTTCTATATTAACAAGTGATTTACTTCAACATTACCCACTCAAAAAATGCCAACATAATAACTTATTATTTCAAGTTTAAGTGCTTTGATTTGAATATACATATCAATCAAAATGTTAACACCATATTCGTACACCTATGGCATTTGTAAGGATGTACTTAGTATTATTGATCAATTAAAAAGTTAGAATATCACTAAGTAACCTTTCATGAAAATTCTTGCTATTTTTAAAAGATCAGTACGTTTAATTTTATTATAAGCACTATCATTTTATATTTTCTTTAACGATAACCTAGTCTTTTGACTCGAAGGAAAACATGTTATCATGAATGTCCCCTGGTTACTCAATAGCTTACATTTTTTATTTAGCTTAGTTGGAGTATCATTCTAGTCTTTTGACTTGAAGATAAAAATTTTGCCATGAATGTGCCTGTTACTCAACTATATCATAACTCTCAACTGATTACTAGCTCTATTCTTAACCTAATTTCTTAAAAAGGGCTAACGAAATAGGAATTTTACTTAACACGTTTTTTAAAAATTTTCTTAGCCTACCTCATTTCTTCTTAATCAGTCATTCTCTTAAAAGGGTTCTAATGATGCTAACCATTTTAATTGAATAGAATTATAAATGAATCAAAAAAAATTGTCATATCCTAATTAACATGCATATTCATTCCAAAGATACTTAAAACAAAAAATTCACAAGTTAATATGCCCTTACAAAAGTAAGCCAATTCCATTCAATTCATGACACTGACACATTCACACAATGCACACATCATGTAACAAAATGTTCACACTATGCTAACCTAATAAAAAATAACACAATATAAATGTCCATTTTAGACAAAAATGCCCATTTTAGACACAAATGATATGTCAACGCATAAAATCCTCACACTAGAATAACACATTGTCCTCAATGAGAGAAAAATACAAATAAAGATAAAATAAAAATAAAGAAAAAGTAAAAGCAAGAAAACTTATGGTGATGTAGGTGTTGATGGTGGAATTTTGACACCTTGGATAGTAAAATATTTAAGTATTTTCTTCGTTTGAAATCGCTATTGACACTGTTGGAGCATGAACCTCCTTCATCTATGCCTCCATGGTATCTAGATGATCTCCAAGCACTTTTTATTTTCTTCCATTTTGTTAAGCACTTTTTCCCATCCTTCCTCTTCCTCCTTCTCAGAGTCTTAACTTGATGAGACTTGTGATTAGTGTTGTGGTGGTGCTAAAATAGAACTCACCTATCCCCTCTCATGTTTAACCTTTGATTTTGGACTGATATCTGAAAGTTCCATACTATAGCACTCTAAGATCTCAGTTTGCCTATAACGTGTATTATTTAAAAACTCAAGAAAAATAAGGGTTAGTTCATCAATAGAAACACCATAAAAATGAGCTAGTGCAATGACAGGAAAACCCATACTTAGATAGCTACTTTTCCTATTAAGAGAAGTAGCTATCATTTGAAAAATGTGGGTGGATAACCAAACTTGAGTTTTATGGTCCATGCACCAAATGATAAATAAATATTTTGTAGAACACTTGTTACTTTAAGTTTTTCAAAAATAGTTCGACATAAGAATTTATGTAGTAAAAAATGTTCAAGATTCTAAATAACATTATTAGGTGCATTTTTCAAATTAAACCCATGCAACCCTATTAATTTTTTTTCCAATATTTGGTAGCCTTAAAGTTTTCATATTTTTTCAATAATTTTTTATTTTAGAAAACCACATATTTCTTCCATAACATTATAATCCACACTATAGGTATTTTCACATAATTGAAACACAAAATTATCTAACTTTCACGAGTTAAAATGTTAAGTAATGCAAAACTCAAGGGCCAATTCTTCATACAAAATATAATCAAAACATATAAATTTGTCTCATTAATTCTAACACTCAAACTGTCAATTTGGCTTTTCAAATCTAGATCTTCTAAGATTGAAAAATCAAAATAACATGGTTCCGTAATAATTCTTGAATAAAGGGTTTGAAAGTTTTTACCTTCTTTTTATGTGAATATTGGACAAGGCGCTTGAAAATCCTTTGCTAATTCATGTGCACCATCTCCTAAAATTTTTGCTTTCCTTTTCAGAATTGAGCGTTTTTTATTTGCTTGATTTTTGGAGCCATTGGAGGTTAGAACCTACAAAAACAGCCAAGATTACACAATAAAAATATAAAATAAAATCAAAAAAATGGAAGAGAGAAATGTAGAGAAAATCATGCATAACCTACTCAAAAGATGTGATTTTATGTTGAAATCACTAGATTTGTGTATAAATAATGATAATTTAGATGAAAAATGAAACAAAAGAATAGAAATCAAGTGAAAGTGAAGTGAGATTTGAGAGAAATTAGAGAGCTATAGAGGTGGATGTTAGTTTAAAGAGACAATGAAAGGTGGAAGAAGAGAAAAAAAAAGTATTTAAAAGGTTATGGTAGGAAAAGAAGGGCAAATTAGGTTTTTTGTATGTGGTTCACGAGAGGGTGTTACATCCTTACCTGCTATGATCGTAAGAGGTGCCACAATCATGAAAGAGATGTTACTTCCTCAGTTGCCACGATTATGGGAGCTGCCAAAATTGTGGCCGAGAGACTTCTCTTTCATAATGCAAGATTACGCATGATGCCACGTTCATGGCATGGCTAGAATACTGCATTTTTGCTACATTTTGCTTTGTTTTCCTCATGTATCCCCTAAAACTTCTTCCCTAACCTATAACAACTTTCAAAATATGAGATTTAACAATCAAATATCTCCAAATGCAAGAAAATATTAAAATTACATGTTAGAATTTACTAAAAACCTAAATAACATAACATGTCAATTTAAGAACTAGAAATAAAAAATAATAAATTTATCTTAATTCTTGGGTTGTCTTTCAAGTAGTGCTTGTTTAATGTAATTACTTTGATGTATTCTTCACTTCAACTATCAACCTGGGTGCCAAATTAGTGGCTTACTTCTGTTTATTTTTGCATATAACAATTTAATATACTAAGAACAAACCATAAATTGTTAGATAATAAAAAAACATAATGTATGAAATTACTTATACCAATTGACTCCAATAATGCCTTTGTCAATAACAAATTTTTACCAAAAAAGAAATAATAAAACTGCCCGAATCTATTAATTGTTTCCAAGATTGGCTCCTCCTTTTGCTCCTTTAAAGATTCAACTACATCAAATATCATGCATGAACTACCCTCCTTTGAATTATTTAATACCTTATTCATATTGAATTCTAATTGTTTATCACTAATTAGAAGGATGAGTTTGCCTTCATGGATATCCACTTAAGCTCTTCTAGTGTTCAAAAAGGGTCTACTAAGAATTAGTGGATAGTTTTGATCTTCTTCAAAGTCTAGCACGACAAAATCCACAGGAATAATAAACTTGTCTACTTTTACATGCACATCCTCAACCACACCAAACGGTGCCTTTACAGATTGATCCGCAAACTGAATAAGTATGGAAGTTAACTTGACAACTTGAATGATTGATGTTCACGATTAAATTAATTCCATAAGATTTGATGCCATTGTGTCATTATTTCATATGGCATGAATGGGTGATTATGTGTTTTTGTGTTTTGTTTGTGCTTGTTCTTTTTGTTTTTTCCTAAGGACAATCAAAAATTTAAGTGTGGGGATGTTGATAGGTGTAGATTATACTATATTTTTCTATATGTTTTAATTTGTTTTCAAGTGTTTCTTAGATGATTAGTATAGTCTTATAATTGTGTTATTGTTAGTGTTTTTTTAAATGTTCTTAATGTTTGTATGGTTTAAAGAATGAATTTAATCTTAATCTTATATTTCATGAGGTGTTTGATGTGTTTGTGAGTGTTAGGAATTAGGAAATTGAAGAACAAAAAAGATGTTAGAAGCTTGAAGGATTTCACGATCCTATATGGGAGTCACGATCATGATAGGCATGCATGGAGTTACATGGCTCTGTATCAATCACTATTGTGACAGTGTGACTCATGATCGTGATGAAGGTTTTCCATACTCAATTTTTTTTCTTATTTTTTAGGATTCGAGGCCATTTTTGGAACCATAAAAAAGGGGGAACCTAAACATGACCCCAGAACCCTAAAGCACTACATAAGAATGTGAAAAATAAAAAAAATGCAGCAACCACAAATCAAAGTGGAGACATCAAATAAGAGCTTTACGAGATTTCAACATTCAAGATCAAAGAGTCAAACAATTTTTATTCATTATCCTTAGTGTGTATTTTTATTTCTATGATGTATAACATGCCTACGGATTTCTAAATCTTGATTATAAATTATTCTAAAATTATTTTATGAACTTTAATTATTGTTGATTTCAATACATCTTGAACGTCTGTGATAATGGTCATACATATACTTGGAAAAAATCAAGAAAGTGAGTCAAAGTGATTACTGTTATGTTGCATAAAGAGAGTTAGCAATTTAATAGACCCATAATTATTAGATTAACAATCAATCAAAGAGAGATCTTGGTTTTGAAATTAATCATCTAATAGATTGCTTTAGATTTAATTGAGTAAGTTAGGAATAGTTTTGTGAATCGAAAGATTACAAATTTATAAATATCGAATTCAATTAGGGTTAGTTGATTAGATCTTAAGAGAGAGTGTAATCAAAACCTTAGAAAATATACAATCAAACATAAATTGAATCAACAATATTAAGGAAAATAAAATAACGACATAATAGTTACTAAGCATTAAAATTGATCAAACCCTAATTTAATTGACAACTTGTTTATTTGATTACTTATTTCATTTTGTTATTTGTTTTATTTATTTTAATTGAAATAAATTTCTTGGTACCTTAGAAAAAGTTAGAATCAAATTGTTTAGGTGTTTATAATCCTAGTGGGAATGATATCTTTTGATACTACAAGATACGATTCGTATACTTGCAGTATTAGGAGTTTATTATATATAAACTTTCTCAACAAATACACCCAATGTTTTCTCATTCTTAACCATGTTTTGACTAAGTTTTATTAGAAATTTCAATTCCTTTTTTTATCTTTTAGAGAGAGATACTATCTTTAGCCCTCCTAAGTCATACAGAAGTACTTTAGTACATTTAGAGCTTTCTTTACCAAATTTCTTAGCTTCATCTAGATATTTTCCTATAAAACCCCTATTTCCACTATTTAGATGCATTTTTAAATGTTAAATCCTATGAATTATTTCTTATGCATATTTGATGATTAGGTATCCATTTTGCATTACTTTTAGGGTGTTAGAAAAATGAGTTAGGTGAATTATGATTTATATGTTCTTTATATGATCATAGATTCTTAATATGACTTATATTGGCTACTCTAGTGCCTTAATTTTGAGGATTGATCATTTTAGGCTACATAATGGGATAAAGGACAAGAGGATTGATAAGTTAGCATTATAGGATGTAGGAATTAGTCACAATATGTATGAATAATGAAAATATGACATGAAAGTACTACAAGTTGGTTACATTCTATTTAGTGGCTCATTCTTATGTTTTACATATTATTTTTCACTATACTCCAAATTTACGCTTTTTTGTCATATCATTTAATATTTTCACAATCTCAAATATGTTTTCTTGGTAAGGACTTAGGGACCATCTAGATGACCCAAAAGATTTATACATAAACTATTATGCACTAAAGGTAGAGTGGAGAACACTACGTCTTTGTCACGCACCACAGACTCAAGGATGCATACTCTAAGGAGGTAACAGAGGCTAGTGAAAATACCCCTAACACTACCATTACCACTACCACTATCTCTAATAGATCCATAGGTTTCATAAGAAGAGTGAACATAGTTGGATCACCTGCTACTCTATTTCACTACAAGGGCAAGTAAAAGAGGTACCAAACCTTCTGCACTAAATAGTTCATGGTGCCCTTCTTTATTGATTAGGACATTCTTAGATAGGTTAATCTCACTAATAAGATGTATAAAATAATTTCATTTAATATATCGTCTAACTTCTTTGATTATTATTGTTGGATCTCGCTTGAATCCGAAATCCAACCCTTTCTCTAATACCACAATTGTTCGGATCTATTGCCGGAACCCAACCCTTTTGCAGACATCATAAGACTTGAACGTATCTTTACTACATCATACTCTTTAATACATTACATACAAATAATTTTTCATCATTTACATTTCAATACCCTCAAAACAAAAGGGTTTTACAAAGCTATAATGGCTTTTCAAGCCATTTTACAACATAATCCAAAAACTCAAACTATAAAAGTT
>JANVCQ010000009.1:5266865-5290864 GCA_025531925.1 Erythroxylum plowmanianum | reverse complement strand
TACCACCCTCGTGAGGCACGGGCTCGGATATCACCAACGATATCGGGTTCGGGTCTTGCGGGAGTGGGATGCTACATAGGTAAAGGGACAGAGGATCCCCTTGCCTAAGTCCTCTTTTTCCTTTAAACATTTTTGTAGGGCTCTCATTTATCAGAACTCCATAGGAGGCAGCAGTAATGCTTTCCAGAATCCATCTTAAGAACCTATAAGGAAATTCCATGACCACCATTATTTGTAGCAAAAAGCTCCATTTCACACTATCAAAAGCTTTCTATAGGTCCACTTTGATAGTATAGTTATGAGGCCTTTTCTTGCAATTATACCCTTTCAATAGCTCCTAGAGTAGAAGAATATTGTCCCCAATAGTCCTATTATTCATAAAAGCTCATTAATTCTCACTAGTGAGATAATGCAGAGCCTCCTTCAATTTGTTTGCCAAAATCTTTGCAATGATCTTATAAAGAAAATTTTTGCAAGAAATTGGTCTGAATTCACTCCAATAGGTCATACTTGAGCTTTTAGGGACTAAATAGAGGAAGGCCTTGTTAATCTCCTTTAGCAGGGCTCTTTGAAAGAACTCATGCACAACCTCCTTTACTAATCACCCCACTGTACTCCAAGTTTTTTGATAGAAGAAACCATTCAAACCATCAGGGCTTGGAGCTTTAGAGCCACTCATGACAAACACCACCCTCTTTATTTCTTGGTTTGTAACTGACCTAATTAATAAGGAGACCATATGTTCAGGAATTCTTACTGTAACAAAATTTTTAAGATCATCTCCTATATCTGGAGGGGAAGCTACTGAACCTAGAAGGTTCTTGTAAAAGTTCATTGGTTCCATAGTAATTCCTTTTTATCCAACCACGACTCTCCAGCTTCAGTTTTAATGGAGTTAATTCTATTTACATTCTTCCTAGCTTGCACTGAGTTAAAGAAGAACTTTGTACATCTGTTCACATCCTTTAGCCAGTTAACTCTGGATCTCTACTTCTACGATGAGCTTTGGTTATCCACCAGTTGCAAATAGTTCTTTAGAGCTTCCTTTTCATCTGAGACTAAAGAAACATTTATAGGATTATCTGCCAATGAAGTCTAAATACCTGACAATTTATCTCTAACTTTTTTAATTTCCTTCGAGAGATTCTATCCTTTTTTTGAATTTAGAGATTTCAGTTCTTGTTTGATAGACTTGAGCTTTGGAGGAAAATATATTGTTTTGTTCTAAAGAAATTATACTCCAACCCCTTCAATATTACCTCTTGAAAACCCTCTATTGTTGCCAAGAAATTGTGAAATCTGAAAGGAAGAAGGATTATGTCAGAGTTAAACAAGTTGTCAATCCTTATGGGAGTATGGTAAGAAATTCTAGAGTCTAGGAATTTTGTTGAACTTCCTGAGAAAGAATTTAGCCTATCCACATTTACCATAGCCCTATCTAACTTTTTCCTGATATGCCAAATTGAACTTTGTTTGTCTAGGTGAATCTATGGCCTTCAAATTTCAGATCTGTGAGTTCCACCTCCTGTATACAATCATACATATCTAAAGAATAATTGTGTAAATTACAAGTGCCTTCTGCTTCATATTTGAATGACATGGTGTTAAAGTCACCACAGACTAAGCATGGAGAATTTACTGAGGCCTTTAATCTTCTTACATAATTCTAGAGTTCAGTCCTTTGAAACTCGAAGTTAAAACCATAAACAAAAGTAGCTAAAACACTAGAGTTTTCCATCTTGAAGTAGATCTTTGTATAAATAAACTGCTGATTTGTTTATAGAACATTCACTTATAAGAAATCACCATCATAAACGATAATGATCCTATCATGGGCATGGCTTTGGTAGTTTGTTAAAAACTACCATTTCCTACCCAAACAAACATTCATTAAGGGTATAATAGGAAGAGGAAAAATGTTGTCTTGCGTTTGGGAAGAAAAAAATGTGAATTGAAGGGAAAGAAGAGTGAATTATGAAAACAAAGAAGAGATGAAGAGAGGTTTCGGTTCTTTAAGAGAAAAAAGGGAGTTTGAGTTAGGTTTCATCTTTTCTTAGCTTTAAAGAGGGATTTTGAGGTTGTTCAAGAAGAGAAAAAGAAAAAGGGAGAGAAGAGCTTTCATTAAAATGAAGAAACTCTTCATTTGGCGAAGATTTAAGGTAAGATCTTACTAAATCTTTTGGATTTTTTGAAGGGTTTTGATCCATCAAGCTTAGAAAATGCATGGGTTTAAGTATTATAGGGTTAATTTTAGTGAATGTGTGTTCTTTAGGTTTTCAATTTGAATTCCTTTTGAATGGAATTTTTGCAAATGTTGAAGGAAATCAAAAAAGGCAAGAGGAGCAAGAGGAATGACATCCTTAAGCAAATTTTAAGCAAGGAATTCAAGTTGGGTTACATTTTTATAATTGAGTAATAAGTCATTAATTTTTCTTTCAAGAAATAGAAATAAATGATTTTCAACTACTTTATTCATGTGCATCAATTTTTTTAAATGCTTTGAGAAAGTGCTACATATGTGTATATGAATTGTGTTATTGACTTATGAAATGAACGATGGAAGTGATTTTGGAAAGAATATGAAAATGATTTTGAAAAGATATTATGTTTATGAAATCAAGTTTTGAAAAAGTGCCTTGTTTGGGTAACATGTTTACAAGTTAAAAAATGCATGATTATGTGGGTTTGGTTTGGTCCATTTTGTATGTCAAGTGCACTTTGACTAAAGGCTTCTCCCGCCCGTCCACTAGTGGCATAGAGCTCCTTTATTAACTCTCTCATGTTTACGACTACGCAAAACTACTATGTGAGATTGTGTTAGTTTGTTCTATTCACGACTACACAGGACCATTACATAGGAATGTGTTATTTCGTTCTGTTTATAGACCTCCCAAACTATTTTGATGTATGTATGTGTTGACAAGTTTGTTGAATGCATGATTTATGTTGCTTATAAATTGTTTGATAAATTGAGAATTAGGAAATATGTGTTTCATGATTCAATGTGAATTTTACAATGGAAATTAATATTTCAATGGTTTTTGCGTGTTACTAATTATAAAATTGTTACTCACGAGTTTTTGAGCTCATCCCCTTTCCTTCCCATCTCCAGGTGAGGAGCAAGAGATAAAGTGAAAGAGAGTCAAGACATCACTCCGATTATGCATCTTTTTGTACTATAAGCTAGATTTTTTAAAACACAAGGCTTTAGTCGTATTTTGAGCAAATTATTGTTCATGTATCTTTTGTATTTTGGGATTTTGAGATATTGATGTATTATAGCTTAAAATGCCATTAAAGCTTTGTAAAACTTTTATCCTTTGATGTTAATGAAATATGATTGTGTTTTGCCCATGACATTTCCAAATTGTTCATTACATTTTCAAGTTTTCTATAGGGGTAAAAATTTGTGTTCTGACTTCAGGGGAAAAACTGTATTAATCTAAGCTGAATTAGATAGAGTTGTCTTTTGGAAGTTGTATTTTATCCTTCTAGCTTTCCAACGCTATATAGTATGAAATTTTTGGATATAAGAGTTGACAGATATGATCATTAGATGTTGGCGATGCTGCATAGGATGGACATATGGGACAGCTACATTGATTTGAAAATTTGACCCCTTTGAAGGCAAAATATCTTTTCAAAGTCTTCATGGAAGTTGTAGGTCTAGAAGTCTCTTCGAAATTGTATTTAAATGACCTTAATCTAATATCTGTAGTAAAAGTTATGCCCTTTTTACTAGAATAGGTCTGAGGAAGAAAAAAAAAAGGAAAGTCGCGATCGCGACGCAAGTGTTCCTCGCGCAAGTCGAAATCGCGATGATTTTCACAAACCTGAACATGTTTGACTCTTTTAGACATAACTTTGTCATCTGACCTCCAAATGACTTGATTTTTAAAGCAATAGCTTCCTAACACATTCCTCTATCTCTCGATAAAAATTCGTAGCCTTTGGTGTTGAATTTGAAAAATATTGATGGAAAGAAAGTGAGGGTATTGGTTGGAAGAGCATAAATTGGTTATGAACGTGCTTTAGCTTTTTAATCATATCTTGAGTTATACAGCTTGACATGGAGCTACAATTGTTTTGAAGAAGTCATTTGAAAATTCTGATTCAAAGATTTCAAAAGTCTATTGTGAAGTTGAAGGAATAAGTTTGATTTTGGTGACTGACTGGTGTGAGCACGCAGAGTGGCGTGTTCAGATGTCACTTAGAACATCAGGTACATGTCTTGTAAGGGTAAGGTGTCCAACACTTATGGTACCAGAGTGACTAGGTTTAGATTCAGGTTAGGGACTAGGTTTAGGAGTATCTTAGGCATTGAATGAGTAGTTTTAAAATATGAAATGAACATGCATTGTTTTCAAATGGACCTCATGCATCATTTTGTATTGTTTTACATGAATTGAAATTATTTTTTTGAAGCATGAACTAAACGTTTTAAATGTTTTAAATTAAAGGAGTGATTATACCGCCTCAAAAGAGAACTTGAGGAGCTATGACTCGATCTCACTCTCGTTAAGGGAGCACGGATGAATCCTATGTCCCGCAAGAAATAGGGACACACTCTACTCCTAATTCTGAGGCGCCTAATGTGCAACATGAAGTGACACCACCTCCTCATCCTATGCCTCAAATAAACCCTCTAGATCCACGATTTTCTCAAGCCTTTTCTCAGGCTTTCACATATGCCATAGGC
This sequence comes from Erythroxylum plowmanianum, assembly GCA_025531925.1. Taxonomy (NCBI): domain Eukaryota; kingdom Viridiplantae; phylum Streptophyta; class Magnoliopsida; order Malpighiales; family Erythroxylaceae; genus Erythroxylum; species Erythroxylum plowmanianum. Next base: position 5,286,165 of record JANVCQ010000009.1, on the reverse strand, counting down.
CAAGAGTCACAAGTCCCAATGCAAGATTTAATGGAGAAGACTAGATAGTATGATAAGCTCCGCAAGTATGGGGTTATGGATTTTAATGGGACTGCAAATCCTGAAGACGCTGAAGCATGACTAAAGAGGACAGAGAGAGTCCTGGTGCAAATGAAGTGCTCTGATGAGGAAAAACTAGATTATGCAATTAGCTTGTTGTAAGGGATGCACTCCATTGGTGGGAATCAGTGCCCCATAGTCAGGTTTTGCCTCCAGTACTATCATGGAGAGACTTTGTGGAAGCTTTCAAGAAGAAATATCTTTTGAGGGTTTATGTCCAAAAGAAGGCCAAGGAGTTTTTGAATCTCACACAGAGGGACATGAGTGTGAGTGAGTATGAGCTGATGTTCACCCAGCTTTCATGATATGCGGTCAACATTGTTACGAATGAGGAGTACAAGTGTCACAATTTTGAAGGAGGACTTCATTTGGGGATCAAGGAGAAGGTGTTGATCCACAACTTCTGTGACTACCAGCAATTGGTAGATGCTACACTCCACGCTAAGAAACTAAAGAATATAAAATATGAAGTGAATAAGAAGAGGAAGAATCTGGAGTAGCCTTTTAAGAAGGGGGTGAGTGCTCCAATGCTTGAGAGGGGTATGAAGAGCTTCCATATACAGAGTGAGGTGGGGAGTGGCGTTTCTACTAAGAACAAGCAAACAAGGGCAATTTTAGTGCAAGCCTTAACTGTGGGAGGCAATAGTAGGGTAAAGAGAAGCAGGTATACAAACCCCCTAATGTGAGCATTGTGGGAAATTTCATAGAGGAGAGTGCTTTAAGTTACATAGAGTATGTTTTCGATGCGGAGAGAAAGGCTATATGGTCAGGGACTGTCCCCAGACATTGAGGCAGGATGGGTCATAGATGCAAGCTACAAGGAGAGTTGAAACAATGGAACCAGGCTAGTCATTGAGGTGGGTAGTTTTGGAGGAGCAAGGAAGGTTATCCCTCCAAGAAGGGCAAGGGGTCAGGCCCAAGCACGAGTATATGCTATGATTAGGGAGGAAGCTACAGTCGTACCTGAAGTTGTCACGAGTATAACTCAGTTACTAAATTTAGAAGTGTATTTATTGATTGATTCTAGTTCCACGCATTCTTTTGTTTCTGCAAGCATGATATTACATAGTGTGAATTTGGTGCCTTTGGATAGTCCTTTGGTTGTTAGTACTCCTTTAGGGAGAAAGGTGATAATAAGTCAAGCATATAGAGACTGTGAACTTTTTATTAATGGTTCTAGACTAGCAGTGGACTTAATGCCCCTAGATTTGAAGGGCCTATATGTGATAATGGGAATGGATGCCATGGAGAAATATTGTGCAAAGTTAGATTATAGCCTTAAGGAGGTAGAGTTTGATCTTGGAAATAGTTAGAGGAGACCGAAGAACATTACCATCCAGGATTGTTTCAGCTTTGCTAGCTGATAGGATGATGAAAAAGGGGGTGTGAAGCCTTCTTGGCACAAATCGTGGACGTTGATGTGAATTAAGGAAAGTTAGAGGATTTTTTGATTATGAGGGAATTTCCAGACATGTTTCCAGAAGATTTATCTGGTTTGCCACCGGTGAGGGAAATAGAGTTTGCCATCGACTTGATTCCTGGTACAACACCTATTTCTATACCACCGTATATAATGGCTCCAGCTGAGCTGAAGGAGCTTAAGGAACCGTTAGAAGAATTATTAGAGAAGTGGTACATAAGGCCAAGTTCATCACCATGGGGAGTGTCAGTTCTGTTTGTTAAAAAGAAGGATGGAACATGGCAGATGTGTATCGATTATTGGAAACTCAATAAGATGACTAATAAGAACAAGTACCCTCTACCACGAATAGATGATCTATTTGACTAGCTGCAAGGAGCAAAGGTATTTTCAAAGATTGATCTTAGGTCAGGTTATCATCAGCTCAGAATCAGGGAGTCTGATGTAAGCAAGACAACCTCTAGGACACGGTATGGGCATTACAAGTTTAAAGTTATGCCATTTGTATTGACCAATGCTCCAACTGCATTTATGGATCCCATGAATAGGGTCTTCAGGAAGTATCTAGATCAGTTTGTCATTATATTTATAGATGACATTCTAGTTTATTCCAAGAGCAACGAGGAACACGAGAAACATCTCAAGATAGATTTGCAAACACTAAGGGAGAAGGAGCTTTATGCCAAATTCAGCAAATGTGAATTTTGGCTTCATGAGGTAGTATTACTTGGACTTGTAATTTTGAAAGATGGGGTACATGTTGTTCCGAAGAAAATTAAAGCAATGGTGAATTGGTATGCACCAAAGACAGTGGCAGAAGTAAGGAGTTTTCTAGGTCTAGTAGGATATTATAGGAGATTTGTTGAAGGATTTTTTATGATAGCTGCTCCGATAACCAAGTTGTTAAGGAAAAATTAGAAGTTTATCTTGAGTGATGAATATCATAAAAGCTTTGAGGAGCCTAAGCACAGATTGACAAGTTCTCCAATTCTGACATTGCCTATGGGAGAGGAAGGTCATACAGTTTACAGTGACGCTTCAAGAAAGGGTTTGGGTATGTGTTGATGCAGGGAGACAAGGTGATAGCTTATGTTTCATGACAGTTAAAGCCTTATGAGTTGAATTACCCAACTAATGATCTGGAATTAGCAGCAGTAATCTTTTCCTTGAAGATTTGGAGACATTGTTTGTATAGAGTTTAGATGAAGATTTTTACGGATCACAAAAGTCTCAAGTACTTACTGAGTCAGAAAGAGTTGAATTTGAGACAGAGAAGGTGTTTAGGGTTACTTAAGGATTATGACCTATTAATTGAATACCATCCAGGAAAGGTAAATATAGTGGTTGATGCCTTAATTAGGAAATCCTCCATAGCTCATGTTCAGGCAGTTTATTTGCTGTTGTTAGAGGAGATGGCTAAACTTAGAATAAGCTTGACACAGAAGGAACCTAATTGCATTATTGCAAATTTTAGAGTGAGACTCAGGGAGAAAGTTAAGGAGTTGTAAGTACAAGGTGCAGAATTTAACAAGCTCTGAGAAGAAATTCAGAATGGTAAGAAATCTGAAGTGGTAGTGAGGAATGAAAGACTTATGGTTATAGGGAATAGACTTTGTATTCCGAATGTCAAGGAGGTAAAGGATGAGATATTTGACGAGGCGCATAATGCACCTTATGCCATGCACCCAGGTAGCACTAGGATGTACAAAGATTTAAGATAGCATTTCTGGTGGAAAAGCATGAAGAGGGATGTAGTAGAGTATGCAAGTAAGTGTCTAGTGTGTCAGTAAGTCAAGGCTGAACACTAGGCACCTTCAGGCAACTTAAGGCCATTGTCTATTCCAAAGTGGAAGTGGTAAAGGGTGACTATGGATTTCTGATGGGTTCGCCCAAGACTAGTAGGAAGCATGATGCTATATGGGTTATTGTTGATTGTTTGAAGAAGTCAACCCATTTTCTAGCAAACAAACCGATTCTCTGCATGTGCTAGCAAAGAAGTATATAGATGAGATAGTGAGATTATATAGGATTCTAGATTCTATAGTTTCTGACAGAGATCCCCAGTTCACTTCGAGATTTTTGAAAAGTTTGCAAGAAGCTCTAGGGACCAAGTTACATTTTAGCACTGCTTTTCATCCCCAAATAGATGGTCAATCTGAGAGGACCATTCAGACCCTTGAGGGAATGCTCAGGGCATGTGTGATGGATTTCAAAGGCACTTAGGACGAGCATTTTCCATTGGTCAAATTTGCTAACAATAATTCATACCACTCAAGCATTCAGATGGCTCCTTATGAAGCACTATATGGAAGGAGATGTAGAACCCCTATATGCTAGGATGAAGAAGGAGAAAGGAGATTAGTGGGACTAGAGTTACTCTATATGATAGTATATAAGGTCAATTTAATTAAACAATAGCTTAAAGTAGCTCAAGATAGAATGAAGAGCTATACTAATGCACATTGAAAGGAGATGGAGTATGAAGTTAGTGAGAAAGTCTTTCTTAAGACATCTCCTTGGAAAGTAGTAATGAGGTTTGGCAAGAAGGGCAAGTTAAGCCCGAGATATGTGGGTCCTTATGAAATTGTTGAGAGGATTGGACCACTAGCCTATAGGTTGGCAATGCCACTGGAATTGTCTCAGATACATGATGTTTTTCATGTTAAGGAGATATAGATCGGATCCCTCTCATATCATTCAGACCACTGAGATTCAGTTGAGAGATGATCTGACTTATGAGTAGACTCCAGTGGATATCTTAGACACTAAGGAGAAGGTTCTCAGGACCAAGATAGTTTAGCTAGTCAAAGTTCCATGAAGAAACCATTCTGTAGAAGAGGCTACATGGGAACCTTTAGAAGCAATGAAGGAGAAGTATCCACACCTTTTCTATGACTCAGGTAAGAATTTCGAAGACAAAATTCTTTTAAAAGGGGGAGAAATGTTAGCCCCCGAATTTTTTTCTTTAGTTAAGCATGATTTAAATGAATTGTAAGGTGTTGATACATTTATTTGTGGAGTTTAAATTATTATGTCTATGTTAGTAGGATTTAAGTCATTGGATTATTAAATTAAAAGTGGTAAGAATGCATCAGGGCAATTTTGGCATAACCCTTAAGCATTTAAGATCTTAAAGCATTAAAGGAAGGGTAAAGTGTACTTTTAGCATTCATTAAGGGTAGAATGGGAAAAGGAAAAATGTTCTCTTGCATTTGGGAAGAAAAAAATGTGAATTGAAGGGAAAGAAGAGTCAATTACGAAAACAAACAACAGACGAAGAGAGGTTTTGGTTTTTAAGAGAAAAGAAGGAAGTTTGAGTTAGGTTTCATCTTTTCTTAGCTTTAAAGAGGGATTTTGAGGTTGTCTAAGAAGAGAAAAAAAAAAGAGGGAGGGAAGAGCTTTCATTAGAACCAAGAAGCTCTTCATTCGGTGAAGATTTAAGGTAAGGTATTACTAAATCTTTTGGATTTTCGGAAGGGTTTTGATTCATGAAGCTTAAGAAATGCATGGTTTTAGGTATTATAGGGTCAATTTTAGTGAATGTGTGTTCTTTAGGTTTTTAATTTGAATTCCTATTGAATAGGATTTTTGCAAATGCTGAACGAAATCAAGAAAGGCAAGAGGAGCAAGAGGAGAGGCATCCTTAAGCAAATTTTAAGCAAGGAATTCAAGGTGGGTTATATTTTTATAATTGAGTAATAAGCCATTAATATTTCTTTCAAGAAATGAAAATAAATGATTTTCAACTACTTTATTCATGTGCATTTATTGTTTTTTTAAAATGCTTTGGCAAAGTGCTACATGCATGTATATGAATTGTGATATTGACTTATAAAATGAACGATGGAAATGATTTTGGAAAGAATATGAAAATGATTTTGAAAAGATATTATGTTTATGAAATCAAGTTTTGGAAAAGTACCATGCTTGGGCAACATGTTTACAAGTTGAAAAATGCATGATTATGTGGGTTTGGTTTGGTTCATTCTATATGTCAAGTGCACTTTGACTAAAGGCTTCTCCCGCCTACCCGCTAGTGACATTGAGCTCCTGCATTAACTCCCTCATGTTTACAACTACGTAAAACCACTATGTGAGATTGTGTTAGTTCGTTCTATTCATGACTACACAGGACCATTACATGGGAATGTGTTAGTTTTTTTCTGTTGATAGACCTCCCAAACCATTTTGAGGTGTGTATGTGTTGAAAAGTTAGTTGAATGTGTGATTTATGTTGCTTATAAATTGTATGATAAATAAAGAATAGGAAAATATGTGTTCATGATTCAATGTGAGTTTTATAATGAAAATGAATATTTCAATGGTTTTTACATGTTACCGATTATAAAACTATTACCTATGAGCTTTTAAGCTCATCGCCCTTTCCTTCCCATCTCCAGATGAGGAGCAAGAGATTGAGTGAAAGGGAGTCAAGGCATCACTCCGATTATGCATCCTTTTGTACTATAAGCTAGATTTTTTAAAACACACGGCTTTAATCACATTTTGAGCAAATTATTGATCAAGCATTTTTTTATTTTGGGATTTTGAGATATTGATGTATTGTAGCTTGAAATGCCCATTAAAACTTTGTAAAACTTTTATCCTTTGATGTTAATGAAATATGATTGTGTTTTGCCCATGACATTTCCAAATTGTTCATTACATTTTCAAGTTTTCCATAGGGGTAAAAATTTGTATTCTAGCTTTAGGGGAAAAACTGTATTAATCTAGGCTGAATTAGATAGAGTTGTCTTCTTAGAATTTGTAGTTTATCCTTCTAGCTTTCCAACTCTAGGTAGTATGAAATTTTAGGATATAGGAGTTGAGAGATATGATCATTAGAAGTTTGTGATGCTGCATAGGATGGACATATGAGACAGCTACATTGATTTGAAAATTTAACCATTTTAAAGGCAAAATATATTTTCGTGGTTTGTCTAGAAGTTGTAGATCTAGAAGTCCTATTCAAAACAATCTTTGAATGACCTTAATCTGATATCTTCAGTGAAAGTTATTCCCTTTTTACCAAAATAGGTCTGAGGAAGAAACAAGAAAAGGGAAGTCGCGATCGCGACACAGGTGTTCCTCGCACAAATTTTCCTAAACCTGAACATATTTGACTCTTTTGGACATAACTTTGTCGTCCGAACTCCAAATGACTTGATTTTTCAAGCATAAGCTTCCTAACACATTCCTATATCTCAACTTAAAAATTGGTATCCTTTTATGTTGATTTGAAAATGAATGATGGAAAGAAAGTGAGGATGTTGGTTGGAAGAGCTTGAATTGGTTATGAACATACTTTGGTTTTTTAATCATATCTTGAGCTATAGAACTCCTAATGAGATGATTTTTATTTCAAACTAAAATAGAGACATTGAGCTACAATTGTTCTGAAGAAGTCATTTTGAAAATATGATTCAAAGTTTTCAAAAATCTATTCTGAAAGTGAAGGAATGAGTTTGATTTTGGTGACTGACTGGTGTGAGCATGCCACCATTATGGGATGCATGTTCAGATGTTACTTAGGACATCAAGCACGTGTCTTTTTAGGGGCACGATGTCTAATAGAGATTGCTTTTACCTTTGGAGTCTTTCTTACTGCTCCTGTTACTTTTCCTAAAAGTCACCTGTTCAAACAACTCCTCTTGAAGCCCACCATTCGATAGATCAGCCTTCTCTAGGTTTTGTTCATTCTGTTGGGGATCAGAAACTCCTTCACCTTGGTTAGTTTCACTAGTTTCCAATCCATTCACCCCATTGTCTATTAGAGTATTATTTTTATCAACTAATGATATATGACCAAATCCTCCTTTTTTGTCTGAAGTTAGTCTATTTCTTTTATAAACGCTCCCCCCAATTTTAAGAGAATCTTTTTCCAACTAAATTGGTTCATGATTTTTAGCAACTTGGTCATCCTCCTCACCATCTGTCTTTTCTTTCAAATCGTACTTTTTTATACCCATCACCTCCTAATAGTCTCCTCTAGTGAAGATTCTTCCATTAGGTTTCCATTCTTTATCTTGAGCTTTGAGAGACGGTTTCCATTGATACGTTACCATAGCTCTATCCTCTCTAAGAGAATGCTCATTTGCAAACTTTAAGATAGGAATGCAATCTTTCATTTCTTTAGAAATGTCCATACTCACACATAATTTTGCAAACTCGACCCTTTTCCTCAAAGCTATGTTTTTATCCATACATATAGGTTTCTCTAAGTAACTAGCTAGCATACTCAACCCTTTGGTAGTATAATATTCTAAAGGAATGTTGTGAATGTTCACCCATAAAGGAATGTTTTTCATTATGATTTTTTTTCTAGTTCCATTCCCAGTTGCCAATTTTGAAGAGATAAAGGGAGTTGAGAGATGTGCCAAGGGCCTTCTTCAATTACTTTTTGGGATTTTGATTTTGAAGAGAAAGTAAAGATTATGTTATCCTCCTCAGTGAGCATTATCTCCATTAAACCTCTTCATTTCCAATTCCTTTGAGTCCAAGCTTGTATCACTAGAAAAGCGAGTTTTTTGTCTATAAAAATACCAACTAGAGTAGTCTCCCATGTCCTAACTTCCTCCTGTATAATATCTAGGCTAGGAACCACCATTAATTTCCCTTCAATCCCAATAGGAGGACTGAAAATCAAAGAAGAATCAGAATTATCTCCCACAACCTGTTTCCATGTCTTTCCTAGTTCCTCTAATATAATCTCCTTCTGTTGGAATTGTCATCTTAGGAGGAAAATCTGAGGTGGAGGGAGGGGTATTTTTAAAAAGGGGTGGGGAGGAAAAATGGGATGTAGAAGATTGGGAGGGGGAGAAGGGTGTTGCATATAGGTTAGCATTTTTTAGAAAAGAAGATAATGGAGGAAAATCTGTCTCAGTTTTATATGTAACGCTAATATATGTTGGTATTTGAATGCAAGTCATCCAATAGAGGGACAACTGGAAAGAGGCCAAGAGTAGGTTTTTGAAATGAAGGAAGGTAGGTGTTTTGTGAAATAGTAAACGTAGCAAGGAAAAAACAACAATGATTAGGGTATTCAGATGAAAGAAAGAGGAGTTTGGTTCTGGGTTAGGGTTTGGTGGGTGGAAAGAGGTTTAGAAGAAGATAGAGTTTCTGTGAAGCTTAACTCATTAAAGGAAGGAGAAGAAAAAATAGCTAAGGGACAAGTATTCAGATTTGAGAAGGAAGGAATAGAGGACTAGGATAGGGTTTGGTAGATGGAAGGGTAGGTTAGCGAGAAGGTAGAGTTTCTTTCTCATAGTAAGCTTGAAAGTTTAAAACAATGATGCTGGTGGTCTTCACTCTTCACTGAACAGGAAAACTATACTATATATTTAAAGGGTCTATTCATTCACATAAATAGAGTATCAAATTAGATATTATTTTTAAAGTTTTATTAATAATTATATTTGAAATTACATTCATTTTTGTATATACAATTATAAAGAGGTTTTTTATTGGTACAATTCTGAGTAATTATTTTTTCTATATATTTTTATTTTTCATTTTCAATTTAAAATTTAGTAAAAAATCTGTTTGTTTGAATTTTTAGTTTCTATTCTAATTTTGATTTCTTTCACTATTCAAAATTTGTGAAAACTATAAAAAGTAATTTTATTTTTATTTACTATTAATCAAAAATATATTTTTTATTAATAAGAATTATGAATAATTTAATTTAATATTATATTTTTAATTAATCAAAATTAATTATTGATAAAATTATGAATACTTTAGTTTTATTTAATAATTTATTTATTTTGTAAATAAATTAAATTAAATTAATAAATATTAATAAATATAATTAAATTTAAATATCTTCAAAATATATAAAATTCAAATAAATTTGGATTTAATAATTAAAATATATTTAATATTAATAAAATAAAATAATTTATTAATAAATGTTACATAAGGTATTAAAATAAATTTATTTAATTAAAAATATTATCTTTGAGTTTTATCTAATATGTCAAAATATAACTATATGGACATTAACAATCAAATAAAAAATTTTATTTAAAAGAAAAAAAAACTAAAAATTACAACAGAAAAATAAAAGTGAAACTAAATGGGCTCTTAGCTACAATTTCTATGAATTTTCATCGTAGTTAGCATAAATTTTTGTTAAATTTCAATTATATTTCATATAATAAAAGTATTACAAATTAAAGGTTAAAATGGGAAATGTAACAATATATAAAGAGAATTATTAATAAGATAATATGATTTATCTTTAAAGATGTAAAGAAGTCCGAAATATTTAAAATGCCTATCATTCTTTCCTTCTTAATTCTTTGTAGTTTTCTCTCATTTCATTTTCTTTTTCTTTCTCTTTTCTGTCACTAGAGTGAAATAAGAATTGCATAGGCTTGTCTCCAAAATTATTAGTGTGTTATAAAGACTTGTAGTAAAGATAATAAAGTTGAATGATGTTTAGCAAATGAGTAAGCACTCCTTTAGTTGGATTCCAAATTCTAGTTCAATTCTTTATTGATACATCAACAATTAATTTTAAAGTGGTCACTCTTTTTACAATCTTCTTCTAAGGTGAAAAGGAACCTTAATATTACTTGAACACTCATAAATATACCCAACAGAGGATTACAATTCAAAATTGTCTCACATCTTCACTTTTGATAACTCAAAATGGCTCACTCATATAAATATAAGATAATGATGCTTAAATTCTTAAAAAAACTTAGAAATGTGTGTATAAAGCATTCAAAGACTTCTTAATGCTAAAACCATTAAAAACACCTATTTATAGTGCTTTAGGACCCCTATTAGTTGTTGGAGTCAAGAGCTAGTAGTTACAATAGCTATTTGTAGAGCATTAGGATTAGTATAACAAATTGGTCACCAATGTGCATTGAATGCATATATTCACTAGCCATGAGAGACTAGTCAACCAGAAGGCATATTGATCAACAAATGTAGCACATTGGTTGACTAATACACCAACCAATATTACAAAAAACTCTCAATACATCAAATTTAACAACTTTAAATTATATTAGTTGACCACTAACCCATATGGATTGACCAATAGCCCTAAAAATATGATTTTATTAACTTTAAATACTCAATACCATTTTGTTTATTGCAATTATAATTTAAATAGTTCCAAAAATATTTCTTAATGTTTGAAAAATCAAGCAGCTTTTATATTAAAATTAAAAGCTTTAATGCCCCTAATGAATAAAAAAATCATACAATAAAGTGAAATGAAATGTCTATGTATGATGAGCCTTTTAGATTATCAAATTAAAAAAGTGAGATTACAATTAATGATACAAAATTTAAAATAATCTTGATGAACCGTAATCTTCTTTTTTCTTAGTTTGATCATTATTGTTTTTTGAAAAATGAAAATTTCATTAACCCTAAAAGAGTTACAAGACTGTACAAAAGAATGTCATTTACGATGACAAGAACTAGATAGAAAGAGATAAGTAAAACTCAGTCAAAACACAAGTAACTAATACATTTCCGTTTGCAGACTTACAATAATATCAATCTAGAACTAATCTCTAACTTCTTCTCAATGCTACATTCATTTTCTTTGAGACATGAGTTTGTAAAATCTACCTAATCTAGCAACAAACAAAATGAGCTAGTTCATATTTATCTTCTCTAGTTCCATTGAACAACCTCTTATTCCTTTCTCTCCAAATAAAGTAAGCTGAGCAATTTATAGCCAAACTCAAATCAATATGGTCTCTACCCTTTTTTTTGAAAAGTTTATCAGCCCAAACAAGTATGATGACCCGCTCCTGGTGGGATATTACAATCTTATTACTTATAACATTATGGTCTAAATGACACTGATATATATGTATATATATATATATGTATGTATATATATATATATGTATGTATATATATATATATATGTATGTATTTATATATATATATATGTATGTATATATATATATATATATATGTATGTGTATATATATATATATATATATATAATCTATGGCTCCATTCAATATATGTTTAGTTTCAAATATGAGCCTTGCAGTAAGCCAAGTTATAAAGGATGCCTTACGAACCCAAGATCCCTTTCATATATTGTAATACCAATCAAATTTGGGATGATGATGAGTAATGGATTTAAGAAACTTTGATTAGTGAATTCTCTAACTTCGTTAGGCATCCAGTGGAAACTATCATCTCTAGAAGTGTTGGGTAGTATCCGGCAGATATGATCTAACTCTTTCGCCACCTTTAAAAAAAATAATCACTTTCACTGGTGAGTAGGAATTCTATTGATGAAAGGAGAAACTTCCTCCCTTAGAATCAGAGGGCTTTGTAAAGACCAATTATCAAACTAAAACCAATAGGAAAGACCATTCCTATATGAGCATTAATGAGAGGCTATATGATTTGCCTCTTTCTAAGCATATGAATGAAGTACTAGAGTATTCTGTCCTCTTATCTAATTGCCAAAATTTGGAATGCTTAAGGTATACTTCATTGATCCATTTGGACCAAAAGGGATTCCTTTTCTTTGAGTAGTCTTAAAATTCTCTTAGCAATTAACAAGGTTTGGCTTTTATGTAAAGAAGTGAGCCCTAACCCCTTCCTTTTTTGCTCCAAAAAGATGTTCCCATTTGATTTATCTCTTTTGAAATTGTTAGTAGTACTAGTCTATAGGAAGTTTTTAATACTTTTCATAAGCTCCTCATTGGTCCTTTTAGGCAAGAATAAATGAAAGCTTCAGTGAATATGAAGGCTTCTCAACACCAAAGTGATGAGTACAAGTCTTCTTGTGTAAGATAGAGACTTATTTTTCCAAGAGATGATTCTTTTTCTGTACCTTTCTAAAAAAGGGAGACAATCTTGTAGCTTAAGTTCTTGTTAGAAATAGGAATCCCCAGTCACTTAAAAGGAAGGGGGTGAACATTTAGCCCTGTCAACAACTCCAATCTTACAGGTGAATTAGCATCAGATGAGACATACAACATGCTCTTTTGAAAGTTAATATCAAGACCTGAAGCCAACAAAACACCTTAGCATAGTTGAACAAATTTGAGACAGTTGAGGAGTTAGCCCTTAAAAGTAATATCAAGTCATTTGCAAAACAAAGATGAGTAAGTTTAAGAGCTTTGCAATTTTGATGATATTTGAAACTAGAGAAATTTTGAGTATTTTTTAAAATAAACCTGTAAGAATTTCCAAAGTAACCATAAAAAGATAAAAGGAAAGTGGATACCTTTGCCTAATCCCAATCGTTCCCTTGAACTGTGGAGTGGGATTATCATTAATCAGTATGCTAAAAGTAGTAGTACAAATACAAGCATCTATCCAGGAAATGAAATTGCTAAGGAACCCAAACCATTTAAGGTAGCTCCTGATGATATTTGTCCTTGAACTGTGGAATGGGATTATCATTGTTTTGTCGACTGTAAACTTTAACTTCTTTTTATCAACTTCATAAACAATCTTCTTGAGTTTATGGTTTCATTTTGTTATCATATTACTTTTCATCAAAATAATGAACTCATTAGTAATAATTATATATTGTTATATTTAAAACATCGATTGAAACCTCTCTTGGTTCATCAAAGATGAATTTAATTATAATAGAATAAATGACATACGTAACTAATTATCAATTTACAAATATCTTTAAAACCAAATTTAAATTCAAATGAATATTTTAAAAGAAATAAAATAACATAATTTTTAATGATAAAAACCATTCATCTAGTTCTCATTATTTTAAATGTATAGTTTAACTTTTAACTATTTTCATGCTTGAAAATGATGTGTTAAAGTAATGCTTCTAAAATTAAAATGTTTATCAATTCTTAAATATATAATTCTTAAAATATAAAATTTCATTATTTTAACTAACTTTTGAATAAAATTAAGGGTAAATTATTAAAAATCATGAACTTTACTCAATTTTGTAATATTATAACAAACTTTAAAACTAATGATAAAACATTTTAAATTTAAAATTTTTGGGAAAAAATAACTGACTATTAGCTTTAAATTTAAGGGTGTTGATAAAGATTACCATGTCACCAAATCTATTGGACATATGGATGACATATGACTTGTTAATCCCAAGTCGTACTAAATATTAAAAATCGAAAGAACTTAAATAATAAAAACCTAAAATTTATTGTCTTTCTAATACACTCAAAGCTAAATAACTTGTTTTACCTAGGAGCAAAATTGATCTTAGATAAACTTGTTTCCCAAACTTTATTTTATTGGATATTAGTGTTCACCAAACTCCATTCCTAGACTTTTTACACCTTTCTCTTTCTCCCTCTTGGAAAGCTTCAATTTTGTTTGTAATTTTGTCTCAGTGAAGCAAAGCATATTTATTACTCGAGCTATATTTGGTCTTTTCTAAAACTTCTAATATTTGATAATTTTTCATTTATGGGTTTATGAACTCATAGAGAAATCTTAAGAAATCTGGTTTGAGGCAAGAAATTTTGAGAAAGTTCTTAATTTGATTTCAATTTGTTAGATAAGTGTAGAAATGTGAAAGCTTTAAGTTGATGCTTATAAGATTGTTTTACTTAGTTGAATTTTTATTTTCTCTTTAACTACAAATTTGCATTTTTTGAGTTAAAATGTGGTTAATAAGAACAAAAAAATTTATTTTCTTGGATAGAAATATTTAAAAGGAAGGTAGTGATTTTGAGGAAGAAATGAAAGAGATGAAGAAATTGGAAGTGATAAAGATGAAGGTCACTACCCAACAAAACCATGTAAATTTGAAGGTTTGTTGTGAAAGGGGATAAGGCCATTGTTACCTTCGAAGATCCACCTTAGCATTACTTCCTCTCAAAACTATATTCTTCATTCTTTCAATCTTAATGTATTATTCCTTTTTCTTGGATTCCTATTTAGTCATATTTCTAGCTAACCCTGTTTTAGAAAGTTGGTCTCTCTTTTTTTTCCTTAATAGTTATTTCCATTTCCATTGATTTATATTTCATTTCATTTCATTTTTCCAACTTTGTATGATTATGGCAGTTTGATGATGTTTACAAGGTAGGAACAATAGGTGAAATACCTGTAACAATTTATTAAATATTCAACATTATAAACCTTAGCTGATTGGCCCACCATTTTAAGTAATAAGAGGAGCAATTAGCAATCTAATTTTATTGCATTCCTATTCTTTAACATATTCTCCCATTATAAAATAAGAAATAGAAGAAAAGACTATAAATGGGCGAGTTTCTAACTATCGTATAGTGGGAAAAGAGGGGATGTACACAAAATTATCTAAAATGTTTTTTTTTATTTTTAATATTTAATCTAAAGTGAATTTAACAAACTATGTGCCAATTATGAGTCCAATGAACTTAGTGGCATTGTTAATTATAAGATTAACAATTGAATTTTTTGTAAAAAATTAAAAATTAGAATATTTTATTACTACTTTTTAAAGTTCAAGTTAGTATTATAAACTTGAATAAATTTTTTATTTTTATAATTTACCTAAAATTAATAACTCTCTCAAATTTTTAAATTCATTGCTAATGAAACTATTAAAAATTAATAAAATCATAATAATGATTAGTAGTTAGTTAGTGAACTCCATCTTATGTAAACTCTAGTTTTTCTTCCTTTATTCTCTTTATGATCATTAATTTATACCATTTTAATGGTTATTAGTGTATTAATAATATTTCATTCATTTTTCATTCAATATTTCTCTCTTTTTTTTATATATATATTATACTCTTCTCTTATATCTTCTTTGTTTAACTTGGATTATCAAACATACTTTAAAAAGCTCCATAATCAATTATTAGGGATGTTTCTCGTCTCCACCTTCCACTTATAGGAATATGATTACTATCTATCTTGCAAGGCTAAGGTTTCTTATTTTAATATTAATAGAGTATTCATTAATGTTACTCTTAATCAATTATTAGCATATGCTCATTAATAAAAGTACTTAGTGGAAAGCAATTAGTATTTAGTAAGCCTCGAAAAGTGAGGTTATTGGTTGAGTTATAAAGACTTACTGTAACTTCATTAACTAAAACCAAACTTAAGTGTACCAAACTTTATCACCTTCAAACTTTATTCTCTCCACCTTTTCAAGATCTTCATTCGTTTAATCTTCTACCATATTAAATTTGTTCTTTTAACGAGTGTTTTCTTAATTATATCATATAATTGATATTAGACTATATTGACCGTAATTGAAAGATACATTTACATGTCTTAAAATATATCTTTAATCTAATCTTGTGGAACGTTTGTAATTTCTTGCACCTAAAATATTAAAGATAATCATAAGAAACATTCTTTTCCAATCAAGTTATATTAGGAAGTCCTCAGCTCATTTTATAATTAACATATAGATTAGTCACATACGTATAGTCAATAATGCTTCATACCAAAATGGTTTGAGGAATTTTGCTTCTAAAAGCAAACACTAACTCTTTAAATTATATTATAATCACTTTTTTAGTCAAAAAATTCAATTGTAGAGTTTTTAGGTGTCATTTGGTGTCTAAGGCTTTATTATCTATAATAATCATCACTAGTATTATTATTGGAAAAAATATTTTCACTTTAAAGCTATATGCATCTCAAACATTGTTTGGAACTCTAAACAGTGTCATGAACTTGGTAATTAGATTTTAAAGGATTGGCTTATATTTTTCTTTTTAAATGATTATCATATCACAAAATAGAGTGCATTGCTTTGTATCCTTATTATCATAAAATAATAAGCATCTAAATACAATGATTTTAGAAAATCTAGTCTTATAAAAGGTAGATGACTTTCATATGTTACTCTCCTTTTCTTACTAACCTACAATTTGGATGATTCTTTAAATTTTTTCACTGTTTACATCAAGAAACAAATTCTTCTTCACAAAGAAGTAAAGTATTCTATCACTAATATGTCTCAATTCTTATGCCTCAATTTTATAGAGTCCATACTTTTGATCAAATAATAATCATTCTTGGTTGTAAATGGTTGATGTTAACTCTAGGATAACAAAAATGGTGGTTAGGTAATTTAAATTAAAAATTACCCAATAATAATTTATCGAACACCTTAAAAGTAAATAAAAGTACACTTTCTAATCTTAAAAATATTTTTAAAAATCCACAAATATTTTCATAAAAGTAACCTGGTACATGATGCTATTAAACCAAAGACAAGAATAATGGTAATAATGAGGTATTCTTAGTCTCTTTAGACCATTAGATTGATAGTCTCTAGTGGTTAAATGATCTACCGAAGCAACTAATCATACAATGCAAGTTATGTATAAAAAAGTGATAAAATTACTTATCAATTACATATAATAATTGAAGAGACATGGAAGAGATAAAAACTAGTGACTGTCCCCCATAAGCTATTTTCACTCCCCAATCTTGGTCAAAATTACAAATCCATTATGTATATTCTTTGGTGTAAGAATGTTAATTTTGGTCTGACTCGAACCAATTTTGACTTGGGTTAACTAGGCCACAGGCCAAAAATGTTTGGCCCCACTAGGCTATGAGCCGAGCAAGGGTCGACCTAGCCCTGTCTGTGACCTAACTGGAATGTCAAAAATGATATAGATTTTTTTTAAATGTATTTTGGTGTGTAAAGAGTAAACTACTACAACTAGTCTTTTTAAGGCTCAAAAAGATTTGGGTGTTTAGAGCTCTCTTTAACATACTCCTCTAATCGCATAAACTAGCTTAAAAGTTATATAAATCACATTAAATCAAAGTTTTTTTTACAAGAATTTGATCCCGCCCTACATTCTCCTAAAATTTGTCACCTATAATATAATAAAATAAAATAGAAAAATATAATTAATTTTATATAAAAATTGTTATGAAAGTATCAAATACCAAGTAAATTAACCCTAAATATCATATAAAATATATACCTATTGGCAATCAATTTTTGACATGATTTATAACGCTCATCAAGAAATTATTTTAGAAATTTTAACTATATTAGAAGTGGTTAGGCATCCTAGACATGGCGAGAGAGATGGAATTAGAGTTTATATTTGGAGAATTAAATGATAATTGACTTTCAATGTGTTTTTAGTGTGATGTTGACTTTACACTCTTGAATAGGTGTAGATAGATGACTTTAAAAACTCCATAACTGATTTTTCTATCAACATTAAAGGCAGAAACCTGTGGAATTTTAGAGAACCATATAAATAAGCAAGTCTAACTATGATCCATTAATAACCAAAAACAACCAAATTACCTCTCCTACCCTAAAATACTTATATAAAGTGATAGCTTATTTACTTTTAGGGAGAAAGGAGAGTACAAGTTTAGTCAAACATAGGAATTTGTTCTATTTATGGTATATAGTTAGAAGGAAACCATGCCACATATGTTATTTTATCATGTGTCTATAATAAATGGGCAATAATAGAAGCATATGTAACAATATTTTAAAAACCGGATTTTTGACTGAACCAGAGAAGCAACTGATTCAAGGGTCAATTGTTCAACCGGAATTCAACCGTGGTCGAATCGGTGATTAATAAATATATAAATTTTTATTTTATATATTATATGTATAAGATAATTTTTAAACATACTATTTAATTATTTATTTATCTAATTGTAAACTTAACTTAAACTTTTAAACTTCAAAATATTTAATTTTTTTAAAAAAAGTTCGCTAAATATAACACAAAATAAGATAACAAAGCTTACTAGTCATATTTCATCAAAAATATTAAAAAAAAGATTACTAATTATAATATTCATTCAAGTTGAAATCATCAAAATCAAGGTATTTTAAATGGACCGGCCGGTTCTTTCTTTCACCGGTTCAACGGTTTTTACCGGTCTGACCGCAAAATAAACAGATCAATCACTCACAAAAAATACGGGCTAAACCGGACCGTTTCATACTCCGGTTCACCGGTTCTCCAGTCCGATCGACCGGTTCGGTCCGATTTTTAAAACACTGATATGTAATATATAGAGGATCTTATCTGATGAGAATGATAAAAAAAACCTAGGTGTATTCTCTTTTAGTATTAGTTGTTGGATGTTAAATGGGTGTCGGGGATTTTAAAATGGTGAGGCACTTAAGATTAGTTAGGAAGGTTAGTGACACTTATTTTTAGTGGGTATATGGTGAGCTAAACCCCCTATGGTTGAAGGAGAGGAGTAGGAGTGAGTGGAGTCTAAGCGAACAACTAAAGTTCCATAAGTAGCTAATGCACCTCAAAAGGAAGAGAGGACACACTACAACAAAAAGATACATTTCACGTCGTCTTCGTAGAAGACGTCGCGAAATGTAGGAGACTTTCGCGATGTCTCTTTAGACGTTACAAGAGGTGGAAAAATTCGGCGACGTTGAATGTAGACGTCATTAAAAAGCCATGTTTTTTACGTTGTTTTGGTAGTAGGACGTGGCAAAGTACTATCCACGACGTCTTTGAGAGTTAGACGTCGAGAAAGGTAAGGAAATTAGCTTTCCTCCCCGAGCCTCGCTCGAGCAACACGACAACGTTTTTTAAATTTAATCTCCCGCCTCCCAAGTAGGGGTGAGCATTATTAGGGCTGGCTCGATTACCCGGCCCGGCCTGAATTAAATCAGGTAATAAAATGCTAAAATACGGGTAAATCGAGTCGGACCGGGTATTACCCGAATTGTTTTCGATTTGGGACGGGTAACTCCAAAGAAAATTCGGGTTACCCGATTACCCGAATTAGGTTTAAAAGAATTATGAAAATACAAGCTTAAGCTTGCCCTTCTAGTATATAAGCTCCTCAATTATGCTAGTTAAT
>JANVCQ010000009.1:5248777-5260325 GCA_025531925.1 Erythroxylum plowmanianum | reverse complement strand
GCTACTTCAATGCCTAGGAAGTACTTTAACTTTCCTAGTTCCTTGATATCAAATTCCTTCAAGAGACATTGCTTCAGGTTTTTTATTCCTTCTGCATCATTACCTGTCACAATAATATCATCTGTAAAAACTAGTAATGCTATGACTTCACCGAAACTTGAATGTCTAATGAACAAGGTATGGTCTCCATGACTCTGCTTATATCCCAATGAAATCATCACTTTAGCAAACCTCCCAAACCAAGCTCATGGGGATTGTTTGAGCCCATAAAGAGCTTTCTTCAACTTGCATACCATTCCTTCTTTTGATTCAAATCTAGGAGGAACTTCCATTGTAAATTTTCTCTTCTAGATCACCATGGAGAAACGCATTCTTCACATCAAATTGTTGTAGATTCCACTCAAAATTGGCAGTTAATGATAATAGTATCTGTTAGACCCCTAAGTTCAGATTGCGGGATCGTGCGAGTGTTGGCAAGCCTTGGCCAATACTTGGCACGCAAGTCAGCACGAGGAAGGTGTGTTGACAAGGGAACAAGGTGAAGTCTTGCGAGTTGGCGAACAAAACCCGAGGAACTGGCGAAATAGGGGAGAGATGCGGGAAGTAACGATGAAGATCTTGAGAGTAGGCGAGATTTGATATGCGTGGACACGCGTAGGCATGCATTGGCGGAAATCTTCGATAAGATGTGAGATTCGGATGCGATGCTGCACGGAGTTAGAAAACTAAGTCATGCGAGACTCGAGGGTGTGCGAGAAGCACAAAGGTGTATGAGACCCGCGAGGATGCACGAAGGCATGCGAGCGCAACGAGGCGCATGAACACTTATCTTCGACGAGGTAGGTCGGAGATATGTAAAATGCGCGAGGTTATATACTAATTCGGTTTGTGACTTGTGACTTAGTCATAGAATGATGAGACTGCACCATGAGGGAGCTTGATCATGGAAGATGGATTTATCCATGAACGTGCATTGATGGACTTATGTACGATAGGCTATAGTGAAAACACTAAGGCAAATGTGGGCGAGTGGGATCAAACTTGGTGTGAATTTTGTTAGAGCATCGGACCTTGTGGAGATTGACTTGACCCAGGCTAAGGACTTGAATGACTAAGGACTTAGCTATGCTCGGATGGATGGACCACGACTAACGGACTTGTTGTGGGAAGCGTTGGATCAGACCAGTGTGCTAGTGGGCTTCGGCGAGATCACATTGCATCATTAGTGGATAGAGATCGTGGGGAGATCTTGGATGATGTGGCGATGACTGTGAGTTAGAGCTGCAATAAAACTCAACATCTGAAGATAGTGGAAATCTTCGCGAATAAGGATGTTAGTGTTCTAGATAACGTTCTAGATAAATGTAAACTCTATCTTATGTTATCTTGTTAGATTCTATCTTATCAGTTAGAGTCCTATTTGGATGGGGGTGTCATCCAATTGGTTCTTGTAATTTTATCTGATAGGGATAGATGTGATCTTAGGTAGTACAGATTTAGTGGGAATCTGTGACTCAAAGTTAGGATGCCTATATATAGCTCATTCGAGCTTTGCTCTTCTCATTCAGTCGGGAAATTAGAGAGAGCATTCTTTGTATTCTTTTAAGGGAAAGTTTATAAAGTTGGTCTTTTGACCGTATCTCAATGTGTTTTCTTGTTGCCTATATTCTTTGTTGCTACCGTGTTGTTTCTTCGAGTGTGTGCGAGGTAAACACTTCAAAGGTTGGGGAAAGATTGAGTCTTACTTTAACGGATCTAAGTGAGACTGCCGTACAAAGGGTGGGAGCGAGCAACTTCGGGTGAAAATTCGAGTCTCCAAGGTGACGTTTGTAACAATATCTTTACCATATTCATCTTAGCAACAGGAGCAAATGTCTTAGGATAATCGAAGCCATAGGTTTGAATGAACCCTTTGGCCACCAATCTTGCCTTATATCTTTCCACCGATCCATCAGCCTTGTATTTTACGGAGATAACCCACTTACACCCAACTAGTTTCTTCCCTCTTGGCAATTCCACTAGCTCCCATGTCTTGTTCTTCTCAAGGGCCTCCATTTCAGCTTTCATAGCATCCTCCCATTTTTTGTTTCCTAATGCCTCAGTTAGATTTCTTGGTGTGGGAATTGTATGGAGATTGGTTAGGAAGGCTCTGTGTTTTTTGGATAGGCTCTGATAAGTCATGAAAGAAGACAGTGGGTGTTTTGTGCAGGTTCTTGCTCCTTTCCTAAGTACAATTGATAGGTCCTCAATACTTGTTTCTTTTGGTTCTTTTGCTGGTTTAAGTGACTCAACTCTTAGCTCACCATCTGGTGTGACATTATCAGCTGGAAATTGAGCAGTAGCACGAATGGGAGACTGAGCTTGGGCTGGTCGAGAGACAGGTCCCTTCCTCCTAGAATAGACTTGCAGTGGTTGTTTTTCAATAGATATGGTTGGCTGTTTGTCAATTGATGAAGATGTGGACTGAGTCAAGGTGGGTTGAGATTGGTCAAAACTAGGATCTTGAAGGAGCATATCCTTTGCTTTATCTTCACTCAAGATCTCCCCCTAAAGATAGGTATGCTGAAAGAAAGATTCATGCTCAACAAAAGTGACATCAGTTGAGATAAAGAATTTTTTAGAAGTTGGATGAAAACATTTGTAACCCTTTTGTGTGGAGGAATATCCGATAAAAATGCATCTAAGAGCTCGTGGATCTAGTTTGCTCCTATTGTGAGAATGGATATGAACAAATGCAACACACCCAAAGATTTGAGGTATCCAATTGTTTGACATAGAAAAATTTGGGAAAAAGTTTGTGAGAATGTCAAGTGGACTCTTGAACCCAAGAACCCATGTTAGAAGTCTATTAATAAGATGGGCAGCAGTTAATACTGCTTCGCCCCAGTATTGTTTTGGAACATTTTTATGAAACAACAAAGCTCTAGTGATTTTTAGGAGATGTCCATTTTTTCTCTCAGCTACCCCGTTTTGTTGTGAGGTAGTAACACATGATGACTCATGAATAATTCCTGTTTTCTAGAAAAATGACGAAAGGGTTTGATTGAAATAGTCATTGGCATTATCTGATCTAAATCTCTTAATTTTGACATCAAACTGAGTATGGATCATGTTGTAGAAACTAGGAAAAACAGTACTAACATCAGATTTGTTTAAAGATAAAGCCCCTTTACTTTCTGTCAAACATCTTTTTTTTTTTTTCAAAAACTTGGCCAAACATCTTTAACCCTGGCTAAAATGTGAGTGTGATTTGTCTTGGCAGAAATGCTTTCTTGGGGGAAGACAGTTTCATCTTTTTTAAAGTATGCATTCATGGAATTAGAGCCACTTGAGTCATGCGTTTTATATTGCTTACTAATGTTAAAGGTTGGTTTTAATTGTTTCTAATTGCGATGTTTGAGAGCTTTATTGGTTTTTTCTCCAAGCATAGCATCTCAAATGAGTTTTAAAATAAATTTAAAAGGCCTCAATGTAGTTTTTGCCTCAGAAAGGTGCACTTATTTGTTTTTGAATTCTGAAATTTGGTTGTAAAAGGGTTATAGGGTGCTAGAAATGATTTTAGAATTTTGCCCTGTGAAGATGAGAGATTTATTGAAACTTGAAATTTTTTATGGTGGCAATATGAAAACTAAAAATAAAATAGAATTAAAATGAAATCTTTCGTTAGTTTTGTGTTGGAGAATTGAAATAATCGTTGCATAAAATGACAAAATTTGAGAATGCATTTATCACAGCTAGTTTTGATGTAGATTCATCTATGAAGGGCCCTGACTGCTAATCAAGCATAAACTTCATGAAAAGAATATTGATCCTTACTCTTTGCTGAGGTCTTGAATGGGAAATTATCTTAGCATCCATTTTCTTTTGTGAAGAATTCAATTATAGCCTATATCAGAGGTTCTTCTCTCATTAAAATAATCTCTTTTTGTGTGTTTATGCTTCTTAAGTGTATGAAATCGTGGCTGATTGATATTTGAACTCTTATACTGTCAATAGTTTAATAGGACTAACTTGCTTAACATATCTATCCACAATTTATTTTTCCTTTTGTTTTGTTTTTTATCCGAGTTTTCAAGGTACATAATTATTATTACTCGTAAAACTTTTAGCCAGTTCGAATGGTATTTGATGAGAAAAAGTCTAACGAAGTTGGTTGAGAATTTTAAGATGCTTCAAATGCAAGTAACTATTGCTTTGACAAGGTTTGATGGTTTTGTCTGGGAACCAATTAGGCATTAATTCTTTCCGAAGTACTGGTTGTTCTGTCAGATCTTGTGTTTTGCAGCATTCATATTACTTCGAAATTAGTAAAATGTTTATAGCGAAATGATATTGGCAGAAATATTTTTGAGCCCTTGTTGCCTCTATTTCAACTTTATTATTATAATAAATTACTTCATGCATTTGCTAATGTCTAGTTTACCTCCTTTTCACCTGAGTTGCAGATATGGCCTTGGTTGGCGAGGTGGAAGATGGCACGCCAATAGGAAGTTGAAGCAGCAAATGAAAACGTCGGGACAGAAGCAATCTAAACGTTGGGTCTCACTGGGACGTATAAAGCCTAGACAATGGCAATTTGAACTTCTTAGAAGGTTAACAAAGATCCAAAACTTGAGTGTAGGTAAAGCATCCAAAAGATGTTAAAAATCTGCCCCAACAATACAAACCTGCAGAACTCGGACAGTCTTGTTAGAGAAGTAGGAAACAAAATCAAATAGTCTCGTACTCAGATTACTATGTACTGCTAAACTTCGGAACTACTTCAACCCATTATTTTGCCACTTTCTTCTCTTCAAACACATATTAGAACGTGTTCGTGGTTTTACCCGTGTACAATTTCCTTTTTTTCTTATTCTCCTTTTTATAGGATTCAGGACTGAGCTATGGAGCTGGGCAGGGAGAACAATTCTGTCCCAACTAAAACTTGCACTCTGATTTTGAGCTCTTGCCAGCGATATATGTAAATGTATATATATACTTTCTCTTCCCAGTTTAAGATTAGGTCAATCCTGATATTATTCTGAGAAGTTTTGTAGAGGCGCTAGGATCCTCGTCAGTTTCTCAATTTTCTACTCCTTTTATGCGTTTTCTACCGTAACTTAAAAACAATAGAAGTAGTTAGTTGCATGAGAAGTCTCCTACTTTGACGTATAACTAAAGGCATTACAAGTATATAAAATTGATTAAGGTTGCAATTAAAGCATCTATTCAAATGATTAGAGATGCATTACACCCAATTTTGAAACTAGGCTAAGTATAGAAATACAGATAAGAGTGAATTTCATTCTCATTAGTCTTACATTTCTGCTTCATGAGCGGGTTAGAACTGCCATTGGACTTGATTAAGAATGCTTCCTTAGTTGGATAATACAAGATGTAGGTTTGAGTTAGTTTTGAAGAGCTTACTAGATATTCTTGAATTCCTTATCAAATGTTTGAAATATCCATAAAATTATATATGCATCTCTGTAAACAAATACTACAAGTACAATAACAACTTAGTTAAAGTTTTATTGATATGAAGAGTCTAGAAAAGTTAAAAAGTATACAATTTTACCCTTAACTGATATAGAGGTTGCTTCCAACAACTTTGTAAGTGAAACCATAAATCTAAAGAATCTTTTGCCTAATAAGCAATGTAAAGGTGTTGATTGATTGATTTTATGTGCTTATAATAATTATAAGTTATAACTGTAAGTATATGGTGTAGCGTTAGCTAGCACTAGCAAGTACGAGTTTATTTCACAAAGACTGTAAATATTAGTATGAACCCTTTTTCTATTATCTAACCACCTAATTAGGTTGTGAATTTAATTGAAAATTAAACTAAACAAACTAAATTAAATTTGACACAACAATAAATTAAGATAAAAATAATACTAAGATTAGTCGATATCAAATAAATGGTATCTAGGTGATGAATCTATTGAACAAGTTTTATCTAATGTGAAACTCTCAATATTCTGCAAGTATACAGATTGTAAATCGTAGTAATTGAGGTCTCGATCCTATGAAGAATTAGCTAACAACTTAGTGAAAGTTTTATTGATATGCAGAGTCTAGGAAAGTTAAAAAGTACACAATCTTACCCCTTAAGTGATATAGAGGTTGCTTCCAACAACTCTATAAATAAGTGAAACCATAAATCTAAAGAATCCTTTTGCCAAATAAGCAATGTAAAGGTGTTGATTGATTGATTTTATGTGTTTATAATAATTATAAGTTATAACTATAAGTGTACGGTGTAGCAGTAGCTAGCACTAGCAAGTACGAGTTTATTTCCCAAAGACTGTAAATATTAGTATTAACCCTTTTTTATTATCTAATCATCGGATCAAGTTGTGAATTTAATTGAAAATTAAACTAAACAAACTAAATTAAATTTGACACAACAATAAACTAAGATAAAAATAATACTAAGAATAGTCAATATCAAAGAAATGGTATTAAGGTGATGAATCTGTTGAACAAGTTTTATCTAATGTAAAACTCTCAATATTCTACAAGTATACCTATTGTAATTCGTAGTAATTGAGGTCTTGATCCTATGAATAATTAACTAAAACTAAATAAACTCTAACTTTGTCTATGGTTGTAAAAATGTGGATTAAATGAAAATAAAAATAACCAGAAAATTAAACAATTGAGTATGAGTTGAATGAAAATAAAATTATGAAATCAACATAATTAAATCAAATAGAGCACTAAACTAGTCAACAAATGAGAAGCCACAGTAAAACAAGATAGATCAATTATGAGATTATTTGATTTATTCTATTGTCATTTTGCTACCTTAACCCCTTTTGATTCAATCAGTATCGATCCTAGATTATTCAAGGGTTTGATTAGTCTCTCTCAAGATCTAACTAATTAACCCTAATTGATAATTCCTAATTGAATCTTAAAATTCCAAAATTGTAATATCTCAATTCAAAACTATTTCCCTTATAATTTCAATTTGTTTGGAAGTTATCTATCAAATATTCAAGTTATCACACATGATCTCTCTTCGAATGATATTTTATTTGTTAATCATGTGACATATTAATTTACCAACTTTTGTTGCACAAATTAATAAGATTACTTTTGAATCACTCTCTCAATTTGTTTTCAAAATATATGCATGCACCATTAACACAATACAGATTATGTATTGAATCAACCAAAATCAAAATCACAAAATAATTCAAGAACAAACCCTAATATGGAAATTTAGAATATAGTAAACGTGAAGAGCATCATCAAATTCAATTCATACATCAAATTTAATGAAAATAACAAGAAGAGAGAAAGAACTTAATTTGGAACTTAAACTCAAAATATGGAAACCTCCAATGCTATCCTTGATGCTCCCTCTTTGATCCAAGAATGTAAGATGGTGGCTATTGTTTTGTGTTCTTAAATAGTTCTTGAGGCTGTCAAACATAGCCTCAAAACATTAAAATTACAAAAAGAATCGCGTATTGGAAAAGATGGAATTTGCTGGAATTGTTGTCAGCGCCCTCTTGTCATGATACACTCAAACACACATCACACACCTTTTGAAACATAAAATTAAGACCTAAATCATGCTCAAAGCCATACAAACACTTAGAATATAAACAAACACTAAAAATAACATAATTCTAACCCTATATACATGATAATCAGCTAAGAAATATTCAAAAGCACACATAAACATCTATCAAAACATATTATGATTTACATATATCATAATTCTCCTAAGATATCGTAAACATTAACCCTTTATCTTGTAATTAAATTATTGATTATTGAACTGTAAAAATTTCTATCTTATATTAATCTCTTTCTTAAGACTATTAATAACTAACCTTTGGTTGATTAACTAAAATCTTTTTCTAGTTAAAATGTTGTATAGGTGACCATGTATCTCCCAAAATACCTCAAATCGTGACTTTACACAGGCAACATACATTGCCATATATGTGATCATACATGAGCGTGTATCTTCACATGGGTAGAAACAATTTCTTTGATGCTTTACATGTTTATAGTGACTTACACGGTCACTGTACATGGTCGTGTATCTTCAAAGTTGCTTCAAATATTTGTTTTATGCTATGATTTCACCCAAATTCTTCTCCTTTTGGTATGTACAGATCATTATCACTTAAAAACTCACTTGAAGTGGTCTATAAAGGTCAGTATCACCTACAAACACACTTTAAGTGAAATAAGTACTAAAAATACTATAAAACTATTAAATAAAAAGCAGAACACACTAATATATGGGTATATAAATACAGTCAATTAATCGTTTATCATATATCCTCACACTTAGGCTTTTACTTGTCCTCAAGCCAATCATAATCCAATTCATCAAACTAACAAACATTCATCTCTTATTAACCTTAACCTGTCTACCTACACCCTAAGTAATCATGTCATATCAATCAAATTAACATATAATTAGATTCAAGTCATCCTAAAACCAACCTTCATAAGTCAATATCAATAATAATAATAATATAGATAATATTTTTATATTAAAAGCACAAAATTTCATACCCTCACCAAAGATTCACTCAATACACTCAAAGTGCTTAGGGTGGAAAGTGTAGGAACTCTTAAATCAATACATAGGTGGATTCTTAACCATAACCTTGAAATAAAATCATATCTCCATAAACTACAAACAAAAATCAAAAGATCTTAATACAAGGTTTTAATGAGGCTTAGGTAAGGGGAGGCTAAGGATAATAAAAAGGGTAATAATATTGAAGGAAATTTACATAGACCAAATTACATGAAACTTAGTTCTTCATAACCTAGGTCCATTGCACCATAATTCCATTAGTACAACAACTTTAACACTACTTTTTTTCACTATGCTCGTAAAAAAATATATGTTTTGTTTTTCTCAAGCGTTCACGATATACCAACAATCAAAGAAATATTGGACCTCTTTAAAATTATTCAATATAATCCAAGTTCAAGCAACCAAGTAAATATAAATCCTTCAATGTTCAAAATAAAAAAAATCCTTTCAAGAAAAATAAGGTAAAGGATTTCATATGGTTATAATCAACGAAAAGGCTAAGTCTCAAAACTGGTTATTCCAAAGGGATAAAATATGTCAGGATAATAATTAAGAAAATAAACTAAAACAAAGGTTAAACTCAAATGCCTTTATCATTTCAATGCTTCTAATTTAACAAATGTGATTTCAATATAGATAATAAAATCAAGTTCTCGAATCATCCAACTATGCATGATAACACATACCAAAGAATAAAAGAGCTTAAAATAGCAAAGTATTTGCTCTTACGCTTAAAAGCTCACAAAAGGGCCTTATGTGTACAAATAATATTTAATATTTAATTTTCATTCAAATTAATTATCTCAATGATTGCTAAGAATATGAACTATAAAAGCAAGTTTTTTTTAAACTTTCCTCCTTTTGCATACTAATTTAATTCAATAATCAATAATAATCTAAAGTAGCTTGGACATATTTTAACTAAATTGGGATATCAGTTAATAAAAATCATAATAAGCTTAAGACATTTGAAATCCCTTCCCTACACTTAAAATTGTACATTGTCCTCAATATGCATAATTTAAGAACGTAAAAATAAAAAAACAATAAAACACAAAAAATGAGAAAGATGTGATTGATATTGCCCTAAATAATAAAATGTACAGGGTCCTAAATTGGACGAAGAGTCCATCATGTATTGTATACATCCAGCCTTGCAAAATATAAACAAAAGAAAAAAAAAGATAAAAGGAAATAATAATAAAGAAAATTAATAAAGAACATGGAAATAAAAATTTCATAACATAAAATAACATTGCATTAATGTTCACAAAATAAAATAATAAGAAAAATGAAAACATAAACAAATAATAAAAGAAATAAACAAAAACCAAAAAAAAGCATCCATCAGCCCCTTGGTGAGTCTAACATGTTCAACGTTGGAGGATCTTCAGGTCTTAAAGCCTCATATGTAAGTTTCTGTGAACGTAAATAGCCATGTACATGATCGTGTGATAGACAGTGTAAGTCAATACAAAATGTATAATGATCGTGTAAGTCTTTGCGAATGTGTGTGACAACTTTTTACAAACTTCATGATAAGTGTGAAATGCATCGTATTTTAGGATATAGTTTGATATGTGTTTATCTGTTTATTTGATTGTTTAGTATGTATTTTCGATATAACTGTGTTAGTTTGTAAATTATTTGTTTAAGTGTTTTTATGGGTTAGTACAAGCATTTGAGATTAATTATTATGTATTTGAGGTACTTTGATGTATTTGTTAGTGTTTTAGGGTCAACAGCGAGGAACAGTGAAGTTTTAAAGAGACTTGGAATGAAACAACGGCCCACAATCGTGGCCTATCTGCCACGATCGTGATAGAAGCATAAGATTAGGCCCACGATCATGGCTTGCTTGCCATGATCATGACAGAAAGCATACCAGTGCCCATGATCTTGGCCTATATCAGGTAAACACCTAGACATATAGAAAAGTAGAGTTTTGAGGGTTTTTTCGGACCTTTCGACACCAAAAATGTAACACCTCATTCCCGCAAGACCCGAACCTGATATTGATGGTGATATTCGAGTCCGTGTCCCTCGAAGGTGGCGTGCTAAAGCACTCAATAACACAAAAGTCGGTATAATTTTTTTTTTCAATAACATAATGTGCGGAATACATACTCAATTTGGCCCCACATTCATTCATCAACATTTTCAATTAACACAATTTTCAATAGTCATTCGGGCCCTTCCACAAATACAAAACACTTGGGTCATTTCGGAATACGAATTTTATACAAACAGTTACAGAAAGTATAATTCGATACAAAAAATAGAGAAATGCAATGCAGACGTGAACTGATCCCGACTTTTATCCTTCACTTGAATGCTGTATGTATACTCCCGTTGGTCTAACAAAGTATTCTTTTGAGTTCTGAAAAGTATTTGTAAATTTTGAGTGAGTTTTGTGAACTCAATGAGTGACCATCCTCGTTGGCTCACCCAGTCACATAACACATACACATATATCATACATCATTCAAATCTCACATTCAGATCATTTAAACATTCATAATATGCATATGTCATTCGTATGAGACTCACATTTGTTCTTATTGTTGTGACTGAGTGCCTCTCTCATATACATAATACTGACCCGTAGACTCAGTCAGAACAAAATACTGGCCCGTAGGGCTCAGTCAGAATATAATACTGGCCCGTAGGCTCAGTCACATCACATAATCACGGAACATAGCTCAACGTGGAAGCGCTTCATACAGGCAACTCAAGTCACAACGCCTTTATCTAAACATGCATTTTATGAAATGCATCAATCATATTTGCACATGTCATCGGACCATAGTCCGGCATTCAACATTAAGTTGAGCATTCACTTATCATCTTGCATGCAACACACATTCCGAAAACACTTAGTTCATCTTATTCACATACACTGGTTATTTCAATATTCCAGATCAATCATCACAATCAATCACATTCATATACACATTCATCATACAGAGATCAATGTATACAAAATTC
>JANVCQ010000009.1:5209949-5231387 GCA_025531925.1 Erythroxylum plowmanianum | reverse complement strand
CAGGGCTTGTTTTTCAACAATGAAGAGCAAACCCCGATTGTCCATCCATAGGACGCAACCAAGAAAATATGGTTCACTTTTCCCGGATTTATGTTTTATGAGTTGTAGGGTGGGAGAAAGCTTACGAAGTGGAACTCTGAAAATGCATGTTTATAAGCTAACCTGGAGAAATGATACTAATTTTTTGAGAAAGCAAGTAATTTCAGAAACCATCATACATGCAGTGTTCAAAATGAAAACAGTTGGCTAATATCAGTTGTAGTTTCACTACCAAGCGGTATTGGCTTAATATTGTTGTAAAAGAATACTTGTGCTGTGGATAGTTCCTAGTCACCAAAGCTTTTTCTTCATAGACATTACACTATCATGGAACTGTTTTTTTATGGTACAGCAGAAATAAATCAAATCTTCAAGTTGTACACAAAATTTGATGGTATGATGACATTGCACATTAGCCATCAATAAGTCGATCATCTTCAAAAGACAGAAGTTTCCAGTTTATAAATTCTCAGTAGAGTCAGGAGGAAGAAGGAGGTCTGCAAAGCAAGTACCCAACCGCTAGGCCACTGACTCAGTGGATCCCTAGTTCTATTGTAAACTTTCTCCATACAAAAGACTGAAGTAGAACTTACCTCACAGTCAGGTTGACCATCTCTCTCAGGAAGTTCTTCAGTGAATTGTGTCCCCTGATTAGGGAAAAAGAGCTTTTAAAACTGAACAGGAAAGAACTTAAGGCACCACATAAACCACGGGGTTGACACAAACACATCAACTCAAACAGATAAATTCAAGATAATGATAACATCTATTTATATAAGTAGGAGAATAAAGGCTCAAGAAACCTTTAGCACCTGTGCAAAATTAGGAGGATGATTATAGCGACAATTGTTTCCATAACCACACAACCCTGTCCTTAGATAGTATACACAATCTCGTTCACCTGGACGATCAGGGTATGGACTTGATTGAGCCATAGCACCTTGATCCGGACTATCATCTATTTTCCATAGGCAAAGTGCTTCTGCAAAAACCCATAAGAATAACTCAAAGGCCTCTCCATCTCCGGAGCAACTTGAGCTTTTACTTCATTGATCAAACCATTGAAAGCC
This sequence comes from Erythroxylum plowmanianum, assembly GCA_025531925.1. Classification (NCBI taxonomy): domain Eukaryota; kingdom Viridiplantae; phylum Streptophyta; class Magnoliopsida; order Malpighiales; family Erythroxylaceae; genus Erythroxylum; species Erythroxylum plowmanianum. The sequence continues at coordinate 5,230,278 of JANVCQ010000009.1, read as the reverse complement.
GAAAAATCATTTGACAACAAGTATAGAATGAATTTTTTACACAGTCCCTAATAAAGGAACATGTAGATCCCAACACTTAATCTGATCAAAACCTACAATCTAAACATGAACACGTCAAGTTTTCATTCTTAAGACGAGAAAGGCCTCACAACAGAAATCCCCGTCTAACACGTCAGGAAAAAGAGGCAAAGCACCCAACAAGAAGCAATTACAAATTTCCTAGGTTCAACAACCAACACAGAAAAAGTAGTAGTGGTTAGCTACAAAGGATTGAATTGGGATCGCATAAATGATCATAGCTCTCATAATTTAGTATCCACAACATCAATCATCAGAGAAATAACAAGCCAAAGCAAGAAAAATGGTTCCTAGTACAACAACAGCTATAAATATATAGGATCAAGAATAGGAAGGATTGAAAGTAGAAATGAAGCATCAGAAAGAAGCGAGAAACATAGAAATCTAACAATCAAAACATCTAAAACAAATTGAAGTAAAACTGGAAAAACAAAAAGACATCAACAATACCACAAAAGATCCTGATTGCTTTCATAGTTATGTTTTTGACGGGAAAAACGAAACATACCTTGAATGTTAGAAGAAACCACATTGCTGTTAGCTTGCCTCTTATTGCTATTTTCCGGCATCACAAATTCTCACCTGTTCTTCTCTTCTGCAAATAACCCAGGAAAAAAGGTCTAGTATAGGAAAAGGTAAAGAAGAGGACAGTATGAGAGTGTTGATGTAATTGATTAGCAATAACGGAGGAAAAGGAGCTGATTGCTAAAGGAATGCGGAGAGGAACAATAAGACAGAGAGTGAGGAGAGAGAGACGTAATGAAGAATCTCAGAGTGAAAACCTTTTTCTCTTTTGTTATTTTATATTTTTAATGAAAATAATAAAATCCATTTCCAAATTTAATTCATGTCGTACGGACACACGTTTTGAGTTTTGACCCTAAATTATTTGGACACCTTAACAGATTTGCCTTGAAAGTCTGTGCACTGGGGCCATTGGATGAGAGCGGGTGCGGGACCCTTCGTCATAGTTAGGGGTATTTCTGACTTAAACCAAATGTTCCGTAGACGTGACAAATCGCCGCCGTTGGATCTGTGAAGTTATGTCAAAACTAGGAGGTCCCACCTCACCCCCAAATCCAATCAAACGGTGGCCCCTCCTCACTCCGCCGAGTTGGTCAAGTCACATTTAATGGTAATGCAAGTCTGATTATTAGCTTCACTTCAAAGTAATCAACTAAGCTTTGACAAGCAGTACGCATATCTTTAAGTCCGCAAGACGTTTTGTTCCTAATTTTGACGAGCTGCAACTAAAAAAAGTTTTATTTATGAATGGATACATTTTTATGGAATAGGTGATCTGATGTTAAATTTAAAACAGTTTTAACATGGAATGATGTGTGAATCTATTATTTTTATAAGAAAAGGTAAGTTGGGTCAGGCTTAATAGTCAAGAGCTTTTTGGCCTTATCATGAACCTGATCGTTTTAGTTCAAATAATGCTAACTTTGGGAACAAGTACGGCTACGGAGACGGTAAAAATAATATGAGCTGATCACTTCACTTCACAGGGCTTTGGAATGAAATGAAAGCCAGCAAAGGCCCCACACGACGCAGGTGGCAGCTTGAGATTGGAATCAGGTACTCTCCCAAAGTCGCAATATTCCAATTCCACAAACTTAAATTTTAACCGCTGCCTTTCCCTTCGGCTTTATTCACACCAGTACACAGCCCAAGTTGACCATACCTACTTTCTACGGAGCCTCTTTAAGATGCTAATTTGTAGAGGAGGGTATTGTCGTCCAGCAAGGTTAATTTTAGGGCAAGAAATCGAAATTCATCATTCCGGTGGGTCCCGAAAAAAGGCTTACAACATCATAGTGTCAGACATGGCAGAGGGATAATCATAGCATAAGGTACTACTTAGCTGATAATAATCAACACCTTGATTTTTCATAAACGAACCAAGAGTTGTGATTGAGCGGCACTCTGCAAGCCTTGTTTTGCCTGTACTGTGAGGCCTTGCCTTGTCCAATGCACCCACCGCCACGACCTTAACAAACAGTCACGTCAACAATTGTTCTCGTTAGGTAAAGACAAGTTGACCGAACCAGATCTAAGTTCCCCTGTGCTCTCGTCATCCAAGCTCTTTTGTACAGGCCACCGGAACACTCACTCATAGTTTCAACGAATCATATGCCTAGCTAGTGTTTCCTTTATCCTGTCTTTCACCATGGAGAATGGTAAATGCTTTGAACTTTTTACATAATGTCATCAACTGCTGCACTGAATATTTCACTCATTCGATTACTATTTTTAATTTAAATACATTCTATGAATACTGAATATCTAGCTTTTGTTTTCTTTCTCCTTGTGTCTCCAGGTTTTAATCTTGGTTGTCTCTTCCGTTCACTGGAAGGTTCATCCCCTTTACTTCCTAGGCTTTCCTGCGCTACTGGTTAGTCTGAGGAACTCATCTCTTCTCTTTTCCAACATCTCCCGCCTTTATTTCCTTTTTTGGTGGCTTACTTCGGACTCACTCTTTCACCTACTTCTTCCATGTCTCATAAACCTCCATTAGAATCTGAAAAATTCCCTCCCTTAGGTGCTCTTCATAAGCGATCAAATAATCCTGAATGTCTTGAATCTTCCCATCATGACACAGTTCTAAAGTATAACTATGTTGGATTGTTGATAACTAAACAGCAGACAGAACAACTAACCCGCACTGCTGTACAAGTACTTGTAGAGAAAGAGAGAAAAGTTTGTGGATAAAAAGAATCACAATTCTATTAATTTCTTACGCAAACTTGCATAGACTTATACTGTATTTAAAGAACTACTACTTACCTGAATTATCATCCACCACTTTTTTTGAAAATGAATGACCACTAATTATAAAAACTACCCACTACAAAACATATACCAACTGTACTAGAAAATACTCCAGGATTTTACAAAACTGCTTCTAAACCAACTTAATATCAAAAATAACAATTATACCATAAAATAACGGTTATACCAAAAAATATGGTTTAGAAGCAGTTTTGTAAAACCGTAAAAGTATTTCCTAGTATAGTTATTCTAAACCAACTTAATTCATGCATAAATCTTCCGGAAACAATTTTAAAATAATTATGATATAATTCTCAACACTCCCATTTAATTCAAAATTGGTCACTCCAAGTTTACTTCAAAAATTCTGAAATTTGCCTCGTGCCAATGCCTTCATCAGAATATTTGTTGCGCTTCAATTCCACCACTTTTTCTGCTACTAAATCTCATATGAAATGTAATCAAATATTAATATATTTTATTCTTTCATGAAAGATGGGATTCTTGGCCATTGATATGGCTGACTAGTTGTCACAAAAAATCTATGTAGGTTGCTGCTGCACCTGATCAAAATAAGCAAGGATTCTTCTCAACTATAATGCTTGACATGTCGCTGAGCTCATTGTTTTGTATTCAACTTCTGAAGATGATAGCGCCATAGTTGTTTGCTTTTTTGAACTCCAACAAATCACAATTGTTCCGAGAGAGAAAACATACCCCAAAGTGCTTCTTCTATGTTCTGCACCACGTGTCCAATCACTATTCACTATAGCTAATTAGATTGAATATGCTTGAGTTTCCATACCAGAGTCCGTAATTGATTATGCTAGCAATGTACTTCAATACTCGCTTTGTTGTGCCAAAGTGATGTTTGGTTTGGTTTTGCATGTACATAGAGATTACACGTACTGCATATGAGATGTCTGGTCTTGTGTGAGTCATGTAAATTAAGCCACCAACTAGGCTTTTGAACCTGGTTGCATCTATTGCTCCATTGTCATCTCCTCCTACCAGTTTCTCATTTACATTCATGGGAGTTGTTGTAGCCTTGCAATTCTGCATCCCAAACTTCTTGAGTAAATCTCTAGTATACTTCCTTTATGATACAAAGATACTTCTTGTTGCTCCACTTCTAATCCAAGAAAATAGTATAGCAACCCTAAATTTGACATCTCAAATTTCTTCTTCATGCTTCTCTTGAATTCTTCCACCAATTCCTTATTAGTGCCCATGTAAATCATATCATCAACATACAAACAAACAATCAATAAACCTTCTTTTCCTTTCTTTTTAACACAAATATTAGGCTTACTCTTACTTCTGTCAAATCCATAATTTATGAAGTAGGAGTCAATTTTGTTGTACTATGCTCTTAGTGTCTGTTTCAACCCATACAATGTCTTTACCAGCTTGTACACCCAATCTTCTTTGCCTTTTACTTCAAATCCCTCGGGTTGCTCAACATACACGTCTTCTAATAGTTCTCCATTGAGAAACGCTAATTTTACATGAAATTGGTAGAGTGGTTTCTTCAATTGAGTTATTAATGCTAACAACAACCTCACTGTCCCAAATCTGGCCACCAGTGAGAAGGTCTTTTTATAGTCTACTCCATATTTCTGAGCATATCTCTTTACTACTAGCCTTGCCTTGTACTTCTGCATAGTCCCATCTGCACCAAACTTTGTCCTAAATACCCATTTGACCCCTATTGCATGTTTTCCCTTGGGAAGTTTAACCAGTTGCCATGTTTGGTTCTTTTTAATTGTTGCCAACTCTTCTTGCATTGCTTGATGCCATTCTTCCTTCTTTGCCGCTTCTATATAGGTTGTGGGGTCTACTTTAACATATAACACTTGAGTAGTCTCATACAATTCTTGCAAAGTTATGGTCTTCCTTACTGGAGCTTCTGGATCAGAACCGATATGCATGGCAGCTCTAGTTACTGATCTTGTGACTAGTCTTCTTGTTGATGTTGTACCGTTACTTGAACCATTTGCATTGTTACTTGAACTGCCCATTTGTTGTTGAATTTTAGTGCTTTTAGCATAATCTTCTGCTAATTCTACCATCTTTACTTCTTATTTTGCTTCTTTCCATTTCTAGCTTTCATTTTCATCACATTAAACATTTCTGCCTATAATAATTTTGCCACTGAATAGGTTGTAAAGTCAACTGTGTGCAGTACCCGATGAATATGCATTTTTCTAATTTTCCATCTAGTTTTCTTCTGCTATGAGAGTTGATTAAGGTGTATGCACTGTAGCCAAACACTTTTAAATGTCCAACTCTAGGTTTTCTCTCAAACCAAGCCTCAAATGGGGTTTTGTTCATCACTACTTTGGTGGGTGATAAATTCAATAGATAAACAACAGTTGCTACTACTTCAGCTCATAACAAGTTTAGCAAACCTTTTGATTTTAGCATGCTTCTAGCCAATTCTACCACAATTCTATTTTTTCTCTCTATAACCCCATTATGTTCAAGTGTACAAGATGTGGTTAATTCATGGTGTATGCCATCATGTTCATAAAATTTTGTAAATTCTGTAGATTGGAATTCTCCTCTTCTATCTGACCTTAACACCTTTAAACTCTTTCCAGTTTGTTTTTCTACAAAGGCCTTAAACTTCTTAAAGTTCTCAAATGTTTCTCTCTAATTTTACAAGAAGTAAACCCAAATTATTCTACTAAAATTATATGTGAGAAGGAGAAAATACCTGCTGCAACCTAATGATGTAGTTGCCATTGGTCTACACAAGTCAGCATGCACTATTTCAAGGATTTGTGTTGCTCTCTTTACTTGAACTTTAGGAAAGGGTGATTTGGTTTGTTTTCCATATATACACCCTTCTCATATACCTATTTGATCAATCTCAAGCAGCCCCACAAATCATTTGTTTTTTATTCAACATTCTCAACCTATTGATATTCAAATGCCCGTATTTAAGATGCTATAACTCATATTGATTTAGTTCTTCTACAACCATTACTCTCTCTCTTACACCTGAGATTGTTGGTGGAAACAATTTGTTGGTTGCCATTCTTACTTCTAATAATGTTTGATTCATGGTTTTATCCCTAATTATATAATAATTTCCTTAAAAAAAGGATTGAATACCCACTCTCTATCAATTGTGCAATACTGAGAAGGTTTTGTGACAACTCAGGAATGAAATAAATATTATGCAAATATTTCGTTCCATTTTGGTTGGTATGCACTGCTACTGTGCCCTTGCCTTCCACTTGAATCAGTTTGTCATCACCAACCTTGACCGTCAACTTGTGGGTTTCTTCTAATCCTTCAAACAAATGCTTGGAACTAGTCATATGATTAGAACAACCATTATCAAGAAGCCAGATGGTGCTTGCTTCAATTTCACCCTCTGTATATGCTATAAAAAGTTTAGGTTGCTCTTTCTTCTCTTCAGCATAGCTTAGTTGATTTTCCTCTCTTTGCTTCCTATAACACTTTGATTGAATATGCCCTAATTTTTGGAAGTAGTAGCATTCAACATCTTTCTTGGATCTTTTGTCATACTGGTACTAATATTCAACAGCAAAACTTCTCCCTCCACCTCTTCCTCCTCTTCCATAATATCCTCTTCCATTTCCTCCTGACCGCGAGCCATTATGCTGGTCAAAATAAAATAATTAGATTACTATTATAGTAATAGCGAGTCTAGGTCTATCTCACAGAGAGTGTGTGTAAAGTTTATGGAATGAAATTAACCGGTGTTTAGAAAAGGGGGGTTTGGATTTTTGGAAGAAGAAAATAAAATAAAACTAATAAAAAACAAATTAAAGAAAATATACAAAAAAAGATACACAAAACTCAATTCAATTAACATAAGATAACACAATCAATTTCTAATGAGAGAAAGAAACAACAAAATAATTAACCATATGCTTCATATGGTTAGTGTATAAGAGCTGAATGGGATTGTGAAATATAAATGTTGCATTTGTCATAGCTGACAGTACCCAGTTTTTAATGAGTGTTGCTTTGTTTCACTAGCTTTGATGACTTTCATGCTACTTGACCCAAATACATCTCACCTTACCTTTACCTATATTACAACCCTAAAAAGTCCTTTGATTCATAATTTTGCATGTGAACATTGGTGGTGGAGAAATGAAATAATATGCAAAGTTGTGGATTGCCATGATCATGAATAGTTGTGCTGCGTTTCACGCAGCAAAGTTACATTAAGGCAGTGTTACGCAATGTATGCTACGTTTTAATCCACGTAGTATACGTTGTGTTTAAGCAACATACACAAGCAAGTGAGGAGGATTTAAAAGGGTTGTGACCCTTATTTGTCTAATCAATTAGCTACAGTGGAGAACACGCTACAGTGCAAAAGGAGGGCAACGCAGAGCATAGAGGCGCAATTAGGGCGCAAGCACAGGTGTGGCTGTGGCTGGTTCTGTTTGCTAGCTTAGACATGGAGGCCGGAGATAGACGCAGCTGGAGACGTGAACAGGACCAAAAACACTCCCATGCTTATTTGTCAAATTAATAAACAGTGTAGTGAAATTGAGAGAAGAGCTGCGACAGTGAACAAAAATTAAGGGAGTTTAGCTAGGGATTAAGATGGGGGCTGAAGCACTTTTTCGGGAAAGACCCATGAAGGGCTAGACATCCCGACACCGATTCGGAGGTGATATCGATGCCGATGACCCAAGTTAAGTAATTTTTTTTATTATTTTGTTGTTTCTTTCTCTCATTAAGAATTGATTGTGTTATCCTATGTTAATTGATTTGGGTTTTGTGTATGGATAATCAGATTTTCATTATTGTTCGGTTATTTGTGTATGAACCCGTTGGGTATTGTGAATTGATGATTTTAATGCGTTTATTGAATCGTTAATTTCAAACACATTGCTAGAATTTCGATATAATCCGTAATTGTTATGTTGAAATTCATGTATAACAACTAATGATTCATAATCATTAGGGATAACATAACCTAGGTTAAATGACTCATCATATGTGGTTGTTGCATTGATTAATCGGTTTTCCTAATTCGTAATACTACTGCCTAATTAAATCTAGAGATCGTATCCTAGGTTATTTGGTGGTTATGTTTAATTAATGATCGTATCTTGACTAAACAAAACCTAAGGGAAACTCGGGTTAATTATTAACTCATATTAATAGTGGTTAGGAGAGGTTAAAGAGCAACAAATTAATGAAATATGCTTAATTAGGGTATAGGCCGAGATTTAACTAAAAAATCGGTTCCCTACTGAATTCCCCACCTTTATCTTTTTTTGCATATTTTCTTTAATTTAATTTTATTAGTTAGTTTCATTTTATTTTCTTCTTTCAAAATCAAAACCTCCCTATTAAACCTAAATACCAGTTAATTTCATTTCATAAACTTTACGTAGACTCACCACTACTATAGTAGTAGTGTAGTTATTTTATTTTGATTAGTGTAACGACGCGCGGTCACCTATTAAGAAATGTAGTCTTGACGTCCATTTGCCATATTTCATAATCGAAATAGGCTACTATGACCAAAAGAATTATGATTGACTTAAGCATGGCCACAAGAGAAAAAGTCTCCTCATAGTCTATACCCTCTTTCTGAGTATAACCTTTAGTTACTAATCTAGCTTTAAAAGTCTCTACCTTTTCATCTAATCCTCTTTTCCTTTTGAAGATCCATTTAAATCCATGGCTTTTACATCTAGTAGTAGCTCTTTAAAGATCTAGACTTCAATGGTGTATATGGAATCTATTTTTGATTCCATAGTTTTGAGCCATTTTTCTGCATCAACATCATTAATAGCCTGTGTATAAGTAATGAGATTCATTTCTTCTTGGTACTAGATGGCAATTATGCTTTTCCTAGAATTAGATACCTGTCTGATTGTCTCACAACCTTCTTACTATGTTTAGGCATTACTTGATATTCAGGCTGCTCTTCTTATTTAACTCTTGAATCCATTTCGATATCTTGTTCTACTATATCCAAATCAACTCTTGGTCTGGATGAAATAGCTAACTCCTTTAGTACTACTTCACTTCTTTCTTTATAATTTCTCACAAATTCTTCCTCCAAGAAGGTCTCATTTGTTAACACAAATACCTTCCTGTCCTAAGGACTATAAAAATAATACCCTCGTGTACTCGTAGGATATCCTACAAACAAACATACTTCTGACCTTAGTTTCATCTTTGTAGATTCAGGCCTTAAAACATGGGATGGGCAACCTTATGTCCTTAAGTGCCGCAACGAAGGCACTCGGCCAATCCATAACTCCTTAGGTGTTTTAGGCACCAATTTGGATGGAACAAAGTTAAAAAGATAAGTTGTCGTTTATATGACATATCCCCAGAATGATTCTGAAAGGCTGGTGTAGGACATCATTAATCTTACCATTTCCAATAGAGTCCTATTCCTCCTCTCAGCTACACCATTCTATTGAGATGTTCGAGGAGTTGACAAGTTGGAAACAATTTCATTGTCAATTAGGAATTGTTGTAACTCTCCAGATAAGTACTAACCACCTCGATCTGATCGAAGTTGTTTTAATGGCTTGCTTAGCTTCTTCTCAGCTTCAGTTTTGAATTCTTTGAACCTTTCAAAGGACTTACTCATTTTATGCATCAAATACATATAGTCATGTCTAGAGTAATCATCTATAAAGGTTATGAAGTATTCATAACCTCCTCCAGCTTGTACATTTATGGGCCTACATACATCAGTGTGTACCAGGTTCAACGTGGATTCATATATGTTTCCTTTGGAAGGAAATGAGAACTTGATCATTTTTCCTTCAATACAAGATTCATAGGTGGGTAATGGATTATTGTTCAAGCCCATAAGGATCCCATCCTTCACTAACCTGTCAAGTCTTTTTTGATTGATATGACATATTCTTAAGTGTCACAGATATTTTGAATTAATGCTAGAGTCATTAGATTGTCTTGGTTTTATTAATTCTATGGCGTTTATTGAGCATGTCATAGGATCTATAAAAAGAAATTTTTGTTTAATTATCACATTGTAAATAAAATCCTTATTCTCATATATTGAAACAACATTTTCAAAATATAAGAAATAATCAGATTTTATTAAACAAAAAATAGAAACCATGTTCCTTACAATCACTGGGATGTAATATACATCCTCCAAATATAACATATAACTACTAGGAAAGTCTAAAATAACTACTCCCACTAATTCTGCCAAAACGTAGGATCCATCTGCTATCTTGACTTGAAATTGGCCTTTAGGTAGTCCTTTCCTTTGCTAGAACCCTTGTAAAGAATTGCAAAAAATGGTTAATGGCTCCTGAATCTATTATCCAAGAATAAGACGAATATGCCATATTTCTAATTCCTAACAAACTTAGGAAACCCATACCTTGTTTATTTTTAAGGGACTCAAGGTAGATTGCATAGTTTCTTTTCCAGTGGCCCTTTTTATCACAGTGGAAACACTTTCCCTTGGTGTCCTCTTTGGCCTTCTTTTTCATGAGTTGGACCTTGACCCTAGTTGGGCTTTCTTTTTCATTAGACTCTTCTTTTTTTGCTTGCCCTTACCCTTGGGCTTAGAAGAAGATGCTACATTAGTCTCGAGCCCATTAGCCTTGATATTTAATATCTCCTTCATGCACTAAAAGGTATTCATTAACTCACTCAAGGTGTAATCCTTGGTGTTTAGTTTATAGTTTAACTTAAACAGTTGAAAAAAAGAGTTTAAGCTATTGATGATCATAATCATCTGCGTTTCTATATCCATGTCTGCCCTAAGAATCTTAGCTTCAGTAACAGCAGAGATTACCTTAAGCATGTAATCCTGCACTGGTTCACTAGGTTTTTGTCTAAGATTGTGAAAAGTTTGGATAACTTTTACCCTTACAAACCTGGTCCATACCCCAAACATCTCATGTAAGTGATGAACCATCCCACTGGCAGTTTTCATTCCTGCAAGTTGCTTTTGCAATATTGCATTGACAGAAGCCAGAATATAGCACTTGGTAGTCTTATAAGCATTTTGCCATCGCTCATATAATTGGACTTGCTCAAAAGTTGACTTGTCACTTGGAGTTGTAGGCTTATTGTCCGTTAATACCTATAAAATTCGTTCATATTGTCGAACAATTTCTAGGTTACATCTCCATTCATTAAATTTCTCTCAGTTTTCCAATTTGTTATTAGTCAAGAGCATTGTGAGTGGATTCATATCGTGGTGATTATGTCTAAAAATATAAATTATTAAAGAATAAGTATACCAGTCAATAATATTGGAACTTTGAATAAAATTATGATGCATGTATGCATGATGATAGATTTAACAAAAATTGAAAAATTAAATCTTTATATGATGGTTATTTTTCTTATTTATAACGGACTAAGTGATGGTAGGCCATCTTATCTATTAAAAGAAAAGCTAGGACTCTCCTACTGAAAAAGCTACCAAGCATCTTTATGACTAACTTCTTAAGAAGCGCCATAATTTGGTCCATACATTTATCAACAGAGCTACAGTGGGTAGATTATTGATAAAATATGTTGAGTGTGTAACCATTTGATTCATCCACTAAAGGTACTTGCAAATCATGCCTCGGTGGGAGGTCATATTTGCTACCAATAAGTTGACTTATCCTCTAGGAGATCCAAACCATGCAAGATCTAGGATTCATATTTTTCGGTGGGGAGTAACACTTCACCATATGCAAACGGGCCATCATATGGAGACCGTGGACTCGCACATGAGCATCCTCTCCTACTTAATCTTTTTGGTTTTTAAGTTTTAATAAATACTATTTTGTCTAGATGCAATTTGTAAATCATCTTATATTGTTCCATTATATATTTCATACATAATGAATACATGGCAAAGTCTAGGGTTGGCAATTATTCTAAATGACACCCTTTCCCATAATATCGCATATTATTAGCATCCATCCATCCATTCATCTCATGAATTATAAAACTACTTTTGATTGTCCATCCTAAAACATAAAAAATTACAAGGCTCTTTGGCCCATAATAAAATTTCTTGGACTTAGATCTTCCGCTTCAAACTCTTCGCTCACATGACCCTACCCATTCGGTAAAAAGGTGTAATGACATTAATTTTACCACACTTTTTGTTTTTTATAAAATTGAATTTTGTTAATAGAAAAACAAAAAATTCTAGCACTTAAAAAACTATCAAAACTGAATTTGTCAAGAGAAACACAAAATTCCAACACTTGCAAAACTCTTAAACCCGAAACGGCCATTACACCATATTATAAATTGAAACCATTACCTATTCTTTTCTTCGATCTATGGCTGCTTCACCTTTACCATTACAGAAATTTGTACATTACAAAATCAATGAAAACAGAAAATGAAGTCAATGAGGAAACATGGCGATGATAGGCCACCCTCCTTGTTACAAACCAAACGAAGAAAACTTACAAGATAAATCTATATTCTATGGACAACTAAAAGAGCAAAGCATGCACCATATATATTGCTATCACAAAAAAATATACAAAACATATAAATATAATTACCAACCCATACAACATATAGTAACCAAATCATGCATAATAAAATGGCTCTAATACCAATTCTTAGATCGAAAATAAAAGCATACTAGATTTGGCTAAATTGTAGATTTCAAAAACCTTTTTCGAAATCAAAACACAGTGGGAGCATGATTACCAAATCAACATGTTTAATCCATACATGATATGGTATTAGAAAAATAAATAATATAAGATCATGATGGAAATTTTACCAACTCTTTTGTTACAGCTTTGACTCCTCGCTATTGTATCCTCTCATTGCTATTATATCCTTTCCTTACTGTTGCATCCTCAACCAATCCGATCTACCACTTGTTCTCCTTGGACAACTTAGTTAATAAGATCCTTTGGTAGGAAAGGAGAAGAAATATTGTAGAGGTTTTTTTTATGATCAACTAGTTGAAAGAACCAAAATGAGACACTCTCATTCCTAATTTCGGCTAGTTTATGAAAGAAAGGAGGAGGAAGTCATAACAACCAACCAATATACCACTTCTTTCTTCTAATCAAAATGAAAGAGAGGGGAATAAATGAGATATTCTCATTTGTTTAATATGGCTAGATGAAAAGACAAAAAAAAAAAAACACTCCCATTCTCGATTATATGATGAAAGAAGGGAGAGAGAGAGCAACAAATGCATTACTTCCTTCTTTAATCAAATGAATGCTAAAAGGGTTCTATGTTTTTCTACATGCCAACATTAAATAATAACCATTAAACCATTTAATGAGGACACAATTAAACCATTTACTGATGATTAAGCATGATAAAAACCCACATTATATTTAACAATTGAATGCTAAATGTGTAGCTGTCAATTTAATTATATAAAACTGAAAATTTACATCATTATAAATTTCGATTTTGTCCTCCTTTTGTCTTTTTAAATATTGTTTCAATTTAATTAATCTAATTAATTAAATCAAACCAAAATTTAGCCCAATATTAAATGTTCATTTTGGGCTTCTAATTAACAATTAATTAATATAAGCCCAACATTTAATCATAGACTTAAAGTCCAATCTAAATCGATCTTTTCTTTTATTTTCATTCTGGTAACCTCTACTTATTTTTCTTACTTTGCTTGATAACCTTTCCTAGAAGCCAAGTGGGGAATCTAATTAGACTTATATAATTCAAGCTCCAATAAGCCCAAAATTAATTTAATTTCATTAGAATTAATTCCAAACCAAAAATCATTCCACTAAAGACAATTAGCTAAACTCTTGAATTACTAAATATTATGAGAATATATGTTTCAAATTAGATGTCCAATTGCAAAATCTATTATGAACCATATTATAGTCATCTGCGCAATAAAAGATAAAATTACCATTTTGCCTTAATTGATAATTCCTTTTAGATATCCCGCTTCACTCTTTATGGTAATTAACACATAAGATCTTATCTTTGTGTTAAGACTTGATAGGTAGCTAATCCATCAAACTATTAGCACTAGTTTAATTGTCAATCTCTGTAAAATATCTAGAAGTGATGATATCCCTATAAACTCTTTATTTGAGTGAATGTTCCCCAATACATGTTTCAATTAATAATTCAAACATGCAGACACTAGATTAATACTCTGTAAAAATCCATTCCGATCATATTAAGAATTCTAATGAAATACATATGAGTTCACGACTCATCAAGATCGTGGTTCGCAATAAAAGAATGCTAAAGTGTATGTTTTAAGATTAAAAAAATGACATACTTTAATCTTTAAAAAACATACGTGATTTCATATTCATTTAATAATACCATTATCAATAGTCAACTACTGTCATGACATGAAACTCATCATTCCCTTGAAGTAAACTCCATTATTTGGATGAAGATAAATCACAACACTACAGTCTAAACCATAATCAAGAGGCCAACTTGATTATTCAACCTTGAGTCAACTAATTTGGATTCTAATAATATACATGTTTCCTATACATCTTTATGTATATATATATCACATACAAAAATATCTGGAAAAAGATTAAGTTATATGTAAATACATGTGCTTGCCAAGGCACTATATTTACATAACTCCAACAGAAGTCATACTACCTCATAAAGAATAAGTCTACAATGTGACTAGCATCATCTATTTTATGACATGAAATGAAATGAGTCATCTTAGAAAACCTATCCATTATAACAAAAACTGAATCATTACCTCTTTTGACCTAGGCAATCCTAAGACAAAATCTATGGAAATATCTACTTATGGTGTACTTGATATTGGAAAAGGATTATATAATCCATGACGCAAAGATCTAGATTTGGCCGGTTTGCAAGTTATACACTTCTCACAAATTCTTTCTACATTACATTTCATATGTGGCCAAAGAAATGCTCAACAAATACATCTAAAGTTTTTTGAACACCAAAAATGTCCCATTAGGCCACCTTCATGAGACTTAGGAACCAGTAACTCCCTTAGAGAACAAATAGGCACATAAAATCTATTTTCACGAAATAAAAAACCTTCATACCTATAAAATTTGTCAATGGTAGCATGTTCATAAGCTTCAAACATATTACCAAAATCAAGAATATAAATCCTTAATATAATCAAAGAATAACAATTTAATATCCTACATAGAGATTAAGGTATACTTAGGAGACAAAGCATCTACAGCCACATTTTTCTTACCTTGTTTTTACTTGATCACTTAAGGAAAAGATTTAATGAACTCTGCCCATTTTGCATGACATTTGTTTAACTTACCTTGGCCCTTCAAAATGCTTCAAAGACTCATGATCAGTATGAATAACAAGCTCCTTAGGCCATAAGTGATGTTTCCATGTCTCCAAGGCCCTCACTAAAGCATACATCTCCTTATCATAAGTTAGGTAGTTCAAGGCTACCATATTTAGTTTTTCACTAAAACAAGAAAGAGGTTGGTTTTCTTGCATCAAAATAGCCCCAATATCTATACCTGAAGAATCACACTGAACTTCGAAAGTTTTAGCAAAGTTAGGTAGAACAAGTAATGATGCTAAACTTAGCTTGTCTTTAACCAAATTATATGCCAATTCTTGTTCACTACCCTATTTAAATTCAGCATTCTTTTTAATAATTTCAGTTAATGGTGCTAAAATCTTTAACAAACCTCCAATAAAAGCTAACCAACCTAAAAAAGCTTTGCACCTCATTTATTGATTTAAGTGGTGGCCACTCACAAATAGCCTTAACCTTTTCTTCATCAACCTCTATTCCCTTAACACTAACAAGATATCTAAGGAACATAATTTAATTAGTGCAAAAAGAACATTTCATGAAGTTTGTATACAACTTCCCATCACACAAAATGATTATAACTTTCTATAAATGTTCAAAATGTTCGTCTAAGTTCTTGTTATAAACAAGAATATCATCAAAGTACACAACAACAAACTTACTAATAAAAGCACTTAATACATGGTTCATCAATCTCATGAAAGTACTAAGGAATTAGTTAACCCAAAAGGTATAACTATCCACTCATCTAAACCATACTTAGTCTTAAAGGTAGTTTTTCATTCATCCTCCCTCGCATGCAAATATGATGATAATCATACTTTAAATCAATCTTAGAGAAAATAAAAGAACCACGCAATTCATTAAGCATATCATCCGACCTAGGAACAAGGTGGCAATACTTTACCATAATTTTGTTAATAGTTCTACAATCAACAAACATTCTCCATGTTCCATCCTTCTTAGGCGCAAGTAGAGCAAGAACTGCATATGGACTTAAACTTTCTCTCACATGCCCTTTAGCTAGTAACTCCTCAACTTACCTTTGAAGTTCCTTTATCTCCTCGAGATTGCTCTTATAGGCTGATCGATTAGGAATTGGTGTATTTGGAATGAAATCAATATGATGTTCTATTCCCTTAAGTGGTGGTAAACCATTGGGAACTTCATAAGGAAAGACATCAAAAATTTCCTGCAAAAGAGACATAATAGAACTAGGCAAAGATGGGTTAAGATCATTAGTATTAAAATAAGCATATTTTTAAAGAAGTACAACCATTGGCTATTTTGAACAAAAAGCTCTTAGCCTCACTTTCTTTTGCATAAAAACTTGCTTTTTTTTTCCTTTCTTACTCTTAAGGCTTTTCCTTTTCTTCTTTTTTTTGTGATTATTACCTCTTTTTCATATTCAATCTCACTCTTTGTTTTATCACATTTAGCCTTATTCTTTCTTTTATCACACTCATTTTTTATCCTCACTTGATCTTCATATACTTGCTGAGGTGTAAATGGTAAAAAAGTTATAGGTTTCCCATGCATTAGAAAAGAGTACCTATTCTTGAGTCTATCATGCATAACCCTCTTATCAAATTGTCATGGTGAACCCAAAAGCAAATGACTAGTATGCATCGGTATAACATCACAAAGGGCCTCATCATAATACCTACCAATGGAAAATGACACTAACACTTGTTTATTAACCTTGATTTCCCTGCACTCATTCAACCATTGAAGTTTATAAGGTCTAGGATGCTTAGTAGTAGGTAGGTCTAATTTTTCAATCAAATGATTGCTTGCCACATTAACACAACTTCACCCCTCTATAATCATGTTACTTACCTTATCCTTAGTGTGAAAATTTTGTGGAAGATTTTGTCTCATTGTGCTTCATCCTCCTTCATCACTTGCACATTTAAAGCTCTCCTAGTGACAAGGATTACACCAGTAACTGGATACACTTCATCATCACTCCTCTCCAATTTTGGTATACAATCATCATCAGATTAACCTTCGGTCTTAACATCACCATCTCCCCTCAAAATCATCACTCACTTATTTGGGCTTTGGGATGCAACGTGTCCTTGTCCCAAATACTTAAAACATTTAATATCTCTATTTATAGAGGTTTGGGAGTTAGACTTACCTTTATCTAGGCTAGAATCATCATCCTTACTTTTAGATGATTCAAATTTTCTCTTAAGATCAACTTTATCATCCTTCTTACTCCAATTCAGTTTCCAAGAGGAAGAACTTGATTTTTGTACAAACTATAATGATTGTTGTTCTTTGAGTTGCCTCTCAATCTTTATAGCCATATGTACCATATCCTTCATCTCCATATAATGTTGCAACTCTACTACATTTGCAATTTCTCAATTTAAGCTATGCAAAAATTGTGCCATGGTCGCCTCTCAATCCTCCTCCACATTAGCCATAATCATTGTTATCTCCAACTCCTTGTGGTACTCCTCCACACTCTTAGATCTGGATTAAGCTTTGCAATTGATGGTATAAGTCCCTCTAGTAATAAGATGGAATGAATCTTCTCCTCATAATAGCCTTCATCTCCTCCCAAGTTTCAATTGGCCTCTTACGATTTCATCTCCAAGTCAAAACAAGTTGATCCCACCAAACAATAACATAGTCAGTAAACTCAATAGTGGCAAGTTTTACCTTTTTGACTTCAGAGTAGTCACTTAATTCACTTAAATTAGCTCCTTAAGGAACTAAAGAAACTTTGATCAAAAGCGATTACCTTGCAATGCACACTCAACTTATCCAAAGAACTTAACCAGATTAAGGAATAAAGAAATTAGACAAGGGTAAGAGCTTAAACAATGAAACTAGACAAGATAGCAAAGAAAAGAAGATGAATCAAGAAATAAAAACTAATTTCAAATTCTAGATAGGAATAAGCAAATCAAGTACTTCCCTTTTTCTCAACGCAAATTTTCTCTTTTTTGCAAAACTAGGCCTTCACTATTTTCTTCTTTTTTTCTTTTCTTCTATTTCATTTTTTGTCTTGTTTTCTTTTCTTCTCTTTTTTTGACTTGTTTTCTTTTCTTTTATTTAACAAATCACAATTGAGGCAATCAAAAGAAGTAAGAAGGAACATATATGAAATAATAATAAAGAGAAATCAAAAATTAACAAGATGACTAGATTTGCAAAGTTTTAGAAGGATATAAAAGAAAATATTGCAACAAGAAAACAGCTAGATTTGCAAGATTTACAACAAATGTGTATGGAAGAAACGAACAAAAGAAATAAGAAACTTGAAACAAAGTAAGTTATATGCACCAGACTGCTTTAGAATAACCCAAGCTCTGATACCAACTGATGTGAACCCTATAAATCGAGATCTAAAACCCACGAACAAGTTATTAAGAGGAATTTCTAGAAAAGCTAAATTAGTTTTATTTTCAAGAAAAATCTTGAATAATATTAAAGAAACACGAACCAAAATTAAAAAGAAGGATATTGATGCCACACTCTAGGAAAGAAGAGATTGAGAGTGATAAATCAGAAGAACGCCACGAGGAATAACTTTGACAATTTTTAAGTTCAATGAAGAACCAACAAAGTGAATAACCTCACCAAAAAAAAGTAAAACCAATTCTCATTTGACTTCTTGTACAAAGATAATGATTATATAGGCTAAAGAAATCCCTAATCAATCGTCTAGCAATGATTTATTCCTAAAGTAAGGAAAGTCCTAAGATATAGGAAAACCGTTTCAAATCTGGTTCCTAAAGTCAAATATAGAAAGTATATTTTTAGGCAGCCCAAATCAGTTAGAAATCTCCTTGAAATCATAAAAAAGACCTAGTCTTCTAATTAGGCCAAATAAATAACTAATTAGGCCTATTTAATGTCTGAATTAAGGTGATAGGGCTGATTGATCTCTCAAGCCCAAGTTAGCTTCTATTGTTTCTTATTTAGCCCCAATATCTTTAATCATTCCATTAAGAGCTTCCTTCATCCTTTTAACTTTAGCCTTAGTTATTGGACGTCCAACAATGTGTAATGGACCATCAAAATATGTTGAACCAGGTTACACCATCCTTTGTATGTCTTTAGCTGGGTTTCCATCAAGTACTTATGCAACCAAGCTTTACTATTGCCCTCTTATAACCTCTCTAGAGGCCAAAACCATTGTAGCTCCAAATGCAAGCATATTAAAAGAAGGTGTAGCAAATTAAGAGAATTCACTCATTGGCTTCTTCCGGGATTACATGACCTCTCATTTAACCATAAATGCATAGGCTACATTCTTAATGGAAGAATATGGGGTTGCAATAGGTGCTCCTTAGTCAGGACAACCTATTCTTATTCATTTTTTCTTCCTCAAAACAAGCTCATATGGTCATGGAGAACTCTCCCTAGCACTTCAACTATAAACCCTTCATTTATGGAAACTAGGAATCAAACTTTCAAACCTTAGATAAAAACGAGTTCCCATTTAAATGAAAAAGCACAACATTCCATTATAGTATTGGACACCATCTAGTCAAGTTTTTCATTTAGGAAAAACAATAACTGCACAAATGCATTGACTTAAGGAACAACCTTAAGTTTAACCTTAGACATAGTTTCTCTACATAAAGCTTTCTAAAATCTCTTTTAGTACGAGTGAAAAAGAAAAGATTATTCTCTGACATGGTATCAAAGCATGCTCTTTGGTTTTAGTAAATTGACCTAGACAAGGAATTTAGGCCACTCAGAAACCATGAAGACTATCCAGAAAAAGCGCCACCATCTTACACCTCAATTGAATCCTTGTTCAGCAACCTGACAACCAAAATAACAAAAGTTAGGATGTGAAC
Organism: Erythroxylum plowmanianum; assembly: GCA_025531925.1. NCBI lineage: Eukaryota > Viridiplantae > Streptophyta > Magnoliopsida > Malpighiales > Erythroxylaceae > Erythroxylum > Erythroxylum plowmanianum. The sequence continues at coordinate 5,210,322 of JANVCQ010000009.1, read as the reverse complement.
CCAGAACTTACTGATCACGGTTTTCCGATATGTGTAGTTTTAATATTTCAACCTTGATATTCTGTAAGAGTACAAGTCGTTCACGTAGTACCTAAGGTGTCGATCTGTTGGACCCCAAATGTTTCATAGAAGTTAGAACTATTTGAAGGAGAAATTTTGGCAAGTGGTTATGAGTAAAGAGCAAATGAATAAAAAATTCTTGAACCAAGAAATGATAGGCAAGGGTAAAGTAGCGAATGAGAAATGTGTATATGTCCAAGTTTTGCTTTGGGTGTTTCTGGTGGATAAAAGATTTAGAAGTAAGAAGAATTAAGGTGAAAGTTAGAAGTAGAATGAAAGCCAAAAATGAAGTTGCATATGTGTAGTAAGTTGA
>JANVCQ010000009.1:5167098-5180645 GCA_025531925.1 Erythroxylum plowmanianum | reverse complement strand
TCCAATTCTCATCATCCACAAAATCCTATCTTTCATTTCCATAATGTCTTCCTTATGTAAATATATATATATATATATACCAACCCTTTTTGCTCAATATTCATCATCATCGTCCATATACAATTCGTAATCCATGTTCACACACAAGTCCTTATTTCATCAACATCACAAGAAAAATATTTACAAATTTCAATAGCATCTTGTCATTCACCAAGTTCCTCTCTTGCTTGTCCATAATATCTTACATATATAACCATAGTTCATGCTTAGGGTTTCTCAACTCATCATCCATACATAATTCACACTCCAATTTCATAATCATTCATATACCAATTCATAATTCAAAGCCAAAGCCATACACAAACAATTTCCATTAAAATTTTGGGGTCCAACAAATCATCTTTTCTATATCCAGTGCAAACTCAAAACAAGTCATATGCAAGCTAATTGAAACCTCACATAAGCTTTTTCTCGCTATTGTGTTCATCCTTTCTCTCACTATTGTATTTTCATTCTTTCTATAGTTCACAACTTCACAACACTCAGTAAACTTACATTTAATTCCAGATACAATTATTGCTTATTCCTTAACAAATTCAGTTCCTTATCTAAGTCTTTCCGTGTATTTATTCACCAAAACTATACTGCTTAAACTTCTCATGCATATATATATATATGAACATCGTAAAACATCATCAGAGTTACTTACGTGATTCAGTAATATTGCGAACAAAGAGAGTGAATCACTCACACAAGAATAATAACTTGATACTCAGTCTTTGGTAAAACCAGAAGACATTTTGATAACAATGCTAATCTCGGTGAAGCTAACCAGAGAGAGAGCTCCAGGAACAATCTGTCATCTATAATACTTAACTATGTGTTCTCTCGCATGTAACACATTTTGCACTGAATCATTAGTCCATATGTCACCATGCATGCAAGTCATTTTTTATCAATTTAATTAATCCACGTGTCAAACTATAATTGGTCCATATTTCAATATTTTTTCTAATCCACAAATATTTCAAATTTTAAAAATTTCTAAAATTCACCAAAAATTTTGAAATAATATTAACAGTCTCTAAATAAATTTTTATCACCAATAAATCACAATTCACAATTTAAATCACACTATTCAGTTAATTATACCCAAAAAATGTTAATGAATTCATGAACAATTATTTTAAAAGTCAACAATAAATATTCACATGTATGTGAATATATAATGATGCATGAGCAAGCAGTGCACTTGTAATTTCTCACTGTACGATCAGTTCACAATTTCAGGATCTAGCCCCGAACGTAGGATGTTACATAGTTATTATCTTTTTTAAAGATCATTTCAAACTATATAATGCCCATGCATGCAAGAATATTGATCATTATTCTTCACGAGAGTGAAAGCTTTTTACCAATTTATATTCATTTTATATCTAGGGTTATATTATTTTAATTGACCAAATTGTTGTATGATTGTTAATTTAGAATAAACAAAAATGCAAATTAGTGTAAGTAGTTAGAGACCTAAAATTTTGATGAACAATGTATTTAGGCAGATGATGAGCACTTTTAGTTACTTTAATTGATTTGTCGAACTTTCTTAGACTTGGAACTTGCTTGTTTTGGTGTTGATTTGCTTTAGGATAAGAACAACTTAAGTGTGGCAATATTTGATGTTTGTAAAATGTGCATATATTTCACACGTAGCTTACTTTGTTTTTATGCTTAAATTTCCTTAGTTTAATCAGTTTGTTATATGCTTTTAGGTTTTTCAAAAGATATTGCATTAATGAGTTTTATCAACTAGAGAATATTACAATTGAATAAAAACATTATTTTTGGCTTAACATAGGCTAAAACCCTTTTCTCTCTCAGACAACTTATAGACAAATATAAGATTAGATACATGGATAGAAAGAAGATTGTGTGGTAGAAACAAACTATTAGAGATATATGGTTTGAGATATAATTGTGTCTCAGCTTGTATACAACTAGAAAAATTTGTTAGTAAGATCCACAATCTGAGACATGGGCGTATCTTAGGCTATATCCATTTCCAAAAATGTTGATAGTAAGACATATGTTTTGAGACATAAGCATGTCCAAAAATGTGTTCATGGAAAAATAAACATATAAGAGGTTATGAGAAACCCTAGTTTGAGAATCTCTTTCACTTCTATTTTATTATAAACTTATGGTTAGCAATCAAGATTATAATAACCCTCTAAATACAAACTTTCTAGTTACTTTAAATAGAAAAAGAAAATAGGAGTTCAAGTTGACATATTAGAGCCAACTGGAATATAGAGATTTCACTCATAGCTGTTTCTACCTTGATGTATTTTATTTTATCACTTATATTTGCTAGTGTAAAGATGATTTGTGGCTAGTTTCTTTATATCTTTAGATAACGAGAATCTTAGTTATTATCTTTATTAAAGATCATTTCAATTTTAATTGTGATATGAGACTTATTTTTGTGAAATATCTTTGAAAGTTCTTAGGATGGATTTAATGAAAGCTAGCGATTCAGCTCGATATTAATTTTCATATGGACAATTTGAGAGGACCCATATGTGAGAGGATCACCCTTATATATTAGAACTTGCATAGGGTGCTAAAGGTATACTTATACAAATCTTTTAGTTGTAGATTTAAATCTTTCATTAAAACTCATATAACTAAATTCTTTCTCGAGGGTTTAATTAGATAAAGACATTAACTAATCAACCTAAGAATAGGTGGTTGTAACATGAGAGAGAACAATTTCATAATCTATAACTTTTTTGGTATAGATATTAAAACCTTATATTATTATTGAATGGTAATTGTAAAAATGATAGAGAGTCCTTATAAAAACATTACTAATGTCTAAATTATCTATTTGATTTTTTTGTTTTGTTCATTATGGTATATTCCTTTGTTCAAATTTTATTTTATTCTATTATTCAAATTCATCAATAATCAACTTATTTATTATTCTTTAACTAGTTTGTAGTAGGAGAGTATAATAGACCATTTTAGCTTCCTCAAGGGATTGACAACATGTTTATTGTTCACCAACAATAGATATACTTCCACTAATTTGTGATATTAAAATTTATACAGTAGATAAATTAGATATCAAAACCCTTAAATGTAAGATATTTATGAAGTCTATAAATCTCCTTCACTCTAAGAAAACCCCCTTAAACATTAAAATTGCCTTTAACCTAAGCTCTTTAAAACCCTTAAAATCTACATATTGTTATTCACTCCCTTCTCTTTAACCCCTTCTCTAACCCTCCTTTTATCTTTAATGTTGTTGTTCTACAATAGATAATCCCCCCTCCTCCATCCTTCCTATCATCCTAAACTTTAATTACAATCTAATATAAAAGGTAAAGTAATACTACCCCAAAGCTCATGGAATCCAAATCTACAAATTAAGCTATAGTATTATAACTCATCATTGGCCTATTTAGTTAACTAAGAATCGTAAGTGTTAGAGATACGAGTCTAGCTAATTTCATCATGTCCATAATATTTATTATCAAATATCATCATAATTGATGTGTTAATTCAATCAATCTTAAGTATCATCAAGGAATTAAAGGAGCTAATATCACACACATCATCACATAATTAGTAAATAACAATAATAAATGACTCAAGATAAATACTAATTAGAAACAATCTCTCTACTAATTAAGGATAAGATTACGTAATTTAATTATTTTATAATTAACTTAAAATTTTAGAATATTTTAAAAGAATAATTTTAAATTTAAAAATAAATATATTTAAAAACATAAAATTTAAATATTTATTTATGAAACAAAAGTAAAAAGTACATAAAATTTAAATATTTATTTATGAAACAAAGGTAAAACTGATAAATAATTAGTTTGAAGGAAAACCGTAGAGAAAAGAAAAGTTTAAGTGGGTGAAAAAAGTAAGGAATAGAAAACATAAGGGCGTTAAATACTTTAGAATTGGAATCTAGGAAGTATAAATGAGAAATGCCAGGTGGATAATTCTTACCCTCAGGTACAAATTCAGTGGACCCCACTCCACTCTAGTCTTCCTTTTCTCTCTAATTTCATTACCACACCAATACCAAAGGCAGTCGCCAATCGCATTCACATTTTCATACAGCCAACTCGTGTTATTGCCTACCCCGAAACCAAACCCAAACACAAACCCGGAGACATAGAGAGAGAGAGAGGGATCCCGTCAATGGAAGAGGTCTCAGCTGGGGCCATTGTTCCGGCGGTGAAGCCTGAGCCCATGCCGTCTTCCTCCGCCGGGAGTATGTCGGAGCTGGACAAGGATTTCTTGTGCCCGATTTGTATGCAAATTATAAAGGATGCTTTTCTAACGGCATGTGGGCACAGCTTCTGTTACATGTGCATCATCACACACCTTCGTAACAAGACCGATTGCCCTTGTTGTGCTCATTTTCTCACCACTAATCAGCTCTTCCCCAATCTTTTGCTCCAAAAGGTCTAATCTAATCTAATCTTTTCCCTCGAGTATAACTAACTTGCTTGGAATGAGAATGAAACTTTTTTTTTTTTAGTTTTAATACGGTCACCTTTTTGTAGTTACTGAAGAAGGCTTCTGCTTGTCAAATCTCCAGAAATGCATCCCCTGTGGAAAATTTTCGCCAATCACTGCAACAGGTCAGTTATTGGATATTATTCTAATATCACACGACATTCCATTTCAATGGCTCTTTCTATGTATGGAATTCATACGGTGTTCTATGTTCAACTTGTTCTACCTCTTACTGAAAACTATGTTGTTTTGGGTTTGACTGCCGTGTTGCCAAGTTTTTGTTACCTGATGTTGTTAAAGATTTGTTCATGAGATGAAGATTGTGAAGAGCTGTCTTCCACGACACCTTTTCATGTAGGATTAGAGAGAACAAAATGTTGTATGTATACAGTGCTTATTAGTCATGTGTTAATCACTACTGACTGGAGTCCTACAGTGTTTATTGTTTTCAGCGTTGCAAATGAGGCTTGTAAATATTAAGTTTATTATTTACTATACAGTTAATTGAACATAGTAATGGGATATGTTGTTGTCATGTCATGCCATCTCTTACACAGTGTTTACTTTTAGCAGATAATTCAATGCATTAGTCGAATTTGTAATTCATATGAAGTTGGAAGGTTTTAAATAAATGTAACATAGCATATGTGGTGATCACTCGCCAGGGATGTGAGATATCAATTAAGGAGCTGGACAACCTCATTTCACTTCTTGCAGAGAAGAAGAGGAAAATGGAACAAGAAGAAGCTGAGAGAAACATGCAAATATTGATGGACTTCTTGCACCACTTGAAAAAGCAAAAAGTTGATGAATTAAATGAGGTTTGTGGCAAATGCTTGAATACAATTTTACCACTCCCCCTCACCATCCATATGATGACTGTCTTTTCAATAGGACATGCTGAATTAGTGACTGGAAGCTCCATGAATTTGGGTTTTGTACTTCTGGTTTGATTGGTTTACGTGGTACCTTTGGTTGGCAGCAGTAGTTGATTGGCAAGATCTTTGATCTTTTGTAGGTACGAGCTGATCTCCAGTATATTAAAGAGGACATAGATGCCGTAGAGAAACATAGAATGGATCTGTATCATGCTAGTGACAGACATTCGATGAAATTGCGGATGCTGGGAGATGATCCCAATGCAAGGAAATTCTGGCCCATGACTATGGACAAGACCATTGGTGGTGCAATCAGCAGTTCATACAGTTCTAGAGGAGTTATGAGTGGTGGCAACTTTCCAACCAAGAGATTGGATGGAAAGGCACAAGTGAGCTCCCAATGGCTCCAGAGAAATAATAACTTAACAGGTCATGACTCCCAATTAAATCAGTCGGGGCTTTCTGTGGCAAGAAAAAAGCGAGTTCATGCACAGGTTTGTAATCTGGAACATTTATGGGCTCAATCATGTCTTGTGCATGTTGATGCTGATTTGAGAACTTTTAGTGTTGAATATTGATTTGTATGGCTCAATGATGAAAATGCAGCTGTAATATGTAAAGGCCATTTTTTAATGCTTATGCGTGATGTATTATTAGTTCCAACTCAACGTTATAAACATACCATTTCCTTGAAATTGGCCATATCAGACATTTTTGTTTGCCAAGCATATTTCGGTGTTGACTATAAAGGTACTTTATTTCGGCTTCCCAAATGGAATTTACTTAAATTAGATAGTGCAGGTATTTTGGTGAATTTCTATGTGCCCTCTATTCTCCTTCTAAATTAATGTGTGATCTTTCTCCTAGATTTTCTGTCTAAAATCAAATTTAATTTCCTTGACTACTGCAGTTTAGTGACCTACAAGAGTGTTACCTACAAAAGCGTCGTCAGTGGGCAAGCTGCCCACCCAACCAGCCAGTAAAGGACAAGAACCTAATTAATAGGGAGGGATATAGTGCAGGTCTTAGAGAGTTTCAGTCTGTGCTGGGAACCTTCACACAGTATAGGTATAAAAACTTTAACTTGTACTAGATAGTAGGTTTTTTTATTGATTTTTTAATAATTGCCAATTTTTATATATAAGTGATGTTTTTCCTCTTCTGAAATCTGAACCAGTCGTTTAAGGGTTATAGCTGAACTCAGGCATGGAGATATATTCCATTCTGCAAACATAGTATCAAGGTCAGTTTACTTATTCACAGACAATTAAGGATTCCGTGTTAACTGTTTTACTCAACCTCCCCTTCTCTGTTATATGCATTGACCTGGATCTGTAAACACATAATGGTTTGAGCTGATTATTTGATTGGAATAGCATTGTATATATTTACGGTGGATGGGTTATATATGCTTATATGGATTCTCTTCCACTATTGTCTCGCCGAATACAAAAAATGAAGAAAATAGAGAAAAAAACACGAAAATGCCTAAACTCACCAGGATGTGTTGCAGATTTTGCTAGAATTTTCCTTTGTTCTTAATGTTTGTTAAATTCTGTTGAAATTCTTAACTTGAGGTGTTGTCTACAGCATAGAATTTGACCGTGATGATGAATTATTTGCTACTGCGGGAGTTTCTCGACGAATCAAAGTTTTTGACTTCTCGTCAGTAAGATCTCTTCTATGTTACCTTTTTGTTCACTCGTCTGTTGGGCGGATGAAAAAAAAAACACCTTCATCATATGAACTGGGATTTATCTGGTGCATGTTTTGTTTATAGTAGTTGAGACACTTGAAGTAGAAATGTATGGTATGGTAGAAATAGTCACTCGGAGTTGGATAAATATTCAGTAGGGCACGACACATTGAGTGGCAGAAAATTTGTACCATGTGCACTATTTTGGTACATAAATATAAAATGAGGAAGTGAATGATGAGTTCACCTGTTGTGCAGTATTCAATATTCTTTTGTTTCATGACATTCCCATGTTTGTTGAGAACCTGCTATTGAGGGTAGAAATGCGATCATTATTTCCATCCTAAAATATTAAAGGTAATTGTTGTATAGACTTATTCCACTTGCTACATTTCTTGAAACCACAGAAGCACCTTGCTGACTTGCGCAATAGCATACGTCCTGATTTTTGAACTCTGTGGACTAAATTATAACTGCAATAATGTTTCTATCTGTTTTATTGCTATTTCTTCATTAATGTTTCTTGTTTTCTAGGTAGTAAATGAACCAGTAGACATGCACTGCCCAGTTGTAGAAATGTCAACACGTTCTAAACTTAGCTGCTTGAGTTGGAACAAGTTTGCTAAGAATCTTATAGCTAGCAGTGATTATGAAGGAATAGTTACAGTTTGGGATGTAACAAATAGGCAGGTAAAATGGTAATTATTTTCATTTTTCTTTGTGGAGACTTCTTCATGGTTTGTGTGAGGAATGTGTTTAAATATCTTTTCAGAGTGTGGTGGAATATGAAGAACATGAGAAACGAGCATGGTGTGTTGATTTTTCTCATACAGAACCCTCAATGCTTGTATCTGGTAGTGATGACTGCAAGGTAAGCTGATAACTATTCATTTTTGAACAATTTCTTATTTTTGGCGATTGTTTAATATAGTCATATTAAGTTTCATAAGTATGACAACGTACAAGGTTTAACTTGTTTTTGATAATTGTAAAAAAGAGATCAGATAAACACTAGTTTAGTTATGTGCTTAGTCTATGTATATACACAAATTAATATGTAATATAAGGTTATAGGTTATAATTACAAGAACATCCTTATGCAAATAACACCTCTCAAAATGGTGCATAATATCTCATCTAGATTAAATTTGTGACAAACATAAAAAGAGATTAGAGAAATATTAGTTATGTTAATTATATGCTTAGTCTATGTATTTATACAAATAACTGGGATTAAAATGCAGTTGTAGGTATAATTACAACAGTATACCGTAACTCCTAACTCTCCTTTGAAATTGGTGTGTAAATGCCATTTGTACTTAGCTTGTACAATCGAGGGCTTTAAATAAATTAGCTGATTGATTGCTTGAACTAACAAAAAAGTTAGAAATTCCCATATTTCTAACTTTGAAATAATAATAATAGTCAATCTTGATATTTAATTAATTAATTAATTAAATAATTAAATAATAGTCAATCTTGATATGATTGTTTTGTTCATGGGAGACTGGATTTGAAGATATGTTTTATGCTACTTGATTATTAGACTATAGTTTCAGAGATGTCAATTGAACTTCTCCAATTTCTATCAATAAATGTCTCAACCGTAATAACTCACTGATGGAAAGAGCCATGAGTTAATCCTCTGCCTTTGCACTAAATTGCTCAATAACATTTTGTTTCTTATTCTTCAAAGAAATTAAATTTCCTCCAAGAGATATTCATCTTCATGTGAAATTCCTATCATGGTTATTCTGCCTAATTAGCATTGGAGTATCCTGAAATCCCATTATATGCACGATTTTGGTATAGGATACTTCATATTGAGGCTACCTTGATATAAGAATATGTATGAATGATTGCAACTCAATGGGACAGTAAATAGAAATTTAACTATTGACTCACTATTAATTACAAAGGAAATATCCAAAAAGTCATATATAGTTTAGCTTTTTTCACTCTGTACTTGTTAGCATCAGAGTACAAATTGCCTTTTCAAATAATAATTTTTATTATAATCCGTGAGAATCTTAAGAATGGACTCTAAAGCTTCAATGAGCATGTCAGGAGCATATTTTTACCTAAGATGCAAGTATAGTATACTATAAAAAGTACCATAGAGGTGCCAAGTCATTGGTCTAAAGTTGAGGATGAAGGAATTTCTTGAGATCTTTTCCTCAAACACGTGCATCCCAACTGATGGGTATCTAAATAGAGCTGAAAAAGGGCTTCTTAAATTTCTAATTGCACAACCGGTGATGACCGTACTTTTGTACATCACCAGTTGTGATAAGAGGCAGTTACCAACGAAAGATTCCGATCAAGCTTTGGGCTGCAAACCTCAGGCCCGACTAGGTTTTGGTCAAAGCCTGGGCCCGAATATAAATTTTCATGCCAGTGTCAGGCCAGCCCAGACCAATGCCAAGTCTAACACCAGCAATGTTCCTATCTGCTTGTCTTCAGCAAGCACAACGATGGAATATGATACTACTACGAAATATTGTATTTCCCTTTTATTTATAAATAAATGGATTAAGCTTAACTAGTAACATGTAATCATGTATGTTTATAGTCTTTATATTAGGTCTTAAGGCTGAACTTAAACTTTGTTGACATCCTTCTCGTCTCTATTTTCACTTTTGCATGGTATCCGAACTTCTATATCTCATGCCATCAGCACATGATTTCTGAAACTAAATACTTCCAGTGAGTGATTTAGAAAACTGTTTTAATGCTAAGAGCAAATAATTGTGTTGATCCCTTGCCACAGTTTATAAGCTTTTTCTTGGAAATAGATCATGAATAATGCTAGGGAATTCATTGAAAATTATTCATTTACATTTCAGCTTGTGTGTTAGTCAACAAGTGCTCCACTTTCAAATAACTATATATGTGTGCAAAATCAGGTAAAAGTTTGGTGTACAAACCAGGAAGCAAGTGTTCTAAACATTGACATGAAAGCAAATATTTGCTGCGTCAAGTATAATCCAGGATCAAGCACCTACATTGCGGTGAGCTTCTCTGTTCATATTTTAGTCGAGAACTACAGTATTTTGTCTGTGTTTAATCGTATTTTACTCTCTGATGTTTGAATAACATTGAGATTGGTCATTCTTTTACCTAGTATTGGTACATATCTGCAGTATGTGGTCTTGTCTGCATGAAAGATGCATGCATAAAAGGCATTCTGTTCATCCACCTTTTTGTTTGTATTTGCTCAAAGTGCATAAAAGTCACCATGACTGCAGCCTCACTCTACCCTGGTTGATTTTGAGGATAATATCCGCTTAAAAGAGTCTTGGGACCTTTTGCAGGTTGGTTCGGCTGACCATCACATACACTACTATGATTTAAGAAACATCAGCAGTCCAGTCCATGTATTCAGTGGTCACAGGAAAGCCGTTTCGTATGTCAAATTCCTGTCTAACAATGAGCTTGCATCAGCATCTACAGACAGTACACTACGGTTGTGGGATGTGAAGGATAATACGCCGGTAAGTTAAAATGTTTAAGGATCAAAGATACATCTGATTTCCTTTCCATTCTGTTAAATCTAGGATCATGTGGTTGACTTTAGTTCTTACGCCTATATATCTGGAGCAAATTGACAGCCACCTTTGTTCTTCCTGAGTGATGCTTACAGGTGCGAACCTTTAGAGGTCACACAAATGAGAAAAACTTTGTGGGTCTCACAGTAAACGCTGAGTACATTGCTTGTGGCAGTGAAACAAATGAAGTCTTTGTTTATCATAAGGTTAGCTTTATCAAAAATTAAACTTGATGTTCTTTCTATTATATTCTTGAAAGGTAGAAATAAATGTTTTGGAATTTCACTTTGCAGGAAATTTGCAGACCTGTTACATGGCATAGATTTGGTTCACCTGAAATGGATGATGCGGATGAGGATGCAGGAACTTATTTTATCAGTGCAGTCTGCTGGAAGAGTGATAGTCCGACAATGCTAACTGCAAATAGTCAGGGTACAATCAAAGTCTTAGTTCTTGCAGCTTGAGTAAATAATAGAGAAAAATTGTAACATAAGCAAAGGAAAGTAATCTACTATTATTCGAGGTCGTGAGTCTATTAAAAGGTTGTTAATTGTAGATAACAGTCGAGGTAGAGGTCAAACTTGCAGTTTTAGAGGTTGTGGCTATGTCATATCTTCCTATAACTTGACAGAGGAATGTTTCAGATCAAGCTGTTATTTAGATATTGGTTATTGTATACAAGATTCCATTATAAAGAAAGATGAAATTGTTGCTGGACAAGCCTACTCCCTATGGGTGGATATACCTAGAAGAGTAATCTCACCCTTTGCTTCTTGTTATTATTTGTGAAGGAAATTTGTGCATAGCAAATTCCTGGGTCGGGTGTTCAGTCTTTTCCATTAATTTGCCTTTCGATAATACAGAGTAATGCTGGGTGTTGATATTTGTTGCTGATCCTCATCAGAAAGCGTGTGTCATGTCTATGCCAGTGTTTTAGGCATATTTGGACTCTTGAACATGGCAAACCCCTAATGGAGCGTTAGCACATAAGCCAAGCCCTATATTAACTTCTCTTTGGTGTAATAGACGTTACAGTAAAGTAGAAACCTGAAAGTTAGAATTGAATGGTGATGAATCATGCAATGCCAATCCACCTCTCCGAGTACAGAACTACATGCATCTTAATTATAAGTTACGGTAAAGGAACCTAAAAGAAGCAACTTATGAGCTGGTTAGTCGAACCATGGACGTATACAATGCAAGCAAATGAAACACACATTCCACATTAATCCATGATTGTATATGTTGAGTAAGTTTTATATCTAATAAGACCTTAAAGTATATGGATTGTATCTTGTAGTATAAACAAAGTATATGGATTGTATCTTGTAGTATAAAAGGTTAGAATTATGTCAGGTTAACAATTTGAACATAACTTTGTCTAAGGTATTCATAATGTGATTTGAATAAAAATAAATAACAAAAATTGAAACAAATAATAAAACAAAGCAAATAATTCAAATAATAAGTGAACTTGCAATTAAATTTAGGTTTGTGGTCAAAATTGAATACTTAAGACTTATTCTTTAATTATTTTGTTTTCTTTACTCTTGTGATCCAATTATGTGTTTGATTTTAGATTTCCTAAGGTATTGATTACTCTCTATCAAGATTTAATCAATTAACACTAATTGAATTAAAAATTTATAAATTTGCAACCTCTCAATTCGCAAACTTTCCCGAATATTTTTAATTAGATTGAAGCTATCTATTAGATAATTAATTTTTGAAACAAGATCTCTCTTTGAATGATTATTAACTTGACAATTGAGGGTTTATTAAACTACCAACTCTTGTTGTACAATCTAACACTAATTACTTTGGATTCACTTTCTCGATTTGTTGTCAAGTTTAACCATAAACAATTATCACAAACATCTAATATGTATTGAAATCAACAACAATTGCAGTCACAGAATAAATCCTAATATGTATTTTAGAACTTTATGAACATGTTTAACAACTTAAAATTCATATTATACATTAATAATAATGAAAGAGCTAAAGGAAAAGAAAACAAATTCTAATTGCTTCATGATTTCAAAAGTTGGAAATCCTGGATGTTCTTCTTGATCTCCCATGTTTGATTCACTCTTTGGTGTTAGGTTGCTACTGTTTTTTGTGAGTTTCACCTTCTTAAATAGTGTATTAGGGTCTTGGGGATGTGATCGGTTTCAAAAAATGCCCCCAATCCTAGTGCAAATGAAAAACCTCGCTCCTTGAACCTCTTTTTCATGATCGTGACATAATAGCATGATCTTACAATTGTGCTCTTGGGGTTTATCCTTTTTGTCACGATCGTGTCTCATGTCACCCTATGCATGCTTATCACAGTTGTGCAACACCCTTCATGTAGCTTCCATCTTCCTTGATCTTTAATTATCTTATTTCGAACACTCACAAACACATCAAACTCCTCATGAAACAAAAAATTAAGATTGAAATCATGCTCTAAACCACACAAGTACTTATAATACAAACACTCACAATAACATAACCAAAGCCTATACATACGATAATAATCTAATAAACACCTAGAAACATACTAAAACACCTAGGAAAACATAGTATGAACTACACGTATCAACATCCCACCCTTAAAGTTTTATTTGTCCTTGATGTGTGCTTAATTGTTTATACAATTGTTGGCCCTTGATTTTTTTTTATTTTTTTATCTTATTTGATTAAGCATGATTAGATTAATTTTATCTTGCTAGATTAATGTATGTTGGAGCTAATTAGCATGTTGATGTTAATGTGATTATGTGGCATAGGTGAATTAAATTTAAGTGTTAGGAATGTATAACATGAAGGGCATTTTTAGGCAAGTCACTTAAGGATGTAAGGACATAAGCTTTTAAGTAAGGGCAAAATGGACTTTGG
>JANVCQ010000009.1:5133381-5147588 GCA_025531925.1 Erythroxylum plowmanianum | reverse complement strand
GAAGAAAAGAGCTTCCATTTGAGCTAAAGATCTTTTCATTTGGTGAAGAACCAAGGTAAGATCATTTTGAATCTTTTGAATTTTTGGAAAGATTTTAATTCATGGAGTTTAGAAAAGACTTGGGTTTAAGTATTCTAGAACCAATTTTAGTGATTTTGATTTGAGAAATTTTCAATTGAAAACCCTATTGAGTAGGATTTTTGTTATTGTATAAAGGGATCAAAAGAGGCAAGAGGAACAAGAGAAGAGGCTTTTTGAACAAGTCCATAAGCAAGGAATTTAAGGTGGGTTTCATGTTTATAATTGAGTAATAAGCCATTAATGTTTTCTTCCGAATCAAGAAAATAAAATGATTTCAATTACTTCATAAATGTTGCTTTTATTGCTTTTGAATGATTTGCAAAATTGTTACATGTTTCGGTATATGAATTTTATTGATGAATTTCAAAGTAAAGATGGAAATACATTGAAACATTTGATGTTATGTCTTGAAAAATGTCATGGCGTTCTGTATGTCTGGAAAAGCAAAAGAAGCATGAAAGTATGATGAAATGATTTGAGCATAAATTTGCTTGTGTTTGGGAAAGAGATGAATGTTTCGTTAATCACGTGCACGTCGACCTATAGCTTCTCCTGACTGCCCACTTGAAGCCACGAGATCTTGAGAAATCGGACTTGTTTTGTTTACGGTATAAACTTCGGTTTATCCGTTTTGTTTCACGAAACTCTCGAGCCATTTGTTTGTACATTGCATCTTTGCATAGTCATGAATGGTGTATAATTGAGTGTTGTGTGATGATATTCAAACTATAAGTTTGAGTTAAGATTGTAAATTTGTTTGAAAATTTGAGAACTATGCGTTTTATAAATTTTCTATGACTAATGACACATTTCAATGATTTTGATTATTCCTCGTTATAAACTTGTTACCCATGAGCTTTTAAACTCACCCCTCTTCTGTCCCACCTTCAGGTGATGAGCAAGAGATGGAGTGAAAGAGAGTCAAGGCATCACTCCAAATTTACTTATGTTACATTTTGAGTTATTTTTGGAAAACAGAAGGCTTTAGTCACTTTTCAAGAATTTGTAATTCATGTAACTTTTGTATATTGAGATTTGTGATTATGTTGTAATGTGGTTTGAAAGGCCATTATAGGTTTGTAAAATTCTTTTGTTTTGAGGATATTGAAATATGAATGATGAAAATTAGTTATGATAGTTTCCGCGAGAGTTGGGTTCCGACAACAGTGCCCAACACACGTTTCATCGAAGATTTTCGCCAATGCGCGCCTACGCGTGCCCACACGTATCGAATCTCGCCAACTCGCAAGATTTTGCCTTGTTCCTCGTCAACAAGCCTTCCTCGTGCCGACTTGCGTGCCAAGCATTGGCCAAGGTTCGCCAATACTCTCACGATCCCGCAATCTGGACTTAGGGGTCTAACACTAACTCATTTCAATAAAACAAATCGACAATAATAAAGGATCTTCATCTGAACTATTACTATCATGATTTCTTTAGTTTTTTAATTGTTTTCTTTGATTTTAACATGATTCGTGGCTAAATATTTCCATCATTAGATAGGAAGGATCCTTGTATTTATCTTTATATGATTCAACTCCATTTGATTTATGAAATTGAATTAACATTTGAGAATCATCTTTGATTGTTCTGATTGCATATTTACTCGATCGATGTTTAAATAGTTTTAAATTTATTGGTTAATGATTCGAGAGAGCCTACTTTTGAGTGGATCATAACTTAGATATTTGCGGTTGAATATGGTGGTGGAGATATACCTACATGATATTTCTAATGTTAAGGTAACCTTTTAACAAGTTTCATATGTTAAGCGCACATTAACAAATGTAAAAAATTTGACTTTGTTTCGGTACGCTAACTCGCTATAGTTGAATTATGTCACCTATTAAAATATTCATTGTTAATGAGTTGTGACATGTAATTTTATAAAATGAAAACGAAGTTATATTTAATAGTTTTCTTAATGTTTCAAATAATTTATCTGTAAAAAAGGTGTAAATTACTATCAGACATAAAATATTAAGATACTTGAAATAGTTTTATACCCACTTCGTATTGATTGTTGATAGAGAAAGGAATGTTTTACTTATTCCCGATCTTTTACTTATTAATGTGGCTATAAACAAAGAAAGTGACAGAAATGTTCCTTTTGTTGTCGAGTATAATGGAGAATTTATTGTTTCATGTAATTGGAGGCGGAGAGAAACGTTGAAGGTTCTAGCTAAATGAATTATTGTTAAGTTTGATTTGTTCAGATTCATCTTAATTCTAACTTCTATCCTCATCCAAGTTCAGTGCTTTACTAAAAATCTATATATCAGTACACTAAAACACCACTTATCCTATTTTCTGTATGTAGCACAGTGGCCATACAACTTGCTGGAACATTGAACAAAGAAGTACAGTTGCCACAGCATGAAGGACTACTGTTTAACCTTTCTCTATGCGTTGCTAATCTTTTGGGGCTTAGCAGATGGAATCAGAACCGAATTGTTTAAACCCAACATTCACAGTGGCATAGGTACAGTGGGACTGGAAGATACTCGTGGTATTTGCAAATCAATGATTGAAGCCTATGTTTGCGAAGAACATTTGGTAATGAATGGGTTGTCAATTGCATTAATGATGTACAGTTTGTCATTAAAACTGCAAAATGGTTTTCAGGTGACAACACACGATGGTTATGTTCTCAGTTTACAGCATATTCCAGTGGGGATATCAGGTGTGAAATCAGGAGCTGGACCACCGGTTCTACTACAGCATGGTTTGCTAATGGTAAGCGGAATTCGTACTTTTTTTATAGTGTTAGAGAACACAATAAACGTGTTCCTATGGCAGGATGGAACAACCTGGCTGCTGTTACCCCGAGAGAAATCTCTAGCACTACTCCTGGCGGATAATGGCTTCGATGTATGGATAATCAGCACTCGTGGAACCAAATATAGTCGGGGCCATACATCTCTCAGTCCAGACGAATCGGTTGTTCCTATTTCCCAGTTCAAAGCTGTAGCTTCTCGTCACCGTTTTAACGTTTACATCACTTTATTGGAACTGGTTTTCTTTAGGCCTACTGGGATTGGTCGTGGGATGAACTAGCTGCCTATGATCTTCCTGCGACATTCCAATATGTACATGATCAAACAGGACAGAAGTTGCATTATGTTGGACATTCGCAGGTTTCTTCCTTTTAATTTATACTGCTTCATGCTATTGTCAGAGCTATAAACATCAATTCAATCCTAGTTTGAATTCTTTTCTAGGGTACTCTGATTGCTTTGGCAGCCATCTCACGAAATCAGCTGTTAAGCATGTTGAGATCAGCTGTTCTGCTAAGCCCAATTGTTTATCTTGGTCACTTGACCTCCACGCTTGGAAGGGCTTGCACAGAAACCTTTCTTGCTGAGGTGAACATTGGTAACTCCTTCACTGTCAATCGTTCTTGGCCAAAGTCTCTTATAATCTGCTGATGATGTGTAACAGGATTTGTACTGGTTGGGACTTAACGAATTTGTTCCAAGAGGGTAATGAGTAATGACGGAACTTATCTCAACTTCCTCCTTAAGTATATCAACGCTTCCATTTATACGATGAAAGCTGCGATCTTAAACTTCACGTCCTCAAACATACACAGTAAACTAGATGATTTGAAAGGACAAAAAGAACCTTCGTACGGTCATCTTTTTCCATGTTCATGCTGTGAACTCGTCTTACTACATTCAACCAGTGAAACAACCATGAAAAGACTTGTTCCTGGCATCCTGAACTTTCCAGGGCTTTCTCCAAAATTCTTTTTCAACCCAAACCCAAACGTCAGTACATGTGAATCCAAGCCATTCATTTTTCAGACTAATACCGACCAATTAACTGATGTCTCTATTTGTTGTATTCTATTCTTCATCTAACTTTTGGTACTTGAACAGGACTAGCGTAGCCAAATTTGTTGGGCTTGTCTGCAAGGTACCTGGTGTTGACTGCACCAACATGTTCACAGAGTTCACAGGTACGTAAATGTCAACGATTACAAGAGTATAAATGAAAACTTTAATCCCTTTAATTTTTTTGTATTGATCTTTTTATTTTGTTAAATTATTTCAGGTCAGAATTGCTGCCTGGATTCCGTCATCATGGATGCGTTTCTTCAACAGGAGCTCCAGCCAACGTCAACAAAGAACATGGTCCATCTTTCTCAGAGTAAGTGATCCCCATCTCTAGATTTGCCACCCCAATAACCTTTTTCTTTTAGACTAAGAAATTTGAAGTTACATCATCAGCAACGAGCCTTCTTTTTTTTTTTTTGAGAAAATGAAGAAAATATTATTGCAATAGCAAGAAAACCAAACAAAAGTTATAATGGTTTTGCACCACGCATGCTGTTCTCTAGAAGAAAGGTAATATCTTACTATAAGATTATACACTTAACTAAACAAGCAGGAAAGGAAGGTACTGATCACCAAAGCCCTAATTTATAGAGAGTACGAATTGCTTGAGCCAGAGTAAAGTGTTGTTGATGAATTCGGAATTGGAGAACTGTTTGTCTGGAAAGATTCTTAAGTTCCTTTCCCTCCGTAGAGATTAAGTACCATAACTTATCATAAGTTTGAATAATGACAGAGCTTGCCCAAGAGATTAAGACCAGTCCCGCGCTGGTATTTTGAGCTTGCATAGCTCCAAAGCATTACACCAGTAAGGATGAGAGAAGCTACAATTACGGAGAAGATGATTGTGCTTCTTAGGTGCTAGATTGCACAGTTTAGGTGTTAATAGCTAACCATAGGTTAAATGACGCAACCAAATCAGCCTCCACCATGAAACCTATTCTCCAGGAGGCCTAAGTAGGTAAAGCAAAGATTTGTTTGTGAAGCATTTTGAACTTTGAAGGACCACTGGGGAATATCCTATTCCTGATAATTTGGTAAGCAGTTAGGGAGATGCTCCGGGATCCAAGAAGATCCTCTAAACTTGGATTACAAAAATGAATTAAGAATGTCATAAACGCTAACTACCATAGATATAGTTTCGCCTTCTAGATAGAAATGGTTTTCCTGAGTTTCAAAATTTTTTGCAGTGGTCAGAGATGGAACTATAACAACGTACAATTATAAGAATGAGGATGATAACTGGGAGCACCACGGGCAGGCTACTCCTCTAGTGTACAACATGACAAACATACCAAGAGACCTTCCTCTTTTCATGTGTTATGGAGGGAAAGATGCTTTATCTGATGTCAAGGATGTATTTTTGTTGCTGGATAGCCTAAAGGACCATGACAAAGATAAGCTTGAAACCAAGTACCTTGCTAACTATGCTCATGCGGACTTTGTTATGGGTGGAAATGTGAAGCAAGATATATACGATTCTATCTTGGCATTCTTTCGACGTCACTAAATTGATCTCCCAACCAAAAATTGAAGGGCCATTAGCTTTTTTTTTTAATGTTTTGTGAAATATATGAGTTGCTGAACAATTGTCAAGTGTTCGTATTGAAACTTCTTCTGTTCAATCATCTATTTTATGAATGGGGTAACATAAGTAAACCTCCTATATCATTTCTCTCATTCCAAAATACGTGTTTATATAAAATATTTGAAAAGTACAATGTGATATCAAGACCTTTGAGAATTGGCTTTTTATTCAACTTTTATTAAGTTACTATAAGTGTTCCTCTAAAAGGAAATAATATTAAATTATTAGAATAGATGCTATCATGTGTTTGCCATAGAAAAAAAATTATAAGACTACTTTGGGTTGAACTTAACAATGGTCTTTATAAGAATAATTTGACATAAAATTAATAAAATGGTATCATAGCAAACATATTTGATAATTTGATTTAAGCCAAAACCTGTGAAGAGTGGTAACATCAACAAGCCTATAAGCAACATGTGACCCCAAGATAACTTCAACTCTTGTTCCACATCTGAAGAGGTGGGTAGACTTTTGGCCATAGATCAAGCTATAATGATGACCTCAAGTGTATTGTGAAATCCAATGTAGGGTAGGGGGTGGACACCATAATCTCATATCAAACAAGGGAAGAAAGGAGAAAGCAGTTATAAACATAAAGAAATAACCACTAATCTTCTTAAATAGCTATTTTTGGGGTGTGATTCTCTTAAACATAAACAAGAGTTATTATTGGTTCAGTTTAAACTTGGGGCATTACGTCTCTTTTAATAGACTAATCACTACTTTTTCGTATAAAGAAAAGATTTAACAAGATATTATCAATTATTCACCATATAAGGAATGTATTTCTAAATAAGAGATATGAAATTGCTTATCCATATGATTGACATTCAATGTCACTTTAGTATAATGATTTTCGTGCATGTTATTGTTACTTGATTAAGGTTTGATTATGTGTAAGTTTTAATTATTAACCCTCGAAAATCTGCAACATATGGTTCATTAGCGTAGTACTAAAGATGCCAATCCCGCAATGAGCGAATTAATTTAATCCTAAAATCTAAGGCGAGAAACAAATAACAAAAATTCAAGATGTAACAAAACTAATAAGAGAATTTAATTCATTCAATCAAATTAAGAATCAAACACGTAAATACTAATTATTAAACAATTTGCAACACACCCAAAAATGAACCGAAGGAAGTTATCTATTGAGAGAAAGGAAAATTTACCTATCCTTAACGCTAACCTAACAGATATTAAGTCAAGAAGACTTCACTTCTTCTATTAATTTTGATGAAAATCAAATAATAATAATCATAGAAGTGTGTGAATTGTTTTGATGAGTTTGTTAAGTGCACAGATAAATGTTAGTAACACAAATAGTCAACCTAAGACAATACATAGTCAACTCAAGACGATACATGGTCAACTCAAGATGATACTTAAGACTCAAGATGGTGAAATCAAGACGATACTTAAGTGAAAGTTGAATACGACAAAACATCTTAGATAGACCAGACGAAACGTAATACCAGACGAAGTATAACACTAGACGAAGCATAATACTAAATGATGCAAATGAAAAATGTCCTAGACCATCAGTCAGTTAGTTAGTTGAAGTTAGTTACAGGACTCAACTAATAATAGTTTCTAGAAGATTCAAGAAGCGGATTTTTCAAGAAGATAGTTGAAGATTTAGGTTATAAATACTAGTTATAGTTGTAAAAAAATACAACAACAGCACAATAATAATACAAGAGAGAAAATTTGATTATACAAAACTTACTTAGAGAAGCTCTGTATTCAAGTGTAAAAGAAAGAGAACAAATACATTTGTAACGTGAAACTCAAACAATATCTTTCAAAGAGAAAGAAAGGCCGGAGCCTTGAGAGGCTAAAGAAGCAGATAAATAATACTTTATGAGAGAGACCTGAAGAGACTCTGCAAATGTAGAAATAATACTTGTAATGTTGAAGAGTATAGTAAAATCTCAGACAAACTCTGAGGACTGGACGTAGCCCAAGGTTAAGGGTGAATTAGTATAAATTGCGGCGACATATTCTCTAACCCGTATCTCTTTAATTTTCTTATTGTTAGAAGAATAGATAATAATTTTCGCTATTGTATTATTCATCAAATTAAGTGAATTGTTTTGTAATCGTTTAAATTTGTAAGGAAAATCAAGAAGATTCTAAAGATTAATATCTTAGACGATTTAACACAATTCAACCCCCATTTTTGTGTATTCTACATATTATACGTAATTTTTATATTAACAAGTGATTTATTTTAGTTGGTATCAGAGCAAGGTTTCAAAGAAATGCTGTTAAAAAGTGATGACAAAGATCTATGGCTGAATTACATGTTTTTATAGGAGAAGGTGCCTCGGTTAGAAGAGGCCCTATATTCAATCGTGAAGATTATCATTACTAGAAGGGCAGGATGCGGCTCTTTATAGAATCCACACATATTGATCTTTGGGATATCATTGAAAATGGTCCATATACACTAACAGACAATGAAGGGAATAGCATCTCTCGTGACAAATGGTCAGCTAATCAGAAAGCTCGCTTTTAGTTAAACTCAAAAGCTAAGTTCTTTTTAAGTTGTGCTCTAAATAGAAGTGAATATTATAAGGTTCATGGATGCAAATCTGCAAAGAAAATATGGGACACGTTATCCATTGCACATCAAGGCACAAATCAGGTGAAAAAATCCAAGATCAGTATTCTTGTTGATCGGTATGAGCTGTTCAAAATGAAAGATGATGAGACTATTGATCAGATGTTTGGACGATTCCAAACAATTGTTAACGGGCTTAAAGCTCTGAGGAGAATCTACGATAGTCAAGATCATGTCAGAAAGATTCTCAAAAATCTTCCAAAAAGATGGAGACCCAAAGTAACGGCAATATAAAAGGTCAAGGATTTAAGTAAGCTGAAGCTAGATGAATTGCTTGGTTCACTAAAAATTCATGAAGTAGAGCTTGATGTAGAAGATAAACCTAGAAGACATAAATCTATTACATTAGAGGCTGGTCAGAAGAATAAGAAGATATAGAAAAATAGAAGCACATCTTCAAAAGCATTAAAGATTGAAGAAAAAAATGATGATGCTAGTGAATCTAATCAAGATTGAAGTGAAGATGATGATAAACTATCCTTCATTTCAAGAAAGATTAGGAGGATGTGGAAAAAGAAATCAAGGGGAAATAAAGACTTCTCTTTTAAAAAGAATAGCAAAGATGATTCAAAGAAGGAGAAAAGTTCTATCTTCTAATATGAATGCAATAAACTAGGACAATACAAGTTTGAATGCCCATTGCTCAAAAGAAAACAAAAGAAAAGTCAAGAAAACAGAAAGAGTATGATAGCAACATGGGAAGATCTGGATTCGTCTGAATTTGAATCTGACTCATAAACATCAGAGCAAGCAAATATATGCTTGGTAGCTGAAAGGGAATGCGATGATGAGGTAATTAATTTCTAACTTTGATGATCTTCAGGATGCTTATTTAGAATTGTTAGAAGATTCACATGTTATCTTAAAAAAATATAGAATATTGAAAAAGAAATTTGATGAAAATTTGAAGAATATAAAATTTTTAGAAAAAGAAAGCGTCTGCCTTAAGAAACAAGTAGACGATACAAAAAACAAAGTAACTGTAGATAGATCTGAAGAAATTAATCAACTAAAACAAAGGATTAACAGTCTCTCAGCAGATTTATTAACATTTACAGAAAGTATAAAAAGGATGAATGATATGATTGGAAGATAATAAACATCCAAATGAAAAGAGTCGTTTAGGATTTAATAATAGTAATGTTCTTCATAAAAAGAGTTTTTGTTCCTAATAGAAAGAAAAAGAAACAATATTCTTATTATTCAATGAAAAATTGTAAGTCTAATCCTAAAGGACCCAAAAAAATATGGGTACCGAAGAAAGATATAATATATACTGCAGATCTCCTTTCTTGGAAAAAGTAACCATCACTAATGGTATTTGGATAGTGTCTGCTTGCAGCATATGACGGGAAGCAGGTCTATGTTCCTAGACCTCCAACATAAGCAAGGAGGATTGGTAACATTTGGAGATAACCAGCAGGGCAAAATAGTTGGAATTGACAAAATTGGTAAAGATTCTTTTTTGTCTATTGATAATGTTCTGCTAGATGAAGGCTTAAAGCATAATCTAATTAGTGTAAGACAATTATGTGATTCTAGTTTTAAAGTATCCTTTAATCAAAATTCTTGTGTAGTCAAAAACAAGGACAGTTCCATATTCTTTTCTACTAAGAGACGAAATAATCTCTATAAAATTTACTTAGACAATATGAAAAGTCAAAATATTTCATGTTTTATATCAACAAATGAGGAAAAACTGATTTAGCACAAAAAGCTAGGACATGTTAGTTTTAAACATATTTCCAAGTTAGTAAGACATGATTTGGTAAGAGGATTACCAAAGATAAGTTTTAACAAAGATTTCTTTTGTGACAGTTGTCAAAAAGGAAAATAAGTTAAAACATCTTTTTTGTCTAAAAATATTGTAACTTCGTCTAGACCTCTAGAGCTGTTACATATAGATTTGTTTGGTCCAACCGAACACTAAGTCTAGGTGGAAAGAAGTATGGTCTCGTAATTATTGATGACTTAACTAGATTTTGTTGGACATTGTTTTTATCACATAAAGATGAATCTCTTAAGTGTTTTAAAGTTTTATCCAAAAAGTTACAAAATGAAAAAGGAATTTCTATTATTGGAATTAGGAGTGATCATGGTGAAGAATTTGAAAATGAAAATTTCAAAATGTTTTATGAAAAGAATGGAATTTTCCATAATTTCTCTGCTCCAAAAACTCTTCAACAAAATGGAGTTATAGAAAGAAAGAACAGGACAATTCAAAAAATGGCAAGGACTATGCTATGTTAAATGAATCCTCCTAAGTATTTCCAGGTAGAAGTTGTAGATGCAACTTTTTATATTCAAAATAGAGTATTTTTGTGACCTATTTTAAATAAAAATCTATATGAATTATGGAAAGGAAGAAAACCAAATATATCTTATTTTCATCCTTTTGGTTGCAAATGCACTATATTGAATACAAAAGCAAAGTTGGATAAATTTGATTATAAGATTAATTCAGGAAATTTTCTAGGATATTCAATTACTTCTAAAGCTTATAGAGTGTATAAGCTTGTTTCTAAATTTGTTGAAGAGTCTGTGCATGTAAAATTTGATGATGATTCTCATCTCGATAGAAGAGACGATTCTAATGATGAAACTCTATTTGCTCCTTTAGTTAATAATCTAGATATCTCACCACCAAACAATCCACCTGATAAGGTAGAAAATATCTCTGAAAATTTTAGTCTAAGAAAAGTTTGGAAGTATAAATCTTCTCACCCATAAAACTTGATTATAGGAGAAACATCAGAAGGAATGAGAACTAGGACTAAATTTAGAAGAGAGGCAAATGTAAGTTTTTTTTTCTGAATTAGAACCTAAGAAAATTGATGAAGCTCTTCAAGTCGAAGCTTGGATTTTAGCCATGCAAGAGGAGTTAAATCAATTTACAAGGAATAAAGTTTGGTCTCTAGTTCCTAAACTATTCAATAAATCTATTATATGAACTAGATGGGTATTCAAAAATAAACTAGAAGAATTAGGAAAAGTAAACCATAACAAAGCTAGATTAATAGCTCAAGTCTATAATCAACAAGAAGGAATAGACTATAATGAAACATATGCTTCTGTAGCTAGACTAGAAGCTATTAGGATTTTGCTTGCATATGCTATTTTTCATGATATAAAACTGTTTCAAATGGATGTGAAAAATGCTTTTTTGAATGGTTTTATAGATGAAGAAGTTTATGTAAAACAACCCCCTGGTTTTGAAAAAGCTGATAAACCAGACTATATCTATAAACTTCATAAAGCTTTGTATGAATTAAAATAAGCACCTCGTGCTTAGTATGATTGTCTGAGTTCGTTTTTAATTAAAAATGACTTTATTAAAGGTCAAGTAGATAAAAATTTATTTAGAAAATATATTAAAAATGATTTTATCGTTGTATAAATATATGTAGACGATATCATTTTTGTGCAACTTCTAAAAAATTATGTTCAAAATTTGAAAATCTTATGAAAAATGAATTTGAAATGAGTATGATGGATGAATTAAAGGTCTTTTTTGATTTACAAATTAAACAAATTGAAGAAAAGTTTTGTATTGACCAACAAAAATATATCAAAGAAATTTTAGTCAAATATAAAATAGAGAATGTTAAACCAATATCATCTCCTATGCATCCTTCAATCCTCTTATCTAAGGATGAAGCTAGTAAGAAGATTGATCAAACTCTTTTTAGAGGAATTATTGGTTCTTTGTTTTACGTAACTGCAAGCAAACCTGATATACTGTTTAGTGTTTGTTTATGTGCAAGATTTCAAGCAGATCCTAGAGAATCACATTATATTGCTATCAACAGAATATTGAGATACTTGGCAGGTTCTATAGATCTTTGCTTAATGTATGAGAAAGGTAAAGATTTCAGGTTAATTAGTTACTGTGATGCTGATTATGTTGGAGATAGGATTGATAGAAAGAGTACAAGTGGAGGTTGTCACTTTCTTGATCATAATCTAATTTCTTGGTCAAGCAAGAGGCAAAGTTCAATTGCTCTATCTACTGTAGAAGCTGAATACATGTCAGCTGCAAGCTGTTGTTCATAGATGTTGTGGATTAAGTATCAATTAACGGATTATTCTATCCAAAAAGATCATATTCTAATCTTCTGTGACAACAAAATTGCTATTAATCTCTCAAAGAATCCAATACAATACTCAAGGGTAAAGCATATTGAAGTTAGAAATCATTTTATAAGAGACTATGTATAGAGAGGGATAATTAATCTACAATTTTTTTAGACGAATCAACAATGGGCAAATATCTTCACCAAACCCTTAAGTAAAGACAAATTCAAAGAAATCAGTCGAAACCTAAAAATGGTAATGTTAAATGACCATTCGTCTGACACTCTATGATCCAGACGATTCTCCTAGAAGAAATTGAAAAGTCGTAAGTTTTCAAGTAAAATAGTAACGGTAAGTTACGAATGGTAACTTTTCAAGAGTATGTATAAAAGGAAGTCTTTTCAAGATTCTAAAACACCTTACACTCTAGATTTCTTGAAAAACTTCAAAACCGATTTGTTCAGTGCTCTCAATAAGGACAATTCAACACTCTATTCTAAACTTCAAATTCTTCTCATTTCATATCTTTAGCTTTTTATATACTAACCTCGCTTTGATAAGAGAAATACATTTTTGTGTTTAGTGTTTATTTGTTAGATCAAAAATGTCAAAATCTTTTATCTGTGGGAGACTTGTCGACTTTGAAGTAAATCACTTATTAATATAGGAATCACATAAATTATACAAAATACACAAGAAGGGGGTTGAATTGTGTAATCTTTTCAAAGTTGTTAATCTTTTGAGATTTCTTGAATATCTTTACAACTATCAGATGAATACCAAAAACACTTTATTAAAAATTGATAAGTATTGAAATCACAAGTAACTTTATCTACTCGTCTAACAACAAGAAAATTAAAGTATGTGAGTTAGAGAATAGACGCCGCGATTTTATACTGGTTCACCCTGAACCTTGGACTATGTTCAATCCTCAGAGTTTGTCTGAGACTTCACTATACTTTTCAACCTTTACAAGTATTCTTTCTTCCCTTCTAGAGCCTCTTCAGGTCTCTTTGACAAAGTATTCTTTCTACTGTCTTAGCCTCTCCAGGCTACAACCTTTTCTTTCTCTCTTTAAGAAAGATATCTTGAGCTTTACGTGACAGTAGGATTCGCTCTCTTGTTTCACACTTTGAATACATAATTTTTTCTAAGTATTGTACAATCACAGTTTTCTCTCTTTTAAGAAAAAATTTTTTTTAGTCTTTGACTAGGACTAGTATTTATAGCCTAACTCTCTACTGTCTTCTTGAAAACTGCTTCTTAAATCTTCAAGAGACCGTTATTTAGTTGAATTCTGTAACTAACTTCAACTAACTAACTCTTTTGAGTTCTGTAACTAAATCCAACTAACTAACTGTCTAACATTCTAGAGTATCTTCCTTTTTGTATCATCTAATATTGTTGCTTCGTCTGTTGTTTCCGTTTCATCTGTTGTTTACGTTTCGTCTGTTGTTTTGCGCTTCGTCTGTTGTTTGTGCTTTGTCTATTATTTGCACTTCGTCTATTATTTGCGCTTCATCTGTTATTTTCGCTTTGTCTATTATTTGTGCTTCGTCTTTTATTTGTGCTTCGTCTGTTATTTGTGCTTCATCTGTTATTTCTACTTTGTCTATGATGACGTGTATCGTCTGTTGCTGACGTATCATCTGGGATGACTAAGTGTTACTTACATTTTTTTGCATACTTAACAAACTTATCAAAAAGATCATATATTTATAAGATTATTATTATTTGATTTTCACCAAAATTAATAGAAGTGAAGTCTACTTGACTTAACAGACTTGACTTCCTTGAAGGGAAATCAGATGGATATCGAATCAAAGATTGAAGCAGTTGGCTGGAAAAATTTCTTTAACATCTATAAGACGATATATCTGAATGAAATATATAAGCACTACAAAAAAAGAAGACAATCTGCAACGTTTGACTGAGGAAACGTCGCAGATTGTATAACCTTATGGTGACGTTTTTGAAACGTCAGTAAAAGGCTAAGGTT